>KQ998946.1:51714-81192 GCA_001598015.1 Dorcoceras hygrometricum
TTCTGCCTTGACTTGTTGGCATACATGGCACTTAGAAACAAAATCGGAAACGTCTCTTTTCATCCCATTCCACCAGAAGTGTTCCTTAAAATCCCTATACATCTTTGTACTTACCGGGTGGATTGAGAATTTGGACTTATGTGCTTCAGACATCACTTCCTGACGGAGGTTATCGACGTCGGGTACACATAGTCGTCCGTTCATCCAAAGGATCCCATCTTGGTCCGTTCGGAAATCAGGCGCTTCCCTCTCCTTGATATATTCTTTCAGCCTCATCAAGCTGGGGTCTTGATCTTGTTTTAGCTTGACCAACTCTTTAAGGCATGGTTGGGCTGAGACTGAAGATAGTATCACCTTGTTCATATTCTTCCGACTTAGCGCATCGGCCACCTTATTTGCTTTTCCTTGGTGGTAGTTGATCGTTAAGTCGTAGTCCTTTAACAGCTCGAGCCATCGTCTTTGTCTCATATTTAATTCCTTCTGGGTGAATATGTACTTGAGACTTTTATGGTCGGTGAATACTTCGCATTTTGCACCATAAAGATAGTGTCGCCAAATCTTTAGGGCAAAAACCACCGCAGCAAGCTCTAAGTCGTGAGTTGGGTAGTTGCGTTCATGCGTCTTCAGTTGCCTTGAGGCATATGCAATTACTCTGCCATCTTGCATGAGCACACACCCTAGTCCTTCTTTCGATGCATCGCTGTAGATGGTAAAGTCTTTGTCTCCTACAGGTAGCGTCAGAACGGGGGCAGATGCAAGCTTCGTCTTCAGAGTTCGAAGCTTGTCTCACACTCTTCGTTCCAGTTGAACTTGGAGTTCTTCTGGGTGAGTCTAGTGAGTGGTAAGGCTAGAGAAGAGAAGCCTTCTACAAACTTTCGATAGTAGCCGGCCAACCCCAAGAAACTTCTAACCTCTGTCACCGTCTTAGGTGCAGGCCAGTCCATTATGACCTCTACCTTCTTTGGATCTACTGATACGCCTGCTTCGGAGATTATATGGCCTAGGAATGCCACACTCTTCAGCCAGAATTCGCATTTCTTGAATTTGGCGTACAGTTGTTTCTCTCGCAGGGTCTGGAGAGTAATTCGGAGATGTTCCTGGTGGTCTTCTTCGCTTGATGAATATACTAGTATATCATCTATGAACACCACCACAAATTTGTCGAGGAATGGTCTGAGTACACGGTTCATGAGGTCCATGAAGGCTGCTGGTGCATTGGTTAGACCAAATGGCATCACTGTGAATTCGTAATGACCATACCTTGTCCATAATGCAGTTTTAGGAACATCCTTAGCCTTGATCTTTAGCTGGTGATAACCTGACCTAAAATCCAACTTGGAGAAAGCTGGTGATAGCCTGACCTCAAATCCAGCTTGGAGAAGGTTGTAGCTCCCTTGAGTTGATCGAAGAGGTCGTCAATTCTTGGAAGGGGATACTTGTTCTTGATTGTGATCTTGTTCAACTCTCGGTAGTCGATACACAATCTCATGGTTCCATCCTTCTTCTTGACGAATAAGACTGGAGCTCCCCAAGGTGACACACTGGGTCGGATCTGCTTTTTGTCCAGCAGTTCCTGTAGTTGATCCTTGAGCTCCTTGAGTTCTGCAGGTGCCATTCGATAGGGTTCCTTGGATATTGGTGCCGACCCTGGCACTAGGTTGATCTCGAACTCAATCTCTCGATGAGGCACTTTTCCAGGTAAGTCATCTGGAAATACATCTGCAAACTCTTGCACCACTGGGATGTCTTCTATCTTGAGCTCGTCTCCTTCTTTTATTTCTTGGATCATTGCCAAGAAAACTTCTGCACCGGTCTTCATGGCTGTCCATGCTTGGGCCGCAGAAAGCAGGGACTTTCGCTCCTTGTTCTTCCCATAGTAAATCAGCTCTTCTTGGTCGAAGGTTTGGAGCTTCACGCTCTTACCTTGGCAATCCACCATTGCATGGTTCTTAGATAGCCAATCCATCCCTAAGATGGCGTCGAATTCGACCATGTTGAGCTGTATCAAATTTGCGGAGAACGAATGGCCGCTTATCGAAATCTCACAGTCTCGATGGATCTTATATGTTTCAATGGTAGCGTTGGTAATATTTTCTACTCTATAGGGTTCAGATAGAACTTCAGGCTCTAACCCTAACTTCTTAGCGAATCTCCTAGACACGAACGAATGCGTGGCACCACAATCAAACAACACATAAGCAGGCAGCTTGTTGATAGAAATGGTACCTGCCACCACGTCGCTGGCGTCTTCCGCTTCTTCCTGGGTCATTGCGAACACACGAGCATTGGGCTTATCCTCCCAAGGCCTTGGCTTGCTCCGAGCCGCATTTCTCGATCCAGCTTTTGCGCCTTGGTTCTCTGGACAATCCGCAATTCGGTGGCCCAACTTTCCACACTTGAAGCATGCACCGCTCTGCTTGCGACAATCTCCACGATGATGTTGGCCGCAGGAGGAGCAAGTGGGCAACGCCTGGTTATTCTGTGTAGGAGCTGAGCCGCGGTTGTTGAAGTTTGGCCGCTTGTTCCTAGGCCCACCTTGCGAAGTCTGAGCATTGAGGGGGCGCTTGTTTTTGTTGTCCGCTTCCCGCCTCTTTATGTCAGTGTCAGCGCGGATTGCAGCTCCCATCAAGTCTTCAAGACTCGTGGCTTGGTAAACTGTGAGGGCTAACTGGATACGGCTGTTTAGACCTTTCTTGTATCGGTGCATCTTTAGAGTGTTACCCTCCATAATCGTTGGGACGTAGGTGCCCAATGAATTGAACTTGGAGGTATACTCTACAACCGACATATCTGCGGTCTGAGTGAAGGTCTCAAACTCGCTGAGGTTCTGCATTCATACTTCCATGGGAAAGTACTGTTTCAAGAATGCTTCTCGAAACCTCTGCCACGTCATAGCTTGTCCATTGGCAGTCATGGCGGGCTCGACTGCTTCCCACCATTTCCCAGCTTTACTGTCGAGGAGTGTTGTTACCACATCCACTTTGACTGTGTCTGGGACCTCCAGAAGTCGAAGTTGCGTCTCGATGTTCTTCATCCAGGTCTGAGCAACTTCTGGGTCGTGGCTCCCATCGAAGGTGGGGGCTTTATTCTTACGGATGGACTCGTAATAGAACTTCGTCCCACGGGGTGGAGGGGGAGGAGGTGGAGCTTGGTTGTGGTTGGGACCAACCAACCCTTGAAGCGTTGTGGCAATCATTGTAGCTATTGCCATTAGGTCTTCTCTGCTAAGACCAGTTCCGTTGTTCGAGGGCCCTTCGCCTCCATTGTTCCTGTCGCTTCTATGATCGCCTGCCATATTCTGTCATAGGGTGTCTTTATTAAGAATGGCGGTATATAACTGTGAAGGTCGGAATAAGATATATCTTGAATGCTAAGCAATTTATTCGAATAGAAAGATGAATTGAATACAAAGCTACAATATATCCTATTCATCATCTATCTCTCCCTCGCCTAGAGGAATATCCTCGATCTCTTCCTATTCCGATTCTTCTTACGGTTCTTCCTCCCAATCCCCATCGAATGGAGCAGGGGCATTGTTGTCTTCTTGGAGACCTTGGATGGTTTGAAGTAGGCTGTCCTTCTCATCCACCAGGGCCTCAATGATCAAGTGTTGAGCTTGCATCGAGTCTTCGGCTTCGTGGATGCGAGCCTGGAACTTCTGATGGCACTCCACATGGTTTGCTCTAACTTGTTGTTTCTTAACCTTCATCCTTTCAATCTTCTTAGACATGCTAAGGCCTATCTCAGTCAGTCCGGCAATGGCCTTGTGTGAGGCTTCTAAGGCTACTCGGGTTTCTTCAAGTTCCTTCTTCATGGCGGCCAATCCTCGTCTCTCAGTGGCTAACTGGGCTCTAAGGCGTCTAATTGTGCGGTCTTGGTTATCGAGGGCAATTTGTTTCATACGGAGGGCAGCCGTAGCACGAGTACGGGGAACAGAAGGGGCCATTTCCTAAAATCGAGGATACGTCCAAAAATATAAAGTCGTGAGGTTAATTCATAAACAAAAGATACTAACCATAGGGATTTCAGAACAGCTGACGGAACTGAAATCGGAGTCCTGTACAAAAAGTTATTAAAATTTAAACAAAATGGCAAAGCATGTTTTCGGAGGGCAGCACTGGTCTTTCGCCAAAATCTGAAATTCTTCCTGGACCTTGAAAATTTCAGATTTGGTTTCCCAGTTGGATTATGAACCTGGTGAGCTCTGATACCACTAAAATGTCACGCCCCGAGACCGAGACTCATGACATCGGCAATATTAAACAATTTAAAAATTGTAAAACATTAAGCCATCATAGCATAGCTCAAACCAGTCTATTACATATCCAAAATAATATCGTTTTTACATCGGAAAATCAGAGAAATTTGCGGAAGCGAAAAAATTAAATTATTACATCAACAAAACGGAATCTTCACCAGCCCCAGAACTGATCTTGTTCTTCTTCTTCTACATGCTCTTCATTTCTTATCTGAATGGAGAAGTAAGGGGTGAGTGTTTGGGGAAACACTCAGCAAGTGGGGGATACCATTCGAGCATAACAATATACATATATATATGACTGAATTCAGAGCAGAGCATAACAGAGCAGAGCATAACATAACAGATAGCACTGATGATTACTTCGTGTCTATGGTTTACTGATCAGTTCCTAAGTTTTACTCCTCTAAGGGGTCGAGGCCATTGGTTACACCAAGTAACCCAGAGTGCGGAATATTCCATAGACCCATATAACGACAGAATCGTGTCTATGGTTTACTGATCAGTCCCTAATTTTTACTCCATTAAGGGGTCGAGGACATTAGTTACACCAAGTAACCCAGAGTCCGAAATATTCCGTAGACCCATATTACCATAGCAAAAATCAGCGCGAACGGAGCTCATAACGACACAGAATTATGAACAAAGGGTGCTCGAACAGTAGACTTAAAACAGAATTTCGGTATGAATATTACGATATATATATCAAACGAATAATATAGCAAAAGCCCACTTACCAATTCAAAGTTTGATTCTGGTAAAACAAATGTATAAATTCTGGGCGGCACCACCAAAAACGCAGGGACCCAACTATGAAAATATGGCGTGAGGTCTGGTAGCACGAATCTGGAATTTGCGTACGAAGCTGGAGTGAAGTCTGATAGTAACAATTTTGGAGCACGGAGTAGGTTCACAATTTGCGCAGGGTTTTTGGCTAAGAAATCTGCTAGAATTTCCGCAGAACTTTTGGCGTGAAGAACTGTCGCTTTTCTGAATGAGGGAATTTCGAAGTGGTGTGGAAAATTCTGAGGTTCTGTCTGTATTTATAGGCGTATAGGTGAGAAAGTCGAGCGTCCACCATTAAAGGCTCTTAAATCCCTAACATTACGTCGACTGTTACTCGCGCATGATTTACGAGTTTTAATTGGCCATTAATTCTCTCAATTCAACGGTTACTGCGTGAATTCGGCCTTGTACGCATGAGAAATCTTTTAGAATTTCCACGGGTGGAGTTTCCTGTACAAAGAATCTTGCTTCGCGTCGAGAAATCTGAATTTTCGTGGAGAAGCTGAAGTCTGCGTCGCTGCTGAATTTGCGTCGCTGCTGAATTTGCATCGCTGCTGAGTTTGCGTCGCTGCTGAATCGTCACTGCTGGTTTCCTTTCAAGCTCAACGACTGATCTTTAGCGTTAAGTCAAAACGTTGTCGTGTCAACTTATTCAAGCGACACCATTTTGATATCGTTGTAAAGCACCTGCTAGTTATCTTTATGTAACGCACCTGCTGGAATCTTGCAACAGCGGATTCAAGATAACTGTAGCTATCTGCTGGTTTTAAATCATCGCACAAGCCATCTGCTGAATCTTTAGCGCGAAGGCAAAACGCTGTCGTATCGACTTATTTAACGACATCGTTTTGCTATCGCTAAACTTCAAGTACCAACTGCTGAATTAGCGACCAGCAGGCCCCGTGCTAATTTCTCACAAAAATCCCTCGCTGCTGGTTCCATACGAAACACCCAAAACGCAGCGTTTCAACTTAACGAAACGACGTCGCTCCATTTCTACGACTGGTTTCCCAAACCAGCAGCTGGTCACTCTAAACTCACGCATCTGCTGATCCAGCAGTCAATCACTCAAAAACGTTGACCAACACATGTCGCTCTCTCGACCACTCTCGTGCTAAAAGCCACGCCTGCCAGCAGCAACCGCTAAGAACGAAACGACAACGTATCATCCCTTCCGCTTCAGTAACTAATTCAACGTGCAACTGCTGAATTTCGACCACCAGCTGATATCTTTTTTTTTTTTGGAGTTAAATTTTGGGTTTTACACAAGTTGGAACGACAGCGTTCTTGGATTAGAGAAGAAGGCAGCAGTGGCGTGATTCAGATGTTGGTATTCACCAGTAGCGCGAACAGATGTCAACGCTAGTCAACTCAACAGTGAGAGTGTAGCGAGAAACAACTATTAGCGTTAGAGCACGAGCGTGAGAAGTTTTCGTGTGTTAGTCAACAGCTGAGTTGACTGCTGGTTGTTAGCGCTATTCAGATGTTGCTAATGAGAGATCTGTTTCAGCAGTAGAAGCTATGCTACGTCTTTTTGATTAGTTGGTGAGACGTCGTTTGCTATATGAGTTAGTAGAGCGTTTAGATGTCTGAACTGCTTTAGCATAGTCAATAGAGGGCGAAAACTGGAGTCAGCTTTGAGAGGACTTTTGCTTTAGTATAAGCAGAGATCTGAATTGCTTAGAACAGCAGTGGTTCAAGGATTTATATACCAAGTGCTGCTCAACACTTACCATATTTTGAACCCGATATTTCTCATCGTTTTCTCCAGTAAACCCTCGATAGTTACTGTTAATTCGAACCCTTCTCCGGTAAATTGCCGTCGATTTCCGGCGTTGTTTGGAGCGAGACTGGTGGCGTTGAGCTTATCTTGAGTAGCTCTATCGATTGATACCAGTTAGGTGGCCTATGTTGACGCTGGAGAGGAACACGAAGTAGCAGTGTTGATCGAACGTTTTCGCAAAGCTAGACCCGAGAGTTCATCAGCTCTCTTGAGCTTTCGGAATTGAGCTCCAGGGAAGTCCCTACTGTGTTGAACGTGACCAGCGAGGTAGCAATTTTGAGCAGGCTGTAAATTCTATGCCTGGTGTGATCTGTTGAGGTAGCGTACTGACAATTGAAGGTACGAGTTGAGCTTTTGTTAACAGCTTAGACATAGCGTGCTAGTATTTGAGGCATGAAATCTGTGCTATGTTATTTCTGTGTTTACGTGAACATCTTGATTGAATTGATATGTCCTGTTTACATATTATATGCATGTGGAAATCAGATACAATTGAAGGTACGAGTTGAGCTTTTGTTAACAGCTTAGACATAGCGTGCTAGTATTTGAGGCATGAAATCTGTGCTATGTTATTTCTGTGTTTACGTGAACATCTTGATTGAATTGATATGTCCTGTTTACATATTATATGCATGTGGAAATCAGATTTGAATTTCATGACATTCATGCATACATATTTAGCCTTTGATCGATTGATAACCTGAGATAGAGCCACGTTGTGACCGGCCGACAGATGTGTCGTGCCTGAAAGGTACAACTCTATCATTGGAGTGGTGACCAATTGATCAGTTGTGTCTGAAAACCACCGAGCTATGATGGCTGACGGGCCTGAAGATCACGGAATAATTATTTCCCCGGTTGATACACTGTGCGGGTATAGAGGCTCGATTGAGATTACTTCCAGCTAATTAGCAGGCCTTGATGACCGATGTTCTTTGACAGCCACATGCATTCATGACTTAGAATACTGCATGTTTATGTTTTGTTGTTATATTAGTGCTCATTCGTACTGAGGCTTGACCTCGTATTCTTTTCCTGCTTTTGTGTTGTTTGGGTCTGCGTTGCCCATTTGCAGGATCTTCAGGTAACTAAGCTGGACAGACCGGAAACCCAGCTGGTCGATCCCCATCTCCTTGAAGTCCCAGTTATTATTACATTATGTATTGATCAAGGGGATGTCCTGAGGTTATATGTATTTGGGGGATCGTTGTTGATTTGATTGGTGATTACCTGTTGTTGTATGAGTTTGGATCTAAATCTTATTTTGATTATAAATATTTTGAAGACGTGATTTTGTTCAGGCCTAACTTTATTTCCAAAATTTTTAGCCCTATTTTATGCTTCTGCGTTTATGTTCTTAATTGTGCAATTAATTTCTGTTAATTAGCACGGGGCCTGACATTTTGGTATCAGAGCTTAAACTGGGATAAGCTCGTTTTCCTTTGATCACACTCGAGTCTAGGCACAAAGTTTGAATTTGATTTTGATTGACTCTGTGGCTTATGTGATTATTCTACTTGCCACTGTGATTATCTGCTGTTAGTTCTTACCTTGAGATTTGATTAGATGCCTCCGAGGAGAGGTAGAGGTAGGACTGCTAGACGTTCCGCTGAGGAGTCCAGGGACTCGGATAGTGATAAGGGAATTCAGCAGAACATTCCTTTGCATCGTAGAGAGAGACAGGCAGAGGTTGAGGATGTGACGAGACAGATTGGCGAGATGGAGTTAGTCCTGGCGAGGTTTCAACGGACGAATCCCCCTACATTCGTGGGCGCTTAGGGAGGTTTGATGGCTGAAGGTTGGCTGGTTCAGATGGAAGAATTGTTGGATACTTTGGAGTACGCTCCTGAAAAGAGATTGAAGCTAGCGATGTTGCAGTTGAGAGATAACGCGCAATGATGGTGGAGAGGTACTTCCCGTATCTTGCGTGAGAGTGGGGCTGTGATTACTTGGGAGAGATTCTGTGCAGTGTTCTGACAGGAGTATACCCCAGAGTCCTACTACAACAGCCGTGAACGAGAGTTTGACAACTTTAAGCAAGGGAATATGAAGGTGGTCGAGTATGCCAGACATTTCTCTTCGTTTTTGATGTATGTTCCCCATGTTGCTAACCAGGAGAGGACTAAGAGGAACATGTTTCTGAAGGGTTTTAGACTTGATTTGTTTCGGATGGTGTTGTTTGGATCACCTACGATGTATGCTGAGGCCGTGGATAAGGCTGTAGATCTTGAGGAGAGTTTATTGGAGGCACAGGCTCCGGTTCAGCCGTCGGTGGGGCGCTCTTTTCAATCGGTGCAAGATGTGTCGCAATCGTTTCAGTCTCCTCAAGGGTCGCAGCAATCGAATCGTCAGAGGTTCAAACCGTGAGGCAAACAGTTTAAGAAGAAGGCTCATTCGAGTTCCTCTGGTTCTGTGAGTTCTGGTGGTAGTAGTTCTGGTGGTGCGTTTTGTGGATAGTGCGGAGGGAAGCATGAGACTTCTCAGTGTCGCGGAGTTCGAGGTCTTTGTCATCTTTGTGGACAACCGGGACATTTTGCTATAGCGTGTCCTTTGATGGGAGGGCAGTCTTTGGGTCAGTGCAGCAAGGTTCCGCTGGTGGTTCTTCGCAGCGACATCAGCCTTTTGTTCCGTCCCAACGATCTGGATTACAACCTCGTGAGCCTTCTAGGTTTGGAGTACCTTCGAGACCTCAGTTTCCGAGACCGCAACAGGCTCAAGTGAATGCCTTGACGAGAGATCAGGCTGATGAGATACCTACGGGAGTGATTCAAGGTACATGCTTTATCTTTGATTTTCCTGCACGAGTTTTGATTGACGCTGGAGCATCACACTCCTTCATTTCTGAGTTGTTTGTGTATGAGCGTGGGTTGAGTTCTTCCCCACTTTGTGATGTTGTCTCCGTGTCCATCCCTGTTGGTGTGTGTCTGTTGTCCTGAGAGGTAGTGTTGGATTGCTTGATTAGATTTCATGAGCATGTTTTGATGACCAATCTGATTGTTTTGGGAATTCGAGATTTTGATCGTATTTTGGGTATGGATGTGATGACTGAGAATAGAGTGACCGTTGATTGTTTCCATGGTGTGGTGATGTTTAGGCCTCGATCTGGAGAAATGGGAATTCTATGGTGCTGATTCGCGACCTAAGATTCCTATGGTGTCAGCCATGGAGATGTTTAGTTTGTTGTCGCTGGAGAATTCAGGGTTTATCCTAGATGTTTCCCGTGAGTCGAGAGTGAAGTTGAGAGATGTTCGGATTGCTCAAGAGTTCGCAGATGTGTTTCCAGACGAGATTCCTGGATTCTCTCCGAGACGAGAGATTGATTTCAGTATAGAGTTGGTTCTTGGTACAGCCCCGATTTCTAGAGCTCCGTATCGGTTGGCTCCAGCAGAGTTGAAAGAGCTCAAGGATCAGTTGAGAGATCTTCTTGAGAAAGGCTTCATTAGACCGAGTATGTCGCCTTGGGGAGCTCCGATTCGGTTTGTGAAGAAGAAAGATGGATCTATGAGGATGTGCGTTGATTTTCGGCAATTGAACAAAGCGACAGTGAAGAACAAGTATCCGTTGCCGAGGAGATGACCTTTTCGATCAGTTGCAAGGATCGGCCGTGTACTCGAAGATTGATTTGCGATCTGGCTGTCACAAGTTGTGGATTATAGACGCTGATGTAGCGAAGACAGCTTTCCGAACGAGATACGGGCATTATGAGTTTCTTGTGATTCCGTTTGGATTGACGAATGCTCCTGCTGTGTTCATGGATTTGATGAATCGCGTCTTTAGCGAGTACATCGATCGGTTCGTGATTGTCTTCATAGATGACATCTTGGTGTATTCGAGGAGTTTCAGAGAACATAAAGAGCACTTGAGGCTAGTGTTGCAGAGACTGAGAGACTCACAATTGTATGCCAAGTTCAGCAAGTGTGAATTTTGGATAGACAGAGTTATCTTCTTAGGTCATGTGATTTCAGCACAAGGAATTTCTGTGGATCCTAGTAAGGTCGAAGCAGTTCTTAGCTGAGAGAGACCTAGGAATGTTTCTGAGATCCGTAGTTTCTTGGGATTGGATGGATACTATAGGCGTTTCATTGAGAAGTTTTCTTCGATAGCCAAGCCGATGACTCAGTTGACCCAGAAGGATAGGAAGTTTTTTTTGACTGATGAGTGTGAGTCGAGTTTTCAGATGCAGAAGGAGAAGTTGACTACTGCTCTGGTTTTGGCCTTGCCTTCGGGTTCTGGAGGTTTTGTGGTGTGCTCCGATGCTTCTCTGAGTGGTTTAGGGCGTGTTTTGATGCAGAGCGGGTACGTGATTGCGTATGCGTCTCGACAGTTGAAGCCTCATGAGACGAGATAACCCGTTCATGATCTAGATTTGGCTGTGATTGTGCTTGACTTGAAGATATGGCGACACTATCTGTATGGTGAGGAGTTTTTGGTAGACATCGACCACAAGAGTTTGAAGTATATCTTCACCCAGTCAGATTTGAATATGAGGCAACGTCGTTGGATGGAATTGCTTAAGGATTTTGATTTCGATGCAGTATCAGCATGGGCGGATGAACTTAGTAGTCGATGCTTTGAGTAGGAATTCCCAGCCTGCGATGCTAACATCCTTGAATATCTCGAGAGTCCACGAACAGTTGGGTACTTCTGGTTGGCGATTACAGCCGAGTGATCAGTACTTCTTAGATTGTGATTAACATTAGAGAGGCTTAGAGGAATGTTCCGTATATCCATGAGTTGAGGATTAAGGCCCAGAATGGTCAGTCTGAAGATTTCTCTGTTGCTTCGGACGGATGTTTGAGATTTCATGGTAGATTGGTGGTTCCGAACTTGATTGATTTGAAAGAGACTATTTTGAATGAAGCGCATTGCTGTCGATATAGCGTACATCCGGAGGAGAAGAAGATGTACCATGCTTTGAAGTCTCACTACTGGTAGGAAGGCATGAAGAGTGACATTTCTGGTTTTGTTGCTCGATGTTTGAATTTCCAGCAGGTCAAGGTCGAGAGAATTAGACCTCGTGGATTGTTGTAGAGTTTAGAAGTGCCTCTATGGAATTGGGAGCACATCGCCATGGATTTTGTGACTCATTTGCCTCGATCGAGTAGGGGATGCGATGAGATTTGAATTGTGATTGATAGATCTTGAAGTCAGCCCATTTCATTCCCTATGATGTGAGGTGTTCGATGAAGAAAATGGCGAGTTGTATGTCGACCATGTGGTTAGATTGCATGGAGTGCCTGTTTCGATAGTGTCAGATAGAGATCCGAGATTCGCTTCAAGATTTTGGAAGAGTTTTCAAGCAGCGATGGGTTCGAGATTGGCGATGAGCACTGCTTATCACCCCCAGACAAATGGCCAATCTGAGAGGACCATTCAGACTTTAGACGATATGCTGCGTGCAGTTGTGATAGATTTAAGTGGTGGCTGGCAGGATTTCGTGTACTTAGTTGAGTTTTCTTACAACAACAGCTACCAAGTGACTATTGAAATGGCTCCGTTAGAAGATTTATACGGTCGCAAGTGTAGATCACCGATCTGTTGGGAAGAAGTTGGTGAAAAACAGCTTTCTACTCCTGAGTTTGTGCAGCATATGAAGGATCAGGTTGAATTGATTCGGAGTAGAATGAAAGCTTCACAAGATATGTGCTAGCTATGCTAATAAGCGACGCAAACCGTTAGAATTTGAAGTTGGCGATCGTGTATTTCTCAAGATTTCTCCTTTCAAGAGTGTTAAGAGATTCAGATATAAGGGTAAGTTAGCTCCTCGATTTGTTGGTCCCTTTGAGATTGTTGAGCGGATTGGACAGTTGGATTATAGGTTGAAGCTGCCTAATGAGTTAGCAGCAATGCATGATGTTTTTCATATATCAATGTTGAGATAATACGAGCCAGATCCATCCATGTGCTGAGGACTGATGAAGTAGAGCTAGACCAGACCCTGAGCTATGTTCAATATCCAGTGCAGATTCTGGATAGGAAGGAGAAGCAACTAAGGAATAAGGTTATACCGTTGGTGATGGTCCATTGGAGCAAGCATGGGCGTGAAGAAGCTACATGGGAAATTGAGGAAAAGATGAGACAGGAGTGGCCTCATTTGTTTGAGCTATAGCAGCAGCGTTTCAGGTAACTTCTAGTTTGATTGATTTTGTGATTTGAGTGATTTTGTTGCCGAATTGAGATTCTGTTTAGTATTGAGATTTACTAGGCAGTATGGCATGAGTATATTAGGAATGGTGTCTAGTATAGTGTGTCATGAATAAGATATCTTGCTATTGTGATTTTGATTTGATGACTTAACTGATTTCGAGGACGAAATCGATTTCTAGTTTGGGAGAGTGTGAGGACTAGAAATCTGTTAAGTATGATTTAATGGATAATCAGCTTTTGGATTAAGATTTGTCACGGAAATTGTGATTTCTGGGTGCTCAGATTTAGACGTAGAGTGATCAGCAGTGAGAAGTTGGTTATCGAGTGAGATCTGTGTCAAATTTGGATTCCAGTAGTAATTCAGACGTGAGGATCATCGCTGGGAATAAGTTAGGCTAGCAGCGCCTTTGTGCGAGAATTTTCGGGCGTTCAGATGTTTCCTAACGTGTTTTCAATAGCGGGTGTTGATACGTCGTCGTTTGGATTAGTTGGAACGACAACGTTTTTTTATTAGAGAAGAAGGCGGCAGTGGCGTTATTCAGATGTTGGTATTTAGCAGTAGCGCGAACAGATGCCAACTCTAGTCAACTCAGCAGTGAGAGTGTAGAGAGAAACAGCTGTTAGCATTAGCGCGCGAGCGTGAGAAGTTGTCGCGTGTTAGTCAGCAGCTGAGTTGACTGCTGGTTGTTAGCGCTATTCAGATGTTGCTAGCGAGAGATCTGTTTCAGCAGTAGAAGCTATGATACGTCGTTTTGATTAGTTGATGCGATGTCGTTTGCTATATTAGTTAGTAGAGCATTTAGATGTCTGAACTGCTTTAGCATAGTTAGTAGAGGGCGAAAGCTGGAGTCAGCTTTGAGAGGACTTTTGCTTTAGTATAAGCAGAGATCTGAATTGCTCGCGTGTTAGTCAGCAGCTGAGTTGACTGCTGGTTGTTAGCGCTATTCAGATGTTGCTAGCGAGAGATCTGTTTCAGCAGTAGAAGCTATGATACGTCGTTTTGATTAGTTGATGCGATGTCGTTTGCTATATTAGTTAGTAGAGCATTTAGATGTCTGAACTGCTTTAGCATAGTTAGTAGAGGGCGAAAGCTGGAGTCAGCTTTGAGAGGACTTTTGCTTTAGTATAAGCAGAGATCTGAATTGCTTAGAACAGCAGTGGTTCAATGATTTATATACCAAGTGCTGCTCAACACTTACCGTATTTTGAACCCGATATTTCTCATCGTTTTCTCCAGTAAACCCTCGATAGTTACTGTTCATTCGAACCCTTCTCCGGTAAATTGCCGTCGATTTCCACCGTTGTTTTGGAGCGAGACTGGTGGCGTTGAGCTCGTCTTGAGTAGCTCTATCGATTGATACCAGTTAGGTGGCCTGAGTTGATTTTGGAGAGGAACTCGAAGTAGCAGTGTTGATCGAACGTTTTCGTGAAGCTAGACCCGAAAGTTCTTCAGCTCTCTTGAGCTTTTGGAATTGAGCTCCAGGGAAGTCCCTGCTGTGTTGAACGTGACCAGCGAGTTAGAAATTTTGAGTAGGCTATAAATTCTGTGCCTGGTGAGATCTGTTGAGGTAGCGTATTGAGAATTGAAGGTACGAGTTGAGCTTTTGTTAACAGCTTAGACATAGCGTGCTAGTATTTGAGGCATGAAATCTGTGCTATGTGATTTCTGTGTTTACGTGAACAGCTTGGTTGAATTGATTTGTCCTGTTTACGTATTATATGCATGTTGAAATAAGATTTGAATTTCATGGCATTCATGCATACATATTGAGCCTTTGATCGATTGAGAACCTGAGATAGAGCCACGTTGTGATCGGCCGACAGATGTGTCGTGCCTGAAAAGGTCAACGCTATCATCGGAGTGGTGACCAACTGATCAGTTGTTTCTGAAAACCACCGAGCTGTGATGGCTGACGGGCCTGAGAGCCACGTTGTGATCGGCCGACAGATGTGTCGTGCCTGAAAGGTACAACGCTATCATCGGAGTGGTGACCAACTGATCAGTTGTTTCTGAAAACCACCGAGCTGTGATGGCTGACGGGCCTGAATATCACGGACAGATGATTTCCCCGATTGATTCACTGTGCGGGTATAGAGGCTCTATTGAGATTACTGCCAGCTGATTAGCAGGCCCTGATGACCGATGTTCTTTGACAGCCACATGCATTCATGACTTAGAATACTGCATGTTTATGTTTTGTTGTTATATTAGTGCTCATTCGTACTGAGGTTGACCTCATATTCTTTTCCTGCTTTTGTGTTGTTTGGGTTTGCGTTGCCCATTTGCTGGATCTTCAGGTAACCAAGCTGGACAGACCGGAAACCCAGCTGGTCGATCCCCATTTCCTTGAAGTCCCAGTTATTATTATATTTGTATTGATCCAGGGCATGCCCTGAGGTTATATGTATTTGGGGGATCATTTTTGATTTGATTGGTGATTACCTGTTGTTGTATGAGTTTGGATCTAAATCGTATTTTGATTATAACTATTTTGAAGATGTGATTTGGTTCATGCCTAACTTTATTTCGGAAATTTTTAGCCCTATTTTATGCTTCCGCGTTTATGTTCTTAATTGTGCAATTAATTTCTGTTATTTAGCATGGGGCCTGACAATACGCCTTATTCCGTTCATGCAGGAAGTACAAAGATGTATAAGGATTTGCAAAAGCTGTATTTGTGGTCAGGAATGAAGCGTGACATATCCATATTTGTTTCCGAATGTCTGACATTTCAACAAGTTAAGGCAAAGCACCACGACTAGCAGGGATATTGAAACCTCTCCCTATACCAGAATGGAAGTGGTAAAACATTGCTATGGACTTTGTAATAGGTCTACCAAGAATACTTCACGGATTCAACTTGATTTGTGTCATAGTTGATCGACTAACCAAGAAGACTCACTTTTTACCGTCAAGACGACCTATGATATGAATAAGTACGCTCAGTTGTAAATCAAGAAAATAGTAAGACTTCGTGGAATTTCAGTATCGATTGTTTAAGGATCCTAGATTCACTTCTAAGTTCTAGAAAAGCTTACATTTAGCCATGAGAACAAAATTAACGTTTGGTACAGCTTTTCATCCGCAAACTGATGGCCAATCTGAGAGAGTGTTTCAAACGTTAGAAGATTGCTTCATTCTTGTACAATATACTTTGTAGAAAGTTGGGATTACAAGTTACCCTTAGTGGAATTCACGTACAACAATAGTTACCACGCTTGAATAGAGATGGATCCTTATGAAGCACTATATGGTCGAAAGTGCGATCACCAATTAATTGGAATGAAGTAGGTGAAAGAGTGGATATAGGACCAGACATTGTTGAACAAACTGCTGAAGCCATTAGTAAGATACGTGATCGTATGAGGACGGAAAAGAGTATAAAGAAGAGCTATGCCGATAGTAATTGTCGCGAGCTTAACTTTGAAGTAGGTGATCATGTGTTCCTTAAGATAGCACCAATGAAAAGAGTAATGAGATTTAGAAGAAAAGGAAAGCTGAGTAATAGATTCATTGGTCCATTTTGAAATATTGGAAAGAATAGGGACATTCGCTTATCGATGGTAACTATAGCATAACTTATCAGCATTGAATAACGTATTTCATGTATCAACTCTTCGAAAAACATTCCTAAGCCCTCGCATGTATTCAGGTGCGAGATGTTGTAACTCGTGCCCGGTTTGAGCTGTGAAGAGGAGCCCATGAAGATTCTTCTTCGAGAAAATACAAGGCCGAGCAATCGAAGCATTCCTATGATCAAAGTACAATGGGAGAATCACTCAGAAAGGAAAGCAACATTAGAAGCTAAAGCAGATATACGTATTTGATTCCCATATCTTTTTGGTGAGTAAAATTATTGGACGAAATTTCTTTAAGGGGGTAGGGTTGTAACGTCCGAAAATCCTTATAGCTACAAAGTTAAATTTAAATTGTTTCGAAGGGTTAAAGAGTTATTTTGTACCATGTTGTACACTTTTCAGAGTATATCAGCTTTCATCTGAGCTGATTTCCAGTCCAGTATAGAAGCGCGGTTCACATGTGTGAGACCTGGAATTGTAATAAAGATTAATTGTTGGAGTAATCGAGTTTTTGAAGAATTCTGAGTGTTCGAAATTTTTTTTGAAGGTTTCGTTTGCATTTTCGGGTCAGAAATCTCATGTAGAACAATTCTGGAAGTTTTCGTATTTTTGAGTTCTTGGAGGATAAATCTGTTTTGTGGATAAATCTGTTGGCAGCAATTTCCTGTAGCAAGGGCAAAACGCCGTCGTTTAGTGTTTGGTGAAATCTGTTAGCAGTTGGCATTTTTGGCGTTGTGTTGTGTTGAGAAGGAGCAGCAACGCTGATGTGAATTCCAGTTGTTGGTATTGGTTGGTAGCTGTCGATAGATATGATGACGTATTCTATGCGACGTCGTTTGATTTAGTTGTTACGACGCCGTATTGTTCTATCTCTAGCGATCGCTGTTGCGGGTGTTTAGTTCATCAGATATGATGACGTGGGTTGCGCGACGTCGTTTTGTCTTAGTATGGAATCTATTGTAGCGTAGCGCTTTGATCAGATTTGGTGACGTGTCGGGAGCGACGTCGTTTTGATTAGAGCTCGTTGCCTTTGCGTTTCAGTTGCTGGTGTGAGCTTTGCACTGTTGAAGAAGCCTTTTGTTTATTTCTTCATCAGCTTTGCACTGTTCCCGTTGCTGTCAGCAGCTTGCGATTTTTGTTAGTGTCTTGGGAAGCTGTTAGTGTCGGTGGATTTTATATCAGTTTTCTCGCGTGTATATAAGCAGCAAGGCTTGGTCTTTGTTCCATACTTAGAGATATTTTCTCCCGATTGTCGACTTACCTCTCGAACCCTAGAGCATTGTTTACCGTGAGTTTCTCCGGCGGATTCCCGTCGATTACGGCCACCGTTTGTCACGATCGAGGTAGCGTTGGACTCCTCTCGACAAGCTCTTTCATTCCTTACCGCTTTAGGAGGCTGTTGTTGGCTGGAGCAGAAGTACGAAGTGGCTGCCCTGTTCGGCATTGTGTGATTCAGGTAGAACTTCGTTTAATTCGATGAGATCTTGTTCCTAGTCTTGAATTAAGTTTCCTTTTATGTTGTGTTGATGGAATTGAGCGTTGGTTGAGTGTATGACTCCCAGCCGTGAGTTCTGTAGATGGCCGTGACTTTCTGTGTAATGCCTGAGATTGTTTTGTATGTTATTTGCTTCGGCAGGTGTTGGAATTATAATTCTCGGGCTGTTTGTTGAGGTATCCATTACACAGAATTAAGGTACGGATCTGAGCTTGATGTAGCTGGGAATTGGCGTGAGATTTAATGTTAGATGGCTTCTTGTGCATTGCCGTGGATGTTGTTGTGTGCATATGTGATTGCTATTGATTTTAGCTGATGTGTTTATGCATACACGCATTTCCCATATTGCATTTAGATTTCTATTGCAGCCATTGCTTGGTATTCTGTTGTATTGATGTTGTTTCTTACCAGGATGCGAGTGCGAGCGGCAATACCGCACTCTCATCTCCCTGCTGGATCTGTTAGCCACCATGCGCCGAGTGGTTAACTACCATAGTTCATGGGCGAGGCAACAGCAGGTAGAGTTGTTTGATGCATCTGGTATTCGGGTGTAGTGTCAAGGCGAGTGGTTCATTACCACACTTTGAACACACCCCGTGGCCACTGTTCGTTGCAGATCTGTTTGAGCTATGTTTGAGTTCCTTGGCTCCCTGTTCGGTTGTAGCCTTCAGCTGTTATCCGGTGTCTCATGCATATCATCTGTATTTTATATTATGCTTTCCTTTAGCTGTTTTAGTTGCTCTCCGTACTGGGGTTTGACCCCATGTCCCTCTGGGGCTTGGTTTGTTTTCCCTTGGTTGTGTTGTTTTCAGGGAACCCAGGTTTTACAGCTGGTCGTGGCTTTAACCCAGCTGGAGGTGCCCTAGGAGGTGGTTAGAGCATCCCAGTTGCGTATAGCATATTTATATGTATCAGTACAGTTAGCCAGGGGATGCCCAGTGCTTCGTTGTTGTATCCATTGGTTGGAGTCTGATACTTGTGTTTGAATGCTATACTGTTTTACTTTGGCTGGTAGCCTTTGTTGGTTTCGTTGGTAAACTGGGATATCTATTTTGAGTATCGTGCTATTTTAAATTATATTGTTTTAAACCGTCAGGCCAAAAGCGAAAATTTACCTGCTTTTTAGTAGCTTCCGCGTTTGTTTGTATGTTTTATCTCTGATATGAGCACGAGTCCTGACATTTTTGGTATCAGAGCTTAAGCTGGGATAAGCTCGATTTCTTTGATCACACTTGAGTCTAGGCACAGTGTCGTGTGTTGCATGTGCTTGACTATGTGACTTATGTATTGTATATTGTTGCGATATCTATGATGTATCTGTTTTGTGTTTCTTATCCTGTTGAGAGTATTCTTAGATGCCGCCTAGACGTCTTGGTAGAGGTAGGGGGCAGTATGAGGAATCGGCAGGATATAACGAGGATCAGCGTAGTGCTCGTAGTCGTAGCCGTGTTGGGCATGATGAGGAGGACGAAATTGGTGACTTTCCTGCTCCTGTGGAGCGGATGGATGTTGTTATAGCGAGGTTTCAGCGGATTAACCCTCAGGTCTTTAATGGTGATGAGTCCAGTGAGGATGCAGACTCGTGGCCCCGGAACATTATTGGTCTTTTCGATCGGGTTCAGTATGATGATGATCTTCGGCTGAGTTTAGTGACTCTCTTGCTTAGGAAGGCGGCAGAGCGCTGGTGGCGAGGCGCTTCGAGTACCTTGTTGGAGACCGGCGTTGGGATCTCTTGGGGTAGTTTTCGCGAGACCTTCCGGCAGGAGTATGTACTCGAGTCTTATGTGAACGCCCGTGAGCGGGAGTTCTATCATCTGGAGCATGATGGTGAGGGAGTATGCACGTACGTTCTCTTCTTTGTTGGCGTATGTTCCGCACGTTTCTGGCCAGGAGAGGGCCAAGAGGACCAGATTTCTAGAGGGATTTAATGAGGAATTGTATCAGATGGTGCTGACCAGCAAACCCAATACGTATGCTGAGGCAGTTGATAGTGCTATTGATATTGAGAGGGTTTGCGGAGTCGTCGTGCTCGTGGGCAGCAGGTGGCTCAGGGTGGTCGTTCCACTGGTCAGGGGACGCAGTCTTCTCAGGCGTCCTAGTCAGCCCATAAGCCCCAGTAGCAGCAGCCTCAGCAGTAGGTGGCTCAGCAGTCTGACCGTAAGAGGTTTCGACCCCACGGTCAGCAGTTCATGAAGAAGTCGGGTTCTGGCTCTTCTGGTTCAGGTAGCTCGAGTAGCAGTGGTTCTCGGGCTGAGTTCTGTGGTTTCTGCGGTGGGAAGCATCCTTCAACCCAGTGTGTTGGTGTGCAGGGTTCCTGCAACATTTTTGGTCAGTACGGGCATTTTGCTAGAGTGTGTCCGTCAGCTGGATCACAGCAGACCGCGGCCCAGCCTCAGGGTCATGGAGGTTAGTCTAGGGGTTGTTCCCCTCAGTTTCAGCAGCCCAGGACTGGTGAGATTCAGTTCAGGCCTTTCCAGCAGCCTGGTCCATCACGATTCGGACAGTCGTCTCAGCCTTTTTACTCTGGACCTCAGCATGCTCAGGCCAACGTCATCACTAGGGAGCAGGCGGATGAGATGCCGGGCCGGGTGATCGCAGGTACATGTCTCGTTTTGGAATTTCCTGCGTGTGTGTTGTTTGACACTGGTGCATCGCATTCTTTATCTCTGATTCGTTTTTTGTTGGGCATGGTTTGCATACCATCCCTTTGCGCGATGCTGTTTCTGTTTCTACCCCTGGCGGTGTTAGCTTGTTCTCCCAGGAGATTTTGCTAGATGGCGTGTTGCGAGCATGTGTTGGTGGCGAGTTTGATCCCCCTTCTGTTGTGGGATTTAGATTGTATAGTTGGGATGGATGTGTTGTCCAACTATAGGGCCTCCGTGGATTGCTTCAATGGGATTGTTCGTTTTAGGCCTTTGTCTAGCGAGAAGTGGGATTTCTACGGTCAGGATTCTCGATCAAAAATCCCGTTAGTTTCAGCGATGGAGATGTTCAGTCTGTTGTCCTTAGGGAATGCTGGTTTCATGATCTACGCTTTGGATGCCTCTTATTCTTCTCGTGTGCAACTCAGTGACGTTCCCGTAGTGCGACACTTTCTCGATGTTTTTCCTTAGGAGATTCCTGGTTTTCCTCCGAGGAGGGAGATAGACTTCAGCATTGAGCTGGTGCCCGTCACAGCTCCAATTTCTCGTGCCCCGTATCGTTTGGCGCATGCGGAGTTGAGAGAAATCAAGGTGCAGTTGGACGAATTGCTGGAGAAGGGTTTCATCCGACCTAGTATGTCGCCGTGGGGAGCACCCATTTTGTTTGTGAAGAAGAAGGATGGCTCAATACGGATGTGCATTGACTTTCGCAAGCTGAACAAAGCGACAGTTAAGAACAAGTACCCGTTGCCGAGAATCGATGATCTGTTTGATCAGCTGCAAAGTTCTGCGGTGTATTCGAAGATCGAACTTCGTTCAGGGTATCATCAGCTGAGAGTGAGAGATCAGGATGTCGTGAAGACTGCTTTTCGTACCAGGTACGGGCATTTCGAGTTTCTAGTTATGCCGTTTGGTTTGACAAATGCCCCAGCAGTTTTCATGGATCTGATGAACCGGGTCTTCAAAGAGTTCATAGATCAGTTCGTGATTGTGTTTATTGACGACATCTTGGTATATTCTAAGACTCCTTTGGAGCATAAGGAGCATTTGCGAATTGTACTTCAGACGCTGAGAGACCAGTAGCTGTATGATAAATTATCCAAGTGCGAGTTTTGGCTGGATCGCGTCGTTTTCTTGGGTCATGTTATTTCATCCGAGGGGATTTCTGTGGATCCCAGCAAGGTTGATGCTGTGTTGAACTGGGAGCGTCCCAGGAATGTATCCGAGATTCATAGTTTCTTGGGTCTGGCTGGCTATTACCATCGTTTCATTGAAGGATTCTCTAGCATAGCAAAGCCGGTGACTCAATTGACTCAGAAGGACAAGCGTTTTGTGTGGACGGAGAAATGCAAGAACGCGTTTCAATTGCTCAAGGAGAAACTGACTACTGCACCTGTGTTGGCTCTGCCGTCCGGATCAGGTGGTTTTGTTGTTTGTTCCGACGCTTCGCTCAATGTATTGGGATGTGTTTTGATGCAGAATGGTCGAGTCATTGCGTATTCCTCGCGCCAGTTGAAACTGCATGAGACTCGTTATCCAGTCCATGATTTGGAGCTTGCAGCGGTGGTTTTTGCGCTGAAGATCTGGCGTAATTACCTGTATGGCGAGCAATTTGTGGTGTACTCGGACCACAAGAGTTGGCAGTATTTGTTTTCGCAGCCTGACTTGAACATGAGACAACGTCGTTGGATGGAGCTGCTAAAGGACTTTGATTGCAAGATCAAGTACCAGCTTGGGAAGTCGAACGTAGTGGCCGATGCTTTGAGCAGGAAGGCTAGTGAGATGCTTGCTTCGTTGTATATCTCTAAGGATCAGGAGCATTGGTTGGAGGTTCCACCCAGCTGAGGATTGTGTTGTGGTTTCTTCTTTTCAAGTGGAGCCACAGATCGTTTCGACTATAAGAGCGGCTCAAAGGACTGATCCTTCCATCCACGAGTTGAAGTTAAAGGTCAGGGCTGGGGAACTTGAGGATTACTCTGTTTCTTCGGATGGTTGCTTGAGGTTTCGTGGCAGGCTGGTTGTGCCTAACCTCATTGATTCGAAGGAGGAGATCCTTCGGGAAGCGCACTGCAATAGACATAGTTTTCATCCTGGTGCACGGAAGATGTACCATGCGTTGAAGCCGCACTTCTGGTGGGCTAGCCTAAAGAGTGACGTGTCTGGATCCGAGAGGATGAGACCAGGTGGTCTGTTGCAGAGTTTGGAAGTGCCCCAATGGAATTGGGAGAACATAGCGTTGAATTTCGTGAAGCATCTGCCTCGTTCCAGCAGAGGATGCCATGCTATTTGGGTGGTTATCGACCGATTGTCGAAGTCTGCACATTTATTCCCTATGGGATGACGTTCTCGTTGAATAAAATGGCAAAACTGTACGTGGATTTCGTGGTTAGACTTCACGGTGTGCCTGTTTCGATCGTCTCATACTGAGATCCGAGGTTTACTTCCAGGTTTTGGAAGAGTCTGCAAACAGCTTTGGGTACCAGATTGGCTATGAGCACCGCGTATCACCCCCAAACAGATGGCTAATCTGAGAGAACTATCCAGACGTTGGAGGATATGATACGAGCTGTTGTGATGGATTTTGGTGGTAGCTGGCAGGACGCGTTGTCTTTGGTGGAATTTTCGTACAATAACAGCTACCAAGTGACGATTGGCGTGGCGCCGTTTGAGGCTTTGTATGGCAGGAAGTGCAGATCCCCAGTATGTTTGGAAGAAGTGGGGGAGAAGAAGCTATCTGCCCCAGATTTTGTGCAGCAAATGAAGGATCATGTGGATCTAATTCGACAGCGGATGAAAGCTGCCCAAGATCGCCAAGCCTGTTATGCGAATAAGATTCGTCGGCCTCTAGAGTTTCAGGTTGGTGATCAGGTTTTTGTTAAAGTTTCTCTGTTTCACAGTGTTATGCGCTTTGGACACAAGGGAAAGTTAGCCCCTCGTTATGTTGGACCGTATGAGATCGTCGAGAGGATTGGCCCGTTAGCGTATCGGCTGTTGTTGCCTCCTGAATTAGCTTCTCTACATGACGTCATTCATGTTTCCATGTTGAGGAAGTACGAGTCAGATCCGTCTCATGTGCTGAGAACTGACGAGGTGGAGCTAGATCATACGTTGAGTTATCAGGAATATCCCTTGCAGATCCTAGGCAGAAAAGAGAAACAATTGATGAATAAAACCATTCCTTTGGTGATGGTGCAATGGAGCAAACATGGTAGGGAAGAAGCTACTTGGGAGTTGGAGGAAAAGATGCAGCACGAGTGGCCGCATCTGTTTGAGTAGCTGCTGTGCTAGATTTCCAGTAGTTAGTAGCTTGTGGTTGTTATTTTCCCTAGTTGCTGTTAGTTGCTTGCTCAGTTATCTTGAACTCTTGGCCTGTGTTAGGAGAGTTTCTGTTTTTGCTTACTGTTATTGAGTTGTATTTCAAAATTGTTGATTGATTTCGGGGACGAAATCCTTTTTTGTGGGGGAGAAATGTGAGACCTGGAATTGTAATAAAGATTAATTGTTGGAGTAATCGAGTTTTTGAAGAATTTTGAGTGTTCGGAATTCTTTTTGAAGGTTTCGTTTGCATTTTCGTGTCAGAAATCTCATGTAGAACAATTCTGGAAGTTTTCGTATTTTTGAGTTCTTGGAGGAGAAATCTGTTGGCAGCAAGTTCCTGTAGCAAGTGCAAAACGCCGTCGTTTAGTGTTTGGTGAAATCTGTCAGCAGTTGGCATTTTTGGCGTTGTGTTGTGTCAGGCCTCGTGCTCACAACAGATAAACACATGCGGAAGCTATCAAAAGTGGGTAAAATTTTCGCTTTTAGGCCCGACGGTTTTAAACATATAATTTAAAATACAACGATACTTAAAATAAGTTTCTCAAATCATAAAACAATCAACAACAAAGCATACATAATTCAAACATGTATCATATTCCCCTACGGGTACAAGAACAAAGCGCAGGGCATCCCCTGGCTAACTGATACATATATATATATATACGCTATATGCTACTGGGACACACTAGCCACCTCCTGGGGCACCACCAGCTGGGTTGAAACCACGACCAGCTGTAGAACCTGGGTTTCTTGAAAACAACACAACAAAGAAACAAACCAAGCCCCGGAGGGACATGGGGTCAAACCCCAGTACGGAGAGCAAAAATACAACAGAAATAAACAGCAAGGAATAAAATGCAGGTGCTATGCATGAGACGCCGAAGAACAACGGAAAGCTCGACCCACAAGGGAGCTAAGGGACTCAAACATAGCTCCAAGAATCATCGACAACATACAGTGGCCACGGGGTGTGTTCACAGTGTGGTAGTGAGCCACTCGCCATGATACTACACCCACTTACCGGATTCATCAAAAAACTCAACCTGCTGTTGCCTCGCCCATGAACTGTGGTAGTTAACCACTCGGCGCATGGTGGCTACGATCCCAGCAGGTAGATGAGAGTGCGGTATTGCCGCTCTCCCTCACATCCTGGTAAAAAATAACAATAATACAACAATAACTGTGGTAGTTAACCACTCGGCGCATGGTGGCTACGATCCCAGCAGGTAGATGAGAGTGCGGTATTGCCGCTCTCCCTCACATCCTGGTAAAAAATAACAATAATACAACAATGGTACAAAGACTACCAAAACTGGAAAGGAATACCATGCGCGTATGCAACATGCGGGAATGCAAGCATATAAACATATGCAACGCAGCAAATACACAAATAGCATACACAATCCTCAACAGGACACAACCAGCAGGCACGGCAATTCCACATACCAGCGACTACAATTCATCCAAGCTTCGCTGTAAATCAAGCTCAAATACGTACCTTACACTGAGCAACAACTAACCCTGCGAGAAATCCCGAAGACTCTGGTAAAAGCCGAAAACCAGAACGTAGTTCTACCAAATCGACGCAACACTCGAACGGCAGCAACTTCGCGTTCCTTGACTAGCCAATTCCAGCTTCTAAAACTAGTATGAATTGGAAGAGCTTCTCGAGAGGAGTCCAACGCTACCTCGCACGAGCAAAACAACCACCGGAAATGACGGGAAATCGCCGGAAAAGCTCACGGCTGAACAGTGCTCTAGGGTTCGAAGGATAAGGAACGAAAGGTTGGAAATATTTGCTAAGTATGGAATTGATACCATGATTCGAAAACCAAGTCTTCCTATAAATAGCACTAGCAACGACTGGAAATCAATACCAATAATTGTCTACCGACAAAATCAGTCAACTCATTCTCCTCAACAAACAAACCTGCTGCTGCCAGCAGCAACAATAGAAAAGCCCTCTAAAACAAATCAAAACGGCATCGCAATAACTTAACCAAACGACGTCGCATTAATGACGTAATCTTTTCTGTCAACAGCTGAATATCCAGTCGCAGGAAAGAAACAACGCACAACACTGTTCAAAACTGATACCAGTCGCAGCATCGAAACGCAGCGTTGCAACTAACTCAAACGACGTCGCTCCACTGACGTCATCATAACTGTTAGCAGCTCTCGCTAAATACCAGCAACAAGCTACAGTGACGTTCTAACACCAGTAGATACTCTTACGTCACTTGCACCTCAAAACGACATCGTTTCGAAATCCTATAGCGCGCTCCTGCTGAATCCACGTAAGCGTTGCTGTCGCAACGCTACGCTAACAACACCACCTGCTGACAGATCTTGTCAACACCAATACGACGGCGTATCGATCTCCCGCGATACAAAACACGCTAAACACCCAATAAACGGTTTCTCAACGCCCTCGACTGATAACAGCTAAGCTTGCGTCATCAACGCAACGCACAACAGAGATGCTTACGTCACCAAATCTGCTACCAGCAGATACCTCTAAACTCGATATTACGAAAATCTCCAGAATTGTTCTAAGGAGGGAAATCGACCCAAAATACAACTCAAACATCGAAACAGGGATTCTAAACCACAGAAATCTCTAAACAACCGATCAATTCCAACAATAAATCTCAATTACAAATCCAGGTCTCACATTTCTCCCCCACTAAAAAGGATTTCGTCGTCGAAATCAAACAACAATTCTGAAAGCACAACACATCAACTGAAACTCGAAGCAACAACAAGAAATTAAGCAGAAACTCGCCCAACACAAGGCCAAGAGTTCAAGATAACTGAGCAAACAAATCACAACAACTAAGGAAGGAAAACAGCAAAAACTACTAGCTACTGGAAATATAGCCCAACAGCTACAAAAACATATGCGGCCACTCGCGCTGCATCTTCTCTTCAATATCCCAAGTAGCTTCTTCCCTACCATGCTTGCTCCACTGCACCATCACCAACGTAATGGTCTTATTTCTCAACTGTTTCTCTTTTCTGCCAAGGATCTGCAAAGGGTATTCCTGATATCTCAACGACTGATCTAGCTCTACCTCGTCAGTTCCAAGCACATGAGACGGATCTGGCTCGTACTTCCTCAACATCGACACATGAAACACATCGTGAAGAGAGTACAACTCTGACGGCAACAACAATCGATACGCTAAAGGGCTAATCCTCTCGACAATCTCATACGGACCAACGTAACGAGGGGCTAACTTTCCCTTGCGTCCAAAGAGCATCACACTACGAAACGGAGAAACCTTGAGAAATACACGATCACCAATCTGAAACTCAAGAGGTCGACGCCTCTTATTCGCATAACTGGCTTGGCGATCCTGGGAAGCTTTCATCTGCTGTCTAATAAGATCCACCTGATCTTTCATCTGCTGCAGAAAGTCAGGGGCAGATAGCTGCTTCTCCCCCACTTCTTCCCAACACACTGGCGATCTGCACTTGCGGCCATACAAAGCCTCGAAAGTCGCCATGCCAATCGTCACTTGGTAGCTGTTATTATACGAAAACTCAACCAAAGACAACGCGTCTTGCCAACTACCTCCGAAATCCAACACAACAGCACGCAACATATCCTCTAACGTCTGGATAGTTCGCTCAGATTGGCCATCTGTCTGGGGATGATACGCGGTACTCATAGCCAATCTAGTTCCCAAAGCTGTATGCAAACTCTTCAAAAACCTTGAAGTAAACCTCGGATCTCGGTCAGACACGATTGAAACAGGCACACCATGCAACCTAACAACAAAATCAACGTACAGCTTCGCCATCTTCTTCAACGAGAAGGTCATCCCATAGGGAATGAAATGTGCAGACTTAGACAAACGGTCTACAACTACCCAAACAGCATCGCACCCTCGGCTGGAACGAGGCAAATGCGTTACAAAATCCATCGCAATGTGCTCCCAATTCCATTGGGGCACCTCTAAACTCTGCAACAGACCACCAGGTCTCATCCTTTCGGCCTTTACCATTTGGCAATTCAAACAACGAGCGACAAAACCAGCAACATCGCCCTTCAGGCCAGCCCACCAAAAGTGCGGCTTCAAAGCATGGTACATCTTCCGTGCACCAGGATGAACACTATGTCTACTACAGTGTGCTTCTCGAAGGATCTCCTCCTTCAAATCAATCAAATTGGGCACAACCAACCTACCCCGGAAACGCAAACAACCATCGGACGAGATAGAATAGTCCTCAAGTTCGCCAGCCCTGACTTTCATCTTCAACTCGTGGATTGACGGATCAGTCCTCTGAGCTGCTCGAATGCTAGAAACAATCTGCGATTCCACTTGGAAAGATGAAACCATCACACAATCCTCAGCCGGGTAGAATCTCCAACCCGTAGTGTTAAGATGCTCTTGATCCTTAGAGATGTACAACGACGCAAGCATCTCTCTAGCCTTCCTGCTCAAAGAATCATCCACTACGTTCGATTTCCCAGGCTGGTATTTAATCTCACAGTCAAAATCCTTAAGCAGCTCCATCCACCTACGCTGTCTCATGTTCAAGTCAGGCTGCGAAAACAGATACTGCAAACTCTTGTGGTCGGGGTACACCACAAACTGTTCGCCATACAGGTAGTGACGCCAGATCTTAAACGCAAAGACCATCGCTGCTAACTCCAAATCATGAACTGGGTAACGAGTCTCGTGCGGTTTCAACTTCCGCGAGGAATACGCAATGACTCTACCATTATGCATCAACACACAACCCAATCCATTTAGCGAAGCGTCGGAACAAACAACAAAACCACCTGAACCGGACGGCAAAGCCAACACAGGCGCAGTAGTTAACTTCTCCTTGAGCAGTTGAAAAGCATTCTCACACTGCTCAGTCCAAACAAACCGTTTATCCTTTTGGGTCAATTGGGTCATCGGCTTAGCTATAGAAGAAAACCCCTCAATGAAACGACGATAATAGCCAGCCAGACCTAAGAAACTGCGAATCTCAGACACATTTCTCGGTCTCTCCCAGTTCAACACAGCATCCACTTTACTGGGATCCACAAAAATGCCATCTGCTGAAATGACATGGCCCAGAAATACAACGCGTTCCAACCAGAACTTGCACTTGGAAAACTTCGCATACAACTGCTGCTCTCTCAATCTGAGAAGAACCATCTCCAAGTGCTCCTTGTGCTCCCTCGGAGTCTTCGAGTAAACGAAGATGTCGTCAATAAAAACAATCACGAACTGATCTATGAACTCTCGGAAAACACGGTTCATCAGATCCATGAAGACTGCAGGCGCGTTTGTCAACCCAAACGGCATCACCAAAAACTCAAAATGTCCGTACCTCGTACGAAACGCAGTCTTCGCGACATCTTGTTCCCTAACTCTGAGCTGATGGTACCCGGAACGAAGATCAATCTTAGAATACACCGCAAAACCTTGCAACTGATCAAACAGATCATCGATTCTCGGCAATGGGT
>KQ998946.1:82228-116977 GCA_001598015.1 Dorcoceras hygrometricum
GCGCGGACTGAGAACTCTGGGACGACTGAGCTCCCTGACCAACGGGCCTACCACCCTGCACCGCCTGCGCCACCTGCGCCCTGCGCACACTACGGCTCTTCATGCCCTCCTCGATGTGGATAGCAGTATCCACGGTCTCAGCATAAGACTTGGGCTTGCTTGTCAGAACGCTCTGGTACAGATCTCCATTCAAGCCCTCCACAAACCTAGTACTCTTGGCCCTCTCCCGGCCAGCAACATGCGGAACATATGCCAACAAAGCAGAAAACTTGCGAGCATACTCGCGCACAGAAAACGAACCTTGCTCCAAGAACTCGAACTCCCGCTCACGGGCAGCTACATAGGAGTCGGGGACATACTCCTGCCAGAAGACCTGGTAGAAAGTGTCCCAAGTAATGCCAACACCAGTCTCCAGTAAAGTACTAGACGTACCGCGCCACCAACGCTCTGCGGACTTCCTCAACAATAAGGTCACCAACCTCAATCGGAGATCGTCGTCATACTGGGCTCGATCAAACAGATGTATGACGCTATGGAGCCAAGAATCCACGTCCTCACTCGACTCATCACCATTGAAGATAGGAGGACTCATCCTCTGAAACCGAGCTATGACCACATCCATTCTTTCTACCGGAGCCGGCGGAGCTTCAGCCTCCTCCTCTCCACTACTCTCAAGAGTATGACTAGGCGCACTATACTGATCCTCATTCTATCCTCCTGATTCCTGGAATAGACCCCTCCTACGACCACGACGTCTAGGCGGCATCTAAAACACTCAACAGGATAAGGAAAAACAGAACAGATACAACAAAGAAAGCATATAACACAAAATATGCAGCACGTAGTCATATAAGTCAAGCACATGCAGCACGCAACACTGTGCCTAGACTCAAGTGTGATCAAAGGAAATGATCTTATCCCAGTTTAAGCTCTGATACCAAAAATGTCAGGCCTCGAGCTCACAACAGATAAACACATGCGGAAGATATCAAAAGTGGGTAAAATTTTCGCTTTTAGGCCCGACGGTTTTAAACATATAATTTAAAATATAACGATACTTAAAATAAGTTTCTCAAATCATAAAACAATCAACAACAAAGCATACATAATTCAAACATGTATCATATTCCCCTACGGGTACAACAACAAAGCACAGGGCATCCCCCTGGCTAACTGATACATATATATATATATGCTATATGCTACTGGGACACACTAGCCACCTCCTGGGGCACCACCAGCTGGGTTGAAACCACGACCAGCTGTAGAACCTGGGTTTCCTGAAAACAACACAACAAAGAAACAAACAAAGCCCCGGAGGGACATGGGGTCAAACCCCAGTACGGAGAGCAAAAATACAACAGAAATTAACAGCAAGGAATAAAATGCAGGTGCTATGCATGAGAAGCCGAAGAACAACGGAAAGCTCGACCCACAAGGGAGCTAAGGGACTCAACATAGCTCCAAGAATCATCGACAACATACAGTGGCCACGGGGTGTGTTCACAGTGTGGTAGTGAGCCACTCGCCATGATACTACACCCACTTACCGGATGCATCAAACAACTCAACCTACTGTTGCCTCGCCCATGAACTGTGGTAGTTAACTACTCAGTGCATGGTGGCTACGATCCCAGCAGGGAGATGAGAGTACGGTATTGCCGCTCGCCCTCACATCCTGGTAAGAAATAAAATAAATACAACAATGGTACAAAGACTACCAAAACTGGAAAGGAATGCCATGCGTGTATGCAACATGCGGGAATGCAAGCATATAAACATATGCAACGCAGCAAATACACAAATAGCATACACAATCCTCAACAGGACACAACCAGCAGGCACGACAATTCCACATACCAGCGACTACAATTCATCCAAGCCATAACTTCGCTGTAAATCAAGCTCAAATCCGTACCTTACACTGAGCAACAACTAACCCTGCGAGAAATCCCGAAGACTCTGGTAAAAGCCGAAAACCAGAACGTGTTCTACCAAATCGACGCAACACTCGAACGGCAGCAACTTCACGTTCCTTGAGTAGCCAATTCCAGCTTCTAAAACTAGTACGAATTGGAAGAGCTTCTCGAGAGGAGTCCAACGCTACCTTGCACGAGCAAAACAACCACCGAAAACGACGGGAAATCGCCGGAAAAGCTCACGGCTGAACAGTGCTCTAGGGTTCGAAGGATAAGGAACGAAAGGTTGGAAATATTTGCTAAGTATGGAATTGATACCATGATTCGAAGACCAAGTCTTCCTATAAATAGCACTAGCAACGACTGGAAATCAATACCAATAATTGTATATCGACAAAATCAGTCAACTCATTCTCCTCAACAAAAAAACCTGCTGCTGCCAGCAACAACAATAGAAAAGCCCTCTAAAACAAATCAAAACGGCATCGCAATAACTTAACCAAACGACGTCGCATTAATGACGTAATCTTTTCTGCCAACAGCTGAACATCCAGTCGCAGGAAAGAAACAACGCACAACACTGTTCACAACTGATACCAGTCGCAGCATCAAAACGCAGCGTTGCAACTAACTCAAACAACGTCGCTCCACTGACGTCATCATAACTGTTAGCAGCTCTCGCTAAATACCAGCAGCAAGCTACAGTGACATTCTAACATCAGCAGATACTCTTACATCACTTGCACCTGAAAACGACATCGTTTCGAAATCCTATAGCGCGCTCTTGCTGAATCCACATAAGAGTTGCTGTCGCCAGCTCTCGCACAACTCTACGCTAACAACACCACCTGCGGACAGATCTTGTCAACACCAATACGACGGCGTATCGATATCCTGCGATACAAAACACGCTAAACACCCAATAAACGGTTTCTCAACGCCCTCGACTGATAACAGCTAAGCTTGCGTCATCAACGCAACGCACAACAGAGATGCTTACTTCACCAAATCTGCTACCAGCAGATACCTCTAAACTCAAAATTACGAAAATCTCCAGAATTGTTCTAAGGAGGGAAATCGACCCAAAATACAACTCAAACATCGAAACAGGGATTCTAAACCACAGAAATCTCTAAAAAACCGATCAATTCCAACAATAAATCTCCATTACAAATCCAGATCTCACATTTTGTGTTGAGAAGCAGCAGCAACGCTGAAGTAAATTCCAGTTGTTGGTATTGGTTGGTAGCTGTCGACAGATATGATGACGTATTCTATGCGACGTCGTTTGATTTAGTTGTTACGACGCCGTATTTTTCTAGCCCTAGCGATCGCTGTTGCTGGTGTTTAGTTCATCAGATATGATGACGTGGGTTGCGCGACGTCGTTTTGTCTTAGTATGGAATATGTTGTAGCGTAGCGCTTTGATCAGATTTGGTGACGTTTCGGGAGCGATGTCGTTTTGATTAGTGCTTGTTGCCTTTGCGTTTCAATTGCTGGTGTGAGCTTTGCACTGTTGAAGAAGCTGTTGGATATTTCTTCATCAGCTTTGCACTGTTCCCGTTGCTGTGAGCAGCTTGCGATTTCTGTTAGTGTCTTGGGAAGCTGTTAGTGTCGGTGGATTTTATATCAGTTTTCTCGCGTGTATATAAGCAGCAATTCTTGGTCTTTGTTCCATACTTGGCGATATTTTCTCCCGATTGTCGACTTACCTCTCGAACCCTAGAGCATTGTTTATCGTGAGTTTCTCCGGCGGATTCCCATCGATTACGGCCACCGTTTGTCACGATTGAGGTATCGTTGGACTCCTCTCGACAAGATCTTTCATTCCTTACCGCTTTAGGAGGCTGTTGTTGGCTGGAGAAGAAGTACGAAGTGGCTGCCCTATTCGTGCGTTGTGTGATTCAGGTAGAACTTCGTTTAATTCGATGAGATCTTGTTCCTAGTCTTGAATTAAGCTTCCTGTTAAGTTGTGTTGATGGATTTGAGCGCTGGTTGAGTGTATGACTCCCAGCCGTGAGTTCTGTAGATGGCCGTGACTTTCTGTGTAATGCCTGAGATTGTTTTGTATGTTATTTTCTCCGGCAGGTGTTGGAATTAGAATTCTCGGGCTGTTTGTTGAGGTATCCGTTACATAGAATTAAGGTACGGATCTGAGCTTGATGTAGCTGAGAATTGGCATGAGATTTAATGTTAGATGGCTGCTTGTGCATTGCCGTGGATGTTGCTGTGTGCATATGTGATTGCTATTGATTTTAGCTGCTGTGTTTATGCATACACGCATTTACCATATTGCATTTATATTTTTGTTGCAGCCATTGCTTGGTATTCTGTTGTATTGCTGTTGTTTCTTACCAGGATGCGAGGGCGAGCGGCAATACCGCACTCTCATCTCCCTGCTGGGATCTGTTAGCCACCATGCGCCGAGTGGTTAACTACCACAGTTCATGGGCGAGGAAAAAGCAGGTTGAGTTGTTTGATGCATCTGGTATTCGGGTGTAGTGTCAAGGCGAGTGGCTCATTACCATACTTTGAACACACCCCGTGGCCACTGTTCGTTGCAGATCTGTTTGAGCTATGTTTGAGTTCCTTGGCTCCCTATTCGTTTGTAGCCTTCAGCTGTTATCCGGTGTCTCATGCATAGCATCTGCATTTTATCTTATGCTTTCCTTTAGTTGTTTCAGTTGCTCTCCGTACTGGGATTTGACCCCATGTCCCTCTGGGGCTTGGTTTGTTTTCCCTTGCTTGTGTTGTTTTCAGGGAACCCAGGTTTTACAGCTGGTCGTGGCTTTAACCTAGCTGGAGGTGCCCTAGGAGGTGGTTAGAGTATCCCAGTTGCGTATAGCATATTTATATGTATCAGTACAGTTAGCCAGGGGATGCCCTGTGCTTCGTTGTTGTATCCATTGGTTGGAGTCTGATACTTGTGTTTGAATTCTATACTGTTTTACTTTGGCTGGTAGCCTTTGTTGGTTTCGTTTGTAAACTGGGATTTCTATTTGTATCGCGCTATTTTAAATTATATTGTTTTAAACCGTCAGGACAAAAGCGAAAATTTTACCCGCTTTTTAGTAGCTTCCGCGTGTGTTTGTATGTTTTATCTCTGATATGAGCACGAGGCCTGACATTTTTGTATCAGAGCTTAAGCTGGGATAAGCTCGATTTCTTTGATCACACTTGAGTCTAGGCACAGTGTCGTGTGTTGCATGTGCTTGACTATGTGACTTATGTATTGTATATTGTTGCGATATCTATGATGTATCTGTTTTGTGTTGCTTATCCTGTTGAGCGTATTCTTAGATGCCGCCTAGACGTCATGGTAGAGGTAGGGGGCAGTTTGAGGAAGCGGCAGGATATAACGAGGATCAACGTAGTGCTCGTAGTCGTAGCCGTGTTGGGCATGATGAGATCACACTTGAGTCTAGGCACAGTGTCGTGTGTTGCATGTGCTTGACTATGTGACTTATGTATTGTATATTGTTGCGATTATCTATGATGTATCGTTTTGTGTTGCTTATCCTGTTGAGCGTATTCTTAGATGCCGCCTAGACGTCATGGTAGAGGTAGGGGGCAGTTTGAGGAAGCGGCAGGATATAACGAGGATCAACGTAGTGCTCGTAGTCGTAGCCGTGTTGGGCATGATGAGGAGGAGGAAGTTGGTGACTTGCCTGCTCCCATGGAGCGGATGGATGTTGTTATAGCGAGGTTTCAGAGGATGAACCCTCCGGTCTTTAATGGTGACGAGTCCAGTGAGGATGCAGACTCGTGGCTCCGGAACATTATTGGTCTTTTCGATCGGGTTCAGTATGATGATGATCTTTGGCTGAGTTTAGTGACTCTCTTGCTTAGGAAGGCGGCAGAGCGCTGGTGTCGAGGCGCTTCGAGTACCTCGTTGGAGACCGGCGTTGGGATCTCTTGGGGAATTTTTTGCGAGACCTTTCGGCAGGAGTATGTAACCGAGTCTTATGCGAACGCCCGTGAGCGGGAGTTCGATCATCTGGAGTAGGGCTCCATGATGGTGAGGGAGTATGCACGTACGTTCTCTTCTTTGTTGGCGTATGTTCCGCACGTTTCAGGCCTGGAGAGGGCCAAGAGGACCAGATTTCTAGAGGGATTGAATGAGAAATTGTATCAGATGGTTCTGACCAGCAAACCAAAGACGTATGCTGAGGCAGTTGATAGTTCTATTGATATTGATAGGGTTTGCGGAGTTGTCGTGCTCGTAGGCAGCAGGTGGCTCAGGGTGGTCGTTCCAATGGTCAGGGGACGGAGTCTTCTCAGGCGTCCTAGTCAGCCCATCTGCCCTATTAGCAGCAGCCTCAGCAGCAGGTGGCTCAGCAGTCTGACCGTCAGAGGTTTCGACCCCGTGGTCATCAGTTGAAGAAGAAGTCGGGTTCTGGATCTTTTGGTTCAGGTAGCTCGAGTAGCAGTGGTTCTTGGGCTGAGTTCTATGGTTTCTGCGGTGGGAAGCATCCTTCTACCCAGTGTGTTGGTGAGCAGGGTTCCTGCAACATTTGTGGTTAGTACGGGCATTTTGCTAGAGTGTGCCCGTCAGCTGGATCACAGTAGACCGCGGCCCAGCCTCAGGGTCGTGGAGGTCATTCTAGGGGTTGTTCCCCTCAGTTTCAACAGCCCAGGACTGGTGAGACTCAGTTCAGGCCTTTCCAGCATCCTGGTCCATCGCGATTCGGACAGTCGTCTCAGCATTTTTACTCTGGACCTCAGCATGCGCAGGCCAACGTCATCACTAGGGAGCAGGCGGAGGAAACTCCGGGCCGGGTGATCGCAGGTACATGTCTCGTTTTCGAATTTCCTGCGCGTGTGTTGTTTGACACTGGTGCATCGCATTCGTTTATCTCTGATTCGTTTGTTGTTGAGAATGGTTTGCATACCATCCCTTTGCGCGATGTTGTTTTTGTTTCTACCCCTGGCGGTGTTAGCTTGTTCTCCCAGGAGATTTTGCTAGATGGCGTGTTGCGTTTTGGCGAGCATGTGTTGGTGGCGTGTTTGATCCCCCTTCTGTTGTGGGATTTCGATTGTATAGTTGGGATGGATGTGTTGTCCAACTATAGGGCCTCCGTGGATTGCTTCAATGGGATTTTTCGTTTTAGGCCTTTGTCTGGCGAGAAGTGGGATTTCTACGGTCAGGATTCTCGATCAAGTATCCCGTTAGTTTCAGCGATGGAGATGTTCAGTCTGTGTCCTTAGGGAATGCTGGTTTCATGATCTACGCTTTGGATGCGTCTTCTTCTTCTCGTGTGCAACTCAGTGACGTTCCCGTAGTGCGACACTTTCTCGATGGTTTTTCCTTAGGAGATTCCTGGTTTTCCTCCGAGGAGGGATATAGACTTCAGCATTGAGCTGGTGCCCGACACAGCTCCATTTTCCCGTGCCCCGTATCGTTTGGCGCATGCGGAGTTGAGAGAAATCAAGGTTCAGTTGGAAGAATTGCTGGAGAAGGGTTTCATCCGACCTAGTATGTCGCCGTGGGGAGCACCCATTTTGTTTGTGAAGAAGAAGGAAGGATCAATGCGGATGTGCATTGACTTTCGCCAGCTGCACAAAGCGACAGCTAAGAACAAGTACCCGTTGCCGAGAATCGATGATCTGTTTGATCAGCTGCAAAGTTCTGCGGTGTATTCGAAGATCGACCTTCGTTCAGGGTATCATCACCTGAGAGTGAGAGATCAGGATGTCGTGAAGACTGATTTTCGTACCAGGTACGGGCATTTCGAGTTTCTGGTTATGCCTTTTGGTTTGACAAATGCCCCAGCAGTTTTCATGGATCTGATGAACCGGGTCTTCAGAGAGTTCATAGATCAGTTCGTGATTGTGTTTATTGACGACATCTTGGTATATTCTAAGACTCCTTTGGAGCATAAGGAGCATTTGCGAATTGTCCTTCAGACGCTGAGAGAGCAGGAGTTGTATGCTAAATTCTCCAAGTGCGAGTTTTGGCTGGATCGCGTCGTTTTCTTGGGTCATGTTATTTCAGCCGAGGGGATTTCTGTGGATCCCAGCAAGGTTGATGCTGTGTTGAACTTGGAGCGTCCCAGGAATGTATCCTAGATTCATATTTTCTTGGTTCTGGCTGGCTATTACCGTCGTTTCATTGAAGGATTCTCTAGCATAGCAAAACCGATGACTCAATTGACTCAGAATGACAAGAGTTTTGTGTGGACAGAGCAATGCGAGAACGCATTTCAATTTCTCAAGGAGAAACTGACTACTGCAGCTGTGTTGGCTCTGCCGTCCGGATCAGGTGGTTTTGTTTTTTGTTCCGACGCTTCGCTCAATGGATTGGGCTTTGTTTTGATGCAGAATGGTCGAGTCATTACGTATGCCTCGCTGCAGTTGAAACCGCATGAGACTCGTTATCCAGTCCATGATTTGGAGCCTGCAGCGGTGGTTTTTGCGCTAAAGATCTGGCGTAATTACCTATATGGCGAGCAATTTGTGGTGTACTCGGACCACAAGAGTTTGCAGTATCTGTTTTCGCAGCCTGACTTGAACATGAGACAACATCGTTGGATGGAGCTGCTAAAGGACTTTGATTGCGAGATCAAGTACCAGCCTGGGAAGTCGAACGTAGTGGCCGATTCTTTGAGCAGGAAGGCTAGTGAGATGCTTGCTTCGTTGTATATCTCTAAGGATCAGGAGCATCTTAACACTACTGGTTGGAGGTTCCACCCAGCTGAGGATTGTGTTGTGGTTTCTTCTTTTCAAGTGGAGCCACAGATCGTTTCGACTATAAGAGCGGCTCAAGGACTGATCCTTCCATCCACGAGTTTAAGTTAAAGGACTGATCCTTCCATCCACGAGTTGATGATTTGTGGTCAGTCATTACAGATGGACCCATAAAGATAATGAAGGCTGACACTGCTATAGCCATATCTGCTGGAGCACCAGAATGGGTAGAAAAGAGAAGATATGAATACACTACTGAGGAGAAGAAGAAATATAATTTGGACGATGTGGCCAGAGACATTCTGTATAAGACGCTGGATAAAAACATGTTCTGCAAAATCAAAACCTGTGCCACAGCGAAGGAGATATGGGAGAAGTTGATTCAAATCTGCGAGGGAAATGATGAAACCAAAGAGAATAAGCTTACTGTTGCACAGCAGAAGTATGAGTCGATAAAGATGCGAGAGGGCGAGACCATGGCTGAGTTCGATGAAAGATTCAGTGCTGTCATAATAGAGCTGAAAAGTCTTGGCAAGGAATACAACAACCGAGAGCTGGCGCTGAAAGTGATGAGAGCACTTCCCAGGGAGTGGGATGTCAAGACTATGGCCATGCGGGAGTCTAAGGATCTAAAAAAATTGGAGCTTCATGATCTGTTTGCGAACCTGAAGGCGTATGAGTTTGAGTTAGAAACCAGATCTGAGGCAGGACCGTCGACATCTCAACCAAATAAAGCCTTGGCAGCAACAACATCAGAACAGTGCTCACCGAGAAAATCTGCCGAACAACTCATCAATGATGCAATGTCCCTCTTCGTAAAAAGTTTGGGAAATTTCTAAGAAGATCATATAACCCTTCTTTCTCTTATAATAATTCAAACAAATCTGAAAAGTTTCAACTGATATGAACTGTTACAATTGTGGTCGTCCAGGTCACTTTGCTGCAGACTGTAACAGGCCAAAGAAGGAGGACAGACCCAAAAGGGATGAGAAGAAGGACGACAGATCCAAGGAAAGATAAAAAGAGAGAAGGATGAGGACAAGATCTGACAAAAGACCCAACCGAAAGAATGATAGGAAAGTGCTTGTTGCAGAAGAAAGCAACAAAAACTGGGCATATTTAGATTCCGACTCCTCATGAAGCATCTCCTCATCTAGCGATAGTGAAATGAGGAAGTTCACTGCATGATGGCTAATTAACCTTCAGATGACGAGGTATTTGATTTCTCAAACATTGAATTCACACGAGAGGACCTAATCAATACACTCAATGAAATGGTCCCATGAGTACAAGAAGTTTTCTCAAACATTCGAGGAAGTCAAAGCTGAAAACATGGATTTGAAAAATAGCTCCGTGGAACCAAGCACCATTCAACTTGGTGAAACCGACAGTTTACAAATCGAATTGACTAAGATGATGACTGAGAATGAATCGTTGAGATTAAGTTCCTGTGAGCTCGAATCTAAAAACATAAAGTTAAAAGAAATAATGAGCTCCTGGACCATGTCTTCTGTTTCCCTGAACAAGCTGTATGAGACTCAGAAGCCAGTTAATGATAGAATTTGCTTAGGTTTAAACGTTGAATAAAGCAGCTCTGAGGGAACGAGTACTCAACCAAATCTGGTGTATGACAAATTCAAAAAGATGAATTTTGTCAAAGCCAGTGTGATACACAACACTTGTGAGTCGGTAAATTATGATGACCAAACCTCTGGGCAACTGAACCAAAAGGGCAAAGCTGTTATTGGATATATCAGACCTGAGAATTCTAAGCCAAGCTGGTTAAAGAACAGACTTGATAAAGAGAAAGCGAAAGTTGGCTCTAAGTCGTCTGTTCCTCACCAGCCTAGGCATAGTTCGACGAAGTTCAAATCTGTTTGGAGAAAGGTTCAGCCCCGACGAGATCTGAGTGGTCCACATACTAATCCAAAGCTCAACAGATCTCACCATATTCCTGCACACACCCTATGATGACCAAACCTCTGGGCAACTGAACCAAAAGGGCAAAGCGGGTGTTATTGGATATATCAGACCTGAGAATTCTAAGCCAAGCTGGTTAAAGAACAGACTTGATAAAGAGAAAGCGAAAGTTGGCTCTAAGTCGTCTGTTCCTCACCAGCCTAGGCATAGTTCGACGAAGTTCAAATCTGTTTGGAGAAAGGTTCAGCCCCGACGAGATCTGAGTGGTCCACATACTAATCCAAAGCTCAACAGATCTCACCATATTCCTGCACACACCCTTATGGACTTTCATACTGGGAAAACTGTTAAGGTAATTCATGTATGGGTCCCGAAAGGGATAATCCGATCTGCACCCAAGTAAAATTGGGTACCAAAATCTGTTTTCGTGATTGCAGGGTAACAGGTACAAAGCTGCAGATGAGTCAATAATATAGTACCTGGATAGCGGCTGTGCACGACACATGACTAGAAACCCAAAGCTGTTATCAGATTTGACACCTCACAAAGGAGCTAAAATTGTTTTTGGCGATAACTCACATGGTAACACTATGGGTAAGGGTAAGCTTACCCAAGATAACATTTCAATATCTGATATTTTAGTTGTTGAAAATTTTTGCTACAATTTAATTAGTATAAGTCAGCTGTGTGACAAGGGTTACACATTTAGCTTCCAAAAGCACATTGCACAATTCAGAGTCCAAATGGTCTGACTGTATTGGTAGGTAAAAGAACTGGGAATACCTACATTATCAATTGGTCAGAGCAAATGGGATCTGAACAGATCTGTCTTGCAGCTGACTCCTCCAAGAGTTGGCTATGGCATCAGCGAATGAATCATCTGAACTTTAAAACGCTTGCCAAATTAATTCATCATGAACTGGTTTCTGGTATGCCCAAAATCTATTTTTCTAAGGACAAGATCTGTGCCGCATGTCAGCTTGGTAAACAAATTCCTTCTACTTGTAAAAATAAAGGCGGTAAACGTTCTTCCCGAAACTTAGAGATTTTACATATGGATCTATTTGGTCCTATTCCCGTAACGATCTTAGGGGAACGAACTACACCCTAGTCGTTGTTGACGATTTTATAAAATTCATTTGGGTGCTGTTTTTAAAGTCTAAATCTTATACCGCTGACCAACTGATTCGGCTTTTTAAACTCTTAAAAAATGACAGATCTTGTACAGTCAATTGGATAAGAAGTGATAGTGGTACCGATTTTTTAAATAAAAAATTATCTTCTTATCTGGATGACATAGGGATAAATCATGAGCTTTCTGCAGCTATAACTCCTCAACAGAACGGTCTGGTTGAGAGGAGAAACCGTACTTTAAAAGAAGCTGCTAGATCAATGATTGATTTCTCTAAAATTCTGGGCAGAAGCAGTTAATACAGCTTGCTACACTCAGAACAGATCAATGATAAATAAGTTGCACGACAAAACCCCTTATGAGATCTGGAGTGGCAAGAAACCTGACATATCATATTTCAGAGTGTTTGGGTGCAGATGCTTCATTCACAATAACTGCAAAAAGCACCTAACAGTGTTTGATGCTAAATCTGATGCATGTATCTTTCTAGGTTATTCAGCTGTGAGCAAAGCCTACAGGGTTTTCAACAATCGAAGTCTGACAGTTGAAGAATCAGCACACGTCGTCTTTGATTAGACAAGCTTCAGATCCAACTCAGCTGCGAGCCTCAATGATTTATGCACACGTCTAGAATCATCCAGCCTTGATGACTCAGATGATGACGTGCCACAACAAAGATACTCAGCAGAGATACAACCAGAGCTGGACACACGACACAACAAAAATCAAGCAGATCTTACAGGTAATAGAGTAGTCATTGATTTGACTAACGTTGACCCAACGCAGGATCATATCTCTTCAAGCGTTCCAGCTGCTGGAACTGAAGCAACCAATGTTCAATATGTTGCACAAACAGATCCCATAGTACATCAATCAACATCTGACGCACAAGATGTGGGTCATCTCATCATATGGTATATGGCTCAAATCTGAGACAAGGGTCTTATCAATTAGTGTCAGACAACCCAGATGCGACCATGCAGCCAAACATCGAAGATGAACAAGGAGCAAATCCAATCGGATCTGATATCCTATGGAACAGAAATCATCCACCCGAGCAGGTCATAGGTAACATTAATTCTCCTGTTCACACACGAAGCCAGCTATTGCATGATCACTTTGATTCAACATTCATTTCACATATAGAACCTAAGAAAATAGAAGAATACTTAGCAGACCCAAGATGGATAGATGCAATGCAAGAAGATGCGACCATGCAGCCAAACATCGAAGATGAACAAGGAGCAAATCCAATCGGATCTGATATCCTATGGAACAGAAATCATCCACCCGAGCAGGTCATAGGTAACATTAATTCTCCTGTTCACACACGAAGCCAGCTATTGCATGATCACTTTGATTCAACATTCATTTCACATATAGAACCTAAGAAAATAGAAGAATACTTAGCAGACCCAAGATGGATAGATGCAATGCAAGAAGAATTAAACCAGTTTAAAAGAAATAATGTATGACAATTTGTACCTAGACCTTCTAATCATTCAGTGATAGGAACAAGATGGGTCTTTAGGAACAAAGTGAATGAAGATGGAATAGTAACATGGAACAAAGCTAGACTAGTTGCTCAGGGCTTTAGGCAAATGGAAGGTATAGATTTCGATGAAACTTTTGCTCCTGTAGCTAGATTAGAAGCCATTCGCATGTTCTTAGCTTATGCTGCATATAAAGACTTTAAGGTTTTTCAAATGGATGTTAAGAGTGCATTTCTTAATGGCGTCTTAACAGAGGAAGTGTATGTTACACAATGTGAGGATTGAGAAATTCGAATTTAGAATTTTCGAATTTTCAGATTTTGTGATTTTTGGTGAAACCTGATTTGAGAATTTCAGATCTCTTATGAATTTGTTTAGAATTTAGTTCGGGATTTATCGAGTGAGATCTGGTTGAGATTTGAGTTGAATTGATGAGAATTGGATAGAAATCTGATTCCCTGAACGTTCGCGTGAGTTGCCGCGAATTTTTAGTAAAACGCTGTCATTTTGGTTAAGTCTGGTGGAGTGAGAGATCTGCTAGGGAGAGAGAGATCTGGTGGTTGAGTGTAGCGCTTGTAGCGATACGCCATAATTTTGTGATGTTCAGATGTCTCGCGGTTGGTGTAATCAGATGTCAACGATTAGTCAACACAGCTGGAGAATAGAGAGAGATCTGTTAGCGCTAGCGTGTGGACAAGAGCAGATGTCAACGTTGGTCAACTTGTGTTAGCGATGCTGCGTCGTTTGATAAGTTGTAGCGACGTCGTTTGATGTAGTGCCTTAGCAATGCATGGAGAGATCTGATCAGCGATGAGAGCTAGTGTTGGTTTTAGATGTCTCAGAAGCGTCGTCGTTTTGACTAATTAGCACATAGCATGATCAAAATTGTGCGAGCACTGAGAGATCTGATGTATGTTAACACTGGAGCATTTCAGATGTCACGTGTACGATGTCGTTTGGTTTAGTGTGTAGGTGTTTAGCATTAGCGCTGAAATCTGATGGATATTTGAGTGCTGGTTTTAGGTTCGAGAGATCTGTTTGGCGCTAGGATTTGATGCGAGGAATCTGTTCAGTACCAGAAGATGATTTTGGCGAAGGAATCTGTTTAAGTCGGTGGCTGGTGAATTTATACGCTAAGTAGAGATGAACACTTGGTCATTTTTCACCCGACATTTCCTATCTTCTCATTTGAAACCCTCGACCGACACTGTTCATTTGAACATTTCTCCGTTAGATTCCCATCGTTTCCAGCCTTTCTTTTGGACGATTTTGGTGGCGCTGAACTCCCCTTGTTTAGCTCTTTCGATTGCTACCTATTTGAGGCTGTAGAACGACTTGAGGAAGGAAGCGTGACGTTGTTGTTGGTTCGAAGTTCTTCGTGAGTTCTGACCAAGCCTTCCTCTGTTTGCTGTGAGCTTCTGGGTGAGCGTTTCTTTTTGTTAAGCTTCGGTAGACTTGTAGAATTAGAACAGAGTTCTGACCGTAGGCTGTAATTCTTAAAAGTTCAGATTTGAAATAGAATTAAGCTGATTTACGAGGCTTTGTAACAGATTTCAGCTTCCAGAAAGTCTCTGCCGTGTTTGTGAGCCAGGAGAAGTCTGGTTGCTTTGGTCGTGTGGTTGTCGTGCCCTGTCTCGAATCTATGAGGTAGATTTTAAGGATTGAGATACGAACTGGAGCAGCTCTAAACGGCTGTGAGCTTGAACATGACTATATTTCGAGTTGTGGAATCTGTTGAGAGGTTGTTATGTGAATTATGTGAAACTGAATTGATGAATTGATTGATTGTTTGTTCTGTTTTGCGTAGATTGTGCATGTAGAAATTAGATTTGAATTTCTTGTCATACATACATACATATTGAGCCATTCGATCGATTGATGACCTGATTTAAAGCCACGTTGTGACCGGCTGACTGAGTAGTCGTGCCCGAATGGTCCAACGCTATCATCGGAGTGGTGATCGACGGAGTTGTCGTATCGTAATACCACCGATTTGTGATGGCTGACGGGCCGAAATATCACGGACCGATGATTTCCACCGGCTGCTTGGCTGTGCGTGGTATAAAGGATGACTTGAGATGATTTTTTCTAGATGATTAACTGGCCTTGATGACTGATTCATTTGGCAGCCACATGCATGTCATGACTTGATTTATAACATGTTGTTTGATTGATGTTTTAGATGGCTCTTCCTACTGAGGCTTGACCTCGTATTTTTTTTCCTGATTTTGTGTTGTTTGGGACTGTGTTACCCATTTGCAGGATCTTCAGGTAGCCAAGCTGGACCGAGTGGAGTGCCAGCTGGTCGATCCCCGTTCTCTTGATTCCCAGTATTTTCTGATATGTATTGAACAGGGGGATGCCCCGTGTTTTTATGTATTGGGGATCTGTATTTGATTTGAGTATTGATTGTTACCTGTTTTATATGAGTTTGAGTCAGCCCGTATTTTGATTATGAATATTTTTAATGATGATTTTGAGTTCAGGCCCAAATGATTTCGAAAAATTTTTTAAGCCCGATCTTTCGCTTCCGTGATTATGTGCTTAATTGTGCTATAATCTATGCTTGTTAGCTCAAGGCCTGACACACAACCTCCTGGCTTCGTAAATCATACATATCCAGATTATGTTTATAAATTGGATAAAGCTCTATACGCGTTGAAGCAAGCACCCAGAGCTTGGTATGATACACTCTCTAAGTTTCTAATTGAGCATGATTTCACAACAGGCACTGTTGATAAAACTCAATTTAAATTTGTGAAATCTGATCATGTCCTGTTAGTGCAAATTTATGTAGATTATATTATATTTGGGTCAACTAACCCCAAATTGTGCCAGAAGTTCTCTAAGTTAATGCAGGACAAAATTGAGATGAGCATGATGGGAGAGATGGCGTTCTTTCTAGGACTTCAAGTGAAACAGATTGACAATGGAATCTTCATCAATCAAGCAAAGTACACGAAAGAACTACTAAAGAAATTTGGCATGGACAACTGTTCAGCAGCAGCGACCCCAATGAGCTCCTCAATCAAACTAGACAAAGACGAAGCTGGATCTGCCATTGAGGTATCTCTATATCACAGTATTATAGGCTCCCTGCTTTAGTTAACTACCAGCAGACCAGATATCATGTTGGCTGTCTGTATGTGTGCTAAATTCCAAGCGGAGCCAAAGCAATATCATTACATTGCTGTAAAGCAGATTTCAAAATATCTTAAAGGAACTTCAATGTGGGTCTTTGGTATCCCAAAGACTCCAGCTTTCAACTAATCGCTTACAGTGATGCAAACTACGCAGGATGTAGAGTTGATCGTAGAAGCACAAGCGGTACTTGTCAATTCTTATGAGATCGATTGATTTCCTAGTTCAGTAAGAAGCAGACCTTTATTGCAACATCCACAGCTGAAGCAGAGTACTTGGCAGCTGGAAGCTGCTGTGCTCAGATCTTTCGGATTCAACACCAGCTGAAGGATTACAGCATTGATGCTTCTGAAGCTCCTATTTTCTGTGACAACACCAGTGCCATCGCAATTACTCAAAATCCAGTGCTGCACTCTAGAACAAAGCATATCGACATTAGGCATCATTTCATAAGAGATCATGTGCTCGAGAAGGACGCCAGGTTGGAGTGTGTGTCGACTGACCAGCAAGTAGCTGATATATTCACAAAGCCTTTTCCAGACGCTAAGTTTTCTTATTTCAGAAACATTCTTGGTCTCTTAGAACAGCCTTGATTAGTCTTTGCGCTAACAAATTGCAGGTTGAACAGCTTTCGTGTTTTATCAGATCTGATTCTACTGCTCAAGGGAACCTTCCTAGATTGTAACATCTGGTAAAACCTCCGGTATGGGAGAACCTTAGTCTTATGGGGAACGAGAGATCTGAATTAATAAGTGCTGAGTCAGCTGAATATGTGAGATCTGGATACACTCAGATGTCATATGTACACAGTTGATACTTATCTAGAATCAGATCTAACAATACCCCTGCTGACATATCAAAACAGATCCTAAGTATGTGACGTGTTAAATAGTTGGCGCATGTTTTTACTTTTTCACCCTCGCGGTTAAAATTCTAAATCTTTTTAAAATCTTTTCAAAATCTTGATTGCACCGTCGGATGATTGATACGTGTTGTCATCATACAAAACGTCACATCCACATTCTCTCATCGTTTCACATTCTCATTTACATTACCCCTTTTCACTTTTCAGTATTCTTTACCTTACGCAAAATTACCTTCAAGCTTTCGTGCACTCTTGCTTTCTAGTGTTTTCTGTTTGCAAAATATTCATCCTTCAGGAGTTTTCTCGCTCGATCTACTATCAGAAATGGCCTCAGTTTTCATCACCAACGCTCTTCAAGTGAACTTCGACTCTGTCTTGGGTAACTAGGATAATGATAAATTGGTGAATATGTTCAAAGCCCTTGAATCTATTGGCCTACGTGGATTTCTGGGATGTCCGTCAGTAATTTATGAGCAGGAACTGAAGAGGTTTTTCGATACAGATCTTGTGCCAGATGGTGATATTACCTGTGTTGTTTCCAGCAAGTACGTAGCCATTTCTGAGGATAGGTTTTGCAGGTATATTCAATCTTCCTACAGATGGTCTAACTGATTTGTCTAAAGTGCCGAATAATTTGGTGTTGCAGGCAAGAAATATTTTCTCTAAGTCGAGTGTGCATGTTCAGTTCTCGTGCAAAAAGAGATTGATGAATCCTATTCAGTTCTCATGCAAAAAGAGATTGATGAAGTATGAGTTCAGATTGTTGAACGATATTTTGGCCAAGTCTATTACTGTGAAAGCTGGTTCCTTTGACGTTGTCACCCACGAAAGGTTTCTGATGATGACGGCTATTCATTTTGGTATCAAGGTCAACTGGAGCAAAATTCTTTTTGAAAGTCTTGAAGGAAATGGTTGATAGAACCACCAAAAGAGCCAAAGGGTTTGCGGCTAAGATTTGTGTTCTATTCAAAGGTGACCCCGCGGTCACCTTGGGAGAGGCGAAGACCTTCCCTCCGTTGAAAATACTCTCTGCCAAAAAAGTGAATACATATGTTGCCACGAACAAAACCATTGATGCTCGTGGTGAATCAGATGAGCCCGAAGTGGCTAAGGAAGCGATTGTGAAGAAGAAATCTATGTCCAAGAAGAGATCTGTCTCAACTGCTATCAAGGACACAGCTGAAGTACAAGTGGAGATAGCTGCTCCAGTTGTCAAGAAGACAAGGACAAAAACTGGAAAAGATGATTCAAAGAAGAGGGATCTGGGACTTGTATCAGTGGCATAAGAAGCCGTGCCGATCCAGATGATTGAACCTATTTCAGCTGTGCCAGCTGAGCGTCCTCCTGTGCCTAAACGCAAAGAAATGAAGAGAAAGTTTAGGATGCCAGCAGGTTCTGATGATGAAATTGTTGAAAACAACCAGCTGTGGAGGAACCCATCTTAGACCAATCTGCTGGAACCGAACAGATGATGGAAATGGAGACAACTGCTGGAATTCATGACGTGGATACGATTATTGAGCAGATTCTGGCAGACACAGCACAGATGGAAACCGATGCGGGGGTAACAGATGTGGTGGAACCATATTTTGCCGAGGACGTAGCGACACGAACATATTTGAGAGATATGGAGGAATACTCATTGAAGTATAGGGATACTGATTTTCAGCTTGTAGAGTCTGCAACAGGAAAGGAGATTGATCCAGAGCCAGTGGCAGATGTGAGACAGCCTCCTTTAGATGAATATTCGCTGTCCATATATGAATTATTGAAGCGGATCCCTGGGGATATGATGCTTCCGTCAGTCATTGATGCCGAGCCCGCGAAAATAAAATTTAGCAATGGAATCTCAATTACAGGAGTCACGGACGAGCATTGGTTCAAGGCAAATATCCCTAAGATTGCTATAGATGATAAGGGGAAGGTGCCCCTTGTCGAGCCCAACACAATTAAAGGGCATCCGGACCGTGAGATGTTTCACTTAATTTGCGGCGACAATGAATTTCTGGTTCAGTTGAGAGAAAAAGTGATAGATGAAGTTGCTGCATTCTTTGGTTCTTTCAGTCTTCGACGTTTAGCAGTTCTAAAATCTCTTAATGGTATTGCTGCCAATGAGGAGCAAGTGTTAACGTGGGGTGAAACAGATTCCGTTCAAGTTGCTCTTCAAAGGAGATTGTATATAGTTGCAAAGTATAGTGAACTGTTGCTGCGAAAGTTTTTGGAGTCACATCGAGCAAATTTTAGTTTCGGCCAATCTTGGTCGGCTATGGCGCTTCAAATCATAGAATTATTATCCACTGCTCATAGTACTGCTGTGAAATATTTGCTAACGCAAAAGCAAGCAAACCAGCTAGAGTGGACAAGGCCGTGTTGTGCAACGTTGTTCGAAGGAGCCCATATTGATCGAGGATTTTTTATTCCCAGGAATCATAAAACCATTTTTTCAACATGTTGGGTTAGGAATTTGAGGTTTATTGAAGGATCTTGGTTAGTTTAAGACGGGTACGATCGCTGGGTAAGCGGTTGTGCAACTCCTATTTCACAACTCTGGGAGCAGTTGCCTCAATGGATTTCATTAGACACTTTGGCACCGATTAGCTTCTTCTATGAGATAGTTCAATATCTGCATAATTCAACATCGCCTATAGTCAATACTTATGGTTGGTACAGGGTTTGTACAGAAATTTTACGGTATTCTATGTTTGGTTGTTTGAGGCCAGTTGGTAGTTTCAATCCTTGTACAGCTTTAGTGCCGGTTGGACCAGTTTTGGGTGATCGCAGCATTCCGCGAAGGATTGTAGCTAATATGTCGTATCGTATTCAGATTTTAGATTCTATCAGTCCTTCCTTTACAGATTTTGATAGTGTAGATCCCGTTGTACAGGTAGATGAGGATTCAGTTTCTGTGAATCAAGGTGTACAGGTGGCAGAAGATCAACGTCCAGATCCTACAGTATCAAGGAGTCCCTCTACTGATTCTTCTATGCATTTTAATACAGACAACATTCCTTTGGGTAAACTGCTGTTGAACAGATACTCTTGCCTACTACTGCTGCTCCTGCTACAGATCTCTCTGAACAGTTTGCTCAGCTACGGGCTTCTATTTCCCAGCAGTCCATCAAGCAGATGCGAACTCAAATCAGCATTGGCAATATGCAGAACCATCTCTTATCAAGAATCAATGACCTTGAGAAAGCCTCTGCCAACGCTCGTACTCAAAAAGATCAAGACCTTCAAGGTCTCTTTTAAAGCGTTCACCAGGAGGTCCATATTCAGAAAATTGCCTTATCCTTTGAGGTACATGAGTTTAAGAAATGCGTTCGAGCTCAAAGTGGCATCTTCACGACGAACTTGGCTGATATTCGTAAGGAAGTCAGAGATCTATCTAAGGAATTTGACGATAAACTGGCTGCTATTCACAATAATTTACTTGAATTCTGTGTGGAAACATATGAACAATATGCTACCCTTCGTGATAATCTTTCTGAACTCATAGCCTTTGTCACTAGGGGCCGTGATGACAAAAATGGTGAAAGTAGCAGCCATGGTTGAGGTCAGCCTCCTCCTGAAGATAGAAGCAAACCTGGATCTGGAGATGGTGGTAGTAGTGGTAGCAGAAGTGAGCTTTCAAGGAAAAGAGGAAGCAGTGGTTCTAAACAAAAGATTGGAGATACTGGATCTTGGATAAATCTAGATCTGGATAGTTGCAAGTTTTTGGTTTTCAGTCTCTGTACAAATCTTTTCTACTGTGCTTCATATTAAATACATATCAGACTTAGAGAAAATTATCTTTGTGTCTTTTAAGTCAAAGGCTGCTAAGTTTGTCAGCACCAAAAAGGGGGAAATTGTTAAGATAAAATTTATAAGTTTTGGTGATAACAAAATAAGACTGAAAACTGAACATAAGTATTCGCAGAGGACAATACGTCATGACCTTGAGTTAAGTTGCGTTGACATCTGAGTTGACAATTCAGGATTTGTTCAGATATCGAGTCAAGTATTCAGTTATCAGGTTGAGGAATTCAGAGTTAAGTTCTCAAGATATTGTGTTATTTTGAGTTATCAGTTCTTTCTGTTATCGGGATAGTATTTCAGATTTGATGGGATTCATATTTGATTCAGAAACTACAGTAAAAGATCTGTTTTAGATCAAAGTATATTTAGACTTGATTCAGAGGCTTTAGTAACAGATTCTGGTATATTCAGAGGTGAACAAACTCGTTGCGAGCAATTCAGAAGTGAGTAATAGGAATTCAGATCTGTATATTCTACTTCAGTTTTTAATCTACTACTGATGATCAGTTTTGACAGAGTATATTCGAAAGAGATCTACAGGGTATTTCAGATTTCTTTAACGAACATAGATTGGACAGATCGACTCAGTGACTTGCAGGTATATGCTATCAGATTTGATTATATTACAAGAACAGTACAGTATTCAGATTTGACATATTCAAGGATACACACAGAGGGAAAGATTCATTTAACAGAGTGAACCTTCAAATTTGAGCTCCGAATCACTTCAGATGTTATAAAAGGATTATTTGAGGAAATCAACGGTCATATTCTAATTGTATGAAAGCCTGGAATTAAGGAGACAATATCAGAGCTATTTTGGGTAAAATTACACAGTACGCAGAGTGATTGATACGATGATTACCAGCTTTGGAATATAAGTCAATTTAGCCCTGACAAGCGCAGTTTACCTTTTGCATGGCGTTAATGGAGCATTAAATGCTATGATACGATGAAGATATGCAAAAGATCTTATCTCTACTGGCTACATATATTGACCGTTGAAGACAAAGAGTATAAATAGCTGAAGATTTCAAATGGAGAAGCTCTCGGTCATTCTCAACCATTAACGACGCTCTTTGTGTTATCATAACCTCTCACATACTTACTGGGAATCTTTTATCGCCAATTATTCCAAGTCCCAGTATTTAAAATCTCGAAGAACACTCAAGGTCAAGCTTTCATAGATTTATTCTTCGAGATATCTTCTGGTTTACAGTTGTAAACAGTTCTTATTGACAAAAGAACCAGATATTTACATAACTCAATAGTATCGTATTTTATTGTAATATTAGTTTTTGAGTCTGTAACAAACTTGCTGTGTGAAGCAGTTCGAAAAATCAAGTTATTTGTATTTCAGCAGTTGTATCTGCGTGTATTGGAGTTGCTAGGAGTTCACTTGGAGCAAGGCTTAGTGACTGGGTGTAGACAGAAGCTGTGTGCATCAAATCCTTCTAGTGGAACCTTCCTGCAAAGGAAGAAGGGGAGACGTAGGATCTTCAGATCCGAACTTCCATAAACAAACTCTGAACCTTGCACTTTTACTTTACTGCATCGCATTTATATTTATACTGTTCACTGATCGATCGAATTCTTTCCGCAAATTATTTGTTAGTCGAGAAATTAGACTTGTGACTGAGATACCTCGGATCTGGTAACTCGGATCCGAGTTAAGCGAGACACTTATAAAATCATTTTATGGTTTCGAAAAATAAAAATATACAGGAGTATTGAACAGGAGTTCATTCAATCCCCCCCTTCTGAACTCCTAAGCTGTTTTCGATCCATATTGATCCTATCAAAATCATTCTTAGATTGATGGTTATCATGGGCTAGATTGTCTCCGCGATCCCCGGTGATTTTGGAGCCTGGAGAGAGGCGTAGACTGGTTGGACTCTTGGAGGCGTGACCTTATCCTCGGGTAGCTCTCCCGAGCTTTCGATGTAGGTCCTCGGTAATGTCCCGAGCCCTCGGCATAGTTCAGAGTTAGGAGCGTGCAGCTCGGTCCTCAGGTCCCGAGGTGGTATCCTGGGGCATCAGCAGTATCCCCTGCCACGAGTCCTAGATGAAGGATTGAAGTGGAGGACTGTGTGCCTGAGGTCGGAACCCGAGCCAGAATTTGTGTTCTTTTGAGGAAAAACATTATCCGTGTGAAGTCGTATCTTAACCGTTGATGGAACATCCATGGACGGTTTAGATGAAAGCCCGGTTACCGAGATGACACTTGGAGTTCTCTAGATGATCTGAGCCGTTGGCTGGGCGCAAGATCGACGATCATTCCTCGTCAATAGGCGACCCTTTCACCTCATTTCTCACTTTAACTTTTCACCCGTACCAAAACTCTGTTTAACTTTCTCCTCGCTTCCCAAGCTCCCGAGCTATTTTCCTTGATTCTCTACTTTCAACTATTAAGTCCTGTGTTTTCAAAAATGACTTCCCCTAGCAATAGCGTAGTAATAAGTGCAGCTGAGTCCCTAGACAGCATTCCCTTAAGTCCAGAAATCTGCGAGCCGATGCTACCAGATGAGGCTGAGCTGGCCTCCTAGGGATTCCTTTGGTATGATGAGAAGGCGTCAACCATTAGGGTGTCTAATATCCCCTCAATAAGTGTGAGACCTGAAATTGTAATGTAAGATTAATTGTTGAATTAATCGGTTTTTGGAGAATTCTGGGTATTCGGAGTTCTATTTGAAGGTTTCGTTTGCATTTTTGGGTCGTAAATCGCGTTTAGAACAATTCTGGACGTTTTGATATTTTTGAGATTTTTGTTGAGTAAATCTGGTTTAGAGATCTGCTCGGGTTTGTGAGAAATCTGTTCGGCGAGAGGTGAGATCTTGGCGCTTAGTGTTTCGGCGTGTTTTGTAGCGAGAGGACTTAATACGCCGTCGTTTTTGTGAGATCTGGACGTCCTGTGTAGGAGAGCTGTGCAGTATTTTGTGTGAAGTATGCTGTGAGACCTGGATTTGTAATTTCGATTTTAACGTTGGAATGAATCGATATATTAGAGGTTTTAGATCTCTTTTCTTAGTGTTGAGTTGCATTTTCGGGTTCCATTTCGTGTGTTGAACAATTCTGGAGATTTTGTAGTTTTCGCATTTTAGAGGTATCTGCTGGTTGGTGTGTCAGCTGATGTTTATAGTTAACTGCTGGTCGATGATGGAAATCAGCAGAAGAGCGTTTTAGCGCAAGATTCTTGAAACGCTGTCGTCGCGTGTATTGAGATCAGCAGGTGCCGTGGGTGTGTTCCTGCTGGTTGATCAGCAGATGTCGAGGTCAACGCGAGTCAACTTTCCTGTAGCGCAGGAGGAAGTACTTTGCCTGGTTTTATGCGTTGCTGCTGGATGACCAGCAGTTAGTATTTGGAATCACGAATCCTAAGCGACGTCGTTTGGATTAGTTGTTGCGACGTCGTTTCATTTAGTTGGAACGCTGCGTTTTGGAATTTCGCGTGCGACCAGCAGCAAGAATCTTTGCTTTTCGATTCAGCAGATGGTTTGAGAAACCAGCAGATGGTAGCTCTGCTGACTTGCGCTATGCGACGTCGTTTGGATTAGTCGCTGCGACGCCGTTTTGAGTTATGTTGTAAAGCGTTCGCTATTGTTGCTGCTGGAAGCAGCAGGTTCGTTTTGAAGAGATGTGCCTGCTGAATTGTGTTCCTGCTGCTTTAAGATTTCGTTGCATCTGCTGATTTTGTCGGTGGGTTGTTTTGAAGATTTCAGCAGAGGCGAGATTTTATATTTAAAGACTTGGTCTTCGTTGTGGATTACCAGTTTCCATACTTAGAAATATTTTCCAGCCTTTCGTCTCTGTTTTCTTAACCCTCGTTACTGTTCACCGTGAGCTTCTCCGGTAGATTCCCGTCGTTTCCGGCCGTTGTTTTGGACAATTGAGGTAGTGTTGGACTCCTCTCGTGAAGCTCTTCCTTTCCGTACCAGTTTTAGAAGCTGAATTTGGCTAGTTGAGGAACGAGAAGTTGCTGCCAGTTCGTGAATTTTTGTAGTAGCAGGTAGAACTTCATTCCTCGCGTTGAGATCTTGTTTCTAGCTTTGTTTTAAGCTTCTTGCGGAGTTGTGGTAGTAGGAAACGGTGTTGGTTGAGCGTAGCTCCCAGCCGCGATCTTCTGTTAGATCCCTGAGTTTTACGCTTGTTGTCTAGCAGGCTTTTACCAGAGTCTTCGGGGCTTCCTTTCAGTGTAATTGTGCTCAGTTTAAGGTACGGATTTGAGCTTATATTACGGCGAGGCTACGGCTTGGAGGAATTGTGAGATGGACTTGCTGGTTTATGTGTTATGTACTTGCTGATGTTGTTACTGCTTTCGCATATGTTAATATGCTTGTCATTTCCAGTATGTGCATACATGTATTTGCATCTCATCCCAGCTTTATTGCCATAGTTTCGTTGTTCTTGTTTGTTTCCTACCAGGTTGCGAGGGCGAGCGGTAATACCGCACTCTCATCTCCCTGCTGGGATCGTAGCCACCATGCGCCGAGTGGTTAACTACCACAGTTCATGGGCGAGGCAACAGCAGGTCGAGTTGGTTGATGCATCTGGTAATTGGGTGTAGTTTCATGGCGAGTGGCTCACTACCACACTGTGAACTCACCCCGTGGCCACGGTACAATGTCGATGTTTCTTGGAGCTATGTTTGAGTTCCTTAGCTCCCTAGTGGGTAGAGCTTTCCTTTGTTCTTTGGTGTCTCATGCATAGCATCTGCAATTTATTCCTTGCTGTATATTGCTGTTTTATAGATGCTCTCCGTACTGGGGTTTAACCCCATGTCCCTCCGGGGCTTGGTTGTTCCTTTGTTGCTTTGTTTACAGGAAACCTAGGTTCTACAGCTGGTCGTGGGTTTAACCCAGCTGGTGGTGCCCCAGGAGGTGGCTAGAGTGTCCCAGTTGCATATAGCATACTTATATATATGTATCAGTTAGCCAGGGAGATGCCCTGTGCTTTGTTGTTGTATTCGTAGAGGAGTCTGATACATGTTTGGATTTATGTATGCTTATTTGTTGGTTGTTATATGAATTGGGAAACTTATTTTAAGTATTGTGGTATTTTAAATTATATGTTTTAAACCGTCGGGCCTAAAAGCGAAAATTTTACCCACTTTTTGATAGCTTCCGCATGTGTTTATCTGTTGAGAGCACGAGGCCTGACATATGCCCCGCGTGTTTTTGTGTTGTGGGTGAAACGATGTCATTTAGAATAGTTGCAACGACGCCGTTTGGTGAACGCTAGAGGAGAGATCTGTTTTGTTAGTTAGCGTTCGAGTGTTCAGACTTCAGCGTCCAGCTTTTAGCGCTAGTATTCAGATTTCACCTATGGCGCTGTGCGACGTCGTTTTAGTGATAGCGCTCCTTCCAGATTTTAGCACGTTTTGTTCAGATTTCTCTCGTGATGCATGTTTGCGACCAGACCTCTCCATGGCCCAGGAGCGACGTCGTTTTGGGGTTGAGCGTTGCTTAGCGCCTGCGTTGGATTTTTGTGGAATCTGTTGCACGTTGCGAAGTCTTGAAAGCTGTTTCTGTCGGTGGGAATTTTATTCAGACTACTCGCGTGTATATTTATTGGTAGCTTTGGCCTTCGTTTTATTTCACCAGATTCCATACTTAGCAATTTACACGATCTTCATTCTCTGTTTTTCTCAAACCCTCGGGTACTGTTCACCGTAGATTTTATCCGGCGATTCCCGTTGATTCCAACCACCGTTTTTCACGCTCGAGGTAGCGTTGGACTCCTCTTGGAAAGCTCTTTCATCTCGTACCCATTTTGGAGGTTGTAGTTGGCTGGAACAAAAGCACGAAGTTGCTGTTCACATTCGTGCGTTTCGTAGTTGCAGGTAGCTTTCCGATTTAACTTTGAAATCTTGTTCCCACCCTTGTATTAAGCTTCCTGTTAAGTTGTTTGGGTAGGGTTGAAGACTGGTTTGTGCATATGAATTACAAGCCGTGAACTTAATGTTTGGCCGTTAGAATTGTATGAGGGCCGTGAGGTTGTGTAGGCTTTTTCCTGAAATCTGTGCATCGTGTGTTTGGAAGATATTGTGCAGGCCGTGACTTGCTCGCCCCTTTGAGGAATCTGAATTGGGTAAATTAATATTAAGGTACGGATCTGAGCTTGATGTAGCTTGGGATTGGCGTGAGATATTATGCGTGGCTGCTGGGATGTTTCGGTGAACCTTTCTGTGTATTGTTTGCTGAGCATTGGAGTTTATGCTAGCTGTTTCATGTGAATTGCATACACGCATTTGTTCACACATATTTCAGATCCCTTGTGTATCGTATTTTGCAGCCTTGTATCTTGTATTGTTGTTGTTGATTCTTACCAGGATGCGAGGGCGAGCGGCAATACCGCACTCTCATCTCCCTACTGGGATCGTTAGCCACCATGCACCGAGTGGTTAACTACCACAGTTCATGGGCGAGGCAACGACAGGTTGAGTTGTTTGATGCATCTGGTATTCAGGTGTTGTATCACGACGAGTGGCTCATTACCACACTGTGAACACACCTCGTGGCCACTGTTGTTGCAGATTCTTGGAGCTGTGCTTGAGTTCCTTATCTCCCTTGTTGGTTGAGCCTTCCGTTGTTATCCGGTGTCTCATGCATAGCATCTGCATTTTATCTTATGCATTCTTTTAGCTATATCTGTTGCTCTCCGTACTGGGGTTTGACCCCTGTCCCTCTGGGGCTTGGTTTCTTTCCTTGTTTGTGTTGTTTTCAGGTAACCCAGGTTTTACAGCTGGTAGTGGTTTTAACCCAGCTGGTGGTGCCCCAGGAGTTGGTTAGCGTGTCCCAGTTGCGTATAGCATATTTATATATATGTATCAGTTAGGCAGAGGGATGCCCTGCGCTTCGTTATTGTATCCAGTAGTTGGAATTTGATACATGTTTTTGTGTTGATGTTGTTATGCTATACCGTTTGTTGTTTTTACTAAGCTGAGATATCTATTTTGAGTATCGCATTATTTTATATTATATTGTTTTAAACTGTCAGGCCAAAATGGAAAATTTTACCCACTTTTTGATAAGTTTTCGCATGTGTTTGTCTAGTTTTACTCTGTTTAGAGCACGAGGCCTAACATATTTGATATCAGAGCTTAAGCTGGGATAAGCTCAATTTCTTTGATCACACTCAAGTCTAGGCACAATGTTGTGTGTTGCATGTGCTTGATTTATGTGCCTACGTGCTGCATATTTTTGTGTTATATGCTATCTATGCCGTATCTGTTCTGTTTTGCATGATCCTATTGAGTGTTTTCGTAGATGCCGCCTAGACGTCGTGGTAGAGGTAGGGGCAATTTCAGGAGTCAGGAGGACAGAACGAGGATCGGTATAGTGCTCGTACTCAGACTCGTGAGAGTAGTGAGGAGGAAGAGATTGCGGCTATGGCGCCTCCGGTAGAGAGGATGGATGTGGTGATCGCTCGGTTTCAGAGGATGAACCCTCCAATCTTTAACGGTGATGAGTCCAGTGAGGATGCGGACTCGTGGCTCCGGAACGTCATCTTTCTTTTCGATCGATGTCAGTATGATGATGAGCTCTGCTTGAGTTTAGTGATTCTACTGCTAGGAAGGCCGCAGAGCGCTGGTGGCGAGGCGCTTCTAGTACCCTGGAGAAGACCGGTGTTGGGATCTCTTGGAACAGTTTTTGCGAGACTTTCCGGCAGGAGTATGTGCCTGAATCTTATGTGAACGCCCGGGAACGGGAGTTCGATCATCTGGAGCAGGGTTCCATGACTGTTAAGGAGTATTCTAGGAAGTTCTATTCTCTGTTGGCGTACGTTCCCCATGTTTCTGGCCGGGAGAGGGCCAAGCGGAAAAGATTTCTTCAGGGCTTAAATGAAGAGTTGTATCAGATGGTGTTGACCATTAAGCCCAAGACTTACGCTGAGGCGGTGGATAGTGCCAATGACATTGAGGAAGGTTTGCGCAGTCGTCGTGCTCGTAGGTAGCAGACAGTGCATGGTGCTAGTCCTGCTATTCAGGGAGCTCACAGTCCTCCCAGTCAGCCCCAGCAGCAGCAGCAGCAGCCACAGGTGGCACAACAGTCTGGCCGTCAGAGGTTTCGACCCCGAGGTCAGTAGTTCAAGAAGAAGTCGGGTTCTGGATCTTCTGGTTCTGGAAGTTCGAGTAGCAGTGGATCTCGGACTGAGTTTTGTGGCTTTTGCGGTGGGAAGCATCCTTCCACGCAGTGTGTTGGTGTGCAGGGTTTCCTGCAACCGTTTGTGGTCAGTACGGGTCATTTTGTGAGAGTGTGTCCGTCAGCTGGATCACAACCCCGAGGTCAGTAGTTCAAGTAGAAGTCGGGTTCTGGATCGTTCTGGTTCTGGAAGTTCGAGTAGCAGTGGATCTCGGACTGAGTTTTGTGGCTTTTGCGGTCGGGAAGCATCCTTCCACGCAGTGTGTTGGTGTGCAGGGTTCCTGCAACCTTTGTGGTCAGTACGGGCAGTTTTGTGAGAGTGTGTCCGTCAGCTGGATCACAGCAGACCGCGGCCCAGCCTCAGTGTCGTGGAGGTCAGTCTAGGGGCCGTTCTCAGCAGTTTCAGCAGCCCCGATTGGGTGAGACTCAGTTTAGGCCGTTTCAGAAGCCTGGCCCTTCGCGCTTTGGGCAGTCGTCTCAGCCTTTCTTCTCAGGACCCCAGCATGCTCAGGTTAACGCCATTACGAGGGAGCAGGCCGAAGAGACACCGAGCCGGGTGATTGGAGTTACATGTTTTGTCTTTGACTTTCCTGCTCGTGTGTTGTTTGACACCGGTGCATCGCATTCGTTTATTTCTGATTCGTTTGTTGTTGAGCATGGTCTGTGTACCATTCCTTTGCACGATGTTGTTTCTGTTTTTACCCCTGGTGGTGTGAGCCTGTTCTCCTTCGAAGTTTTGTTGGATGGCGTGTTGCGGTTTGGTGAACATGTCCTGTTAGCGAACTTAATCCGTTTGATGCTTTGGGATTTCGATTGCATAGTTGGGATGGATGTGTTGTCCAACTATAGGGCCTCTGTGGACTGTTTCCATGGTATTGTTCGTTTTAGGCCTTCGTCTGGCGAGAATTGGGACTTCTACGGCCAGGATTCGCGATCGAAGATTCCATTGGTTTCAGCGATGGAGATGTTCAGCCTGTTGTCGTTGGGGAATGCTGGCTTTATGATCTACGCTTTGGATGCGTCTTATTCTTCGTGTGTTCAGCTCAGTGACGTTCCCGTGGTGCAACGCTTTCCCGACGTGTTTCCGGAGGAGATTCCTGGTTTTCCCCCGAGGCTGAAGATCGACTTCAGCATAGATCTGGTGCCTGGCACAGCTCCGATTCGCGTGCTCCTTATCGTCTGGCGCCTGCGGAGTTGATCGAACTCAAGGTGCAGTTAGATGATTTTCTGGAGAAAGGTTTTATCCGACCTAGTATGTCACCGTGGGGAGCGCCCATACTGTTTGTGAAGAAGAAGTATGGCTCAATGCGGATGTGCACTGATTTTCGCCAGTTGAATAAAGCCACTGTTAAGAACAAGTACCCGTTGCCGAGAATCGATGATCTGTTTGATCAGTTGCAAGGTTCTACGATGTATTCAAAGATTGATCTTCGTTCCGGGTACCATCAGCTGAGGGTGAGAGAACAAGATGTCGCGATGACTACGTTTCGTACGAGGTACGGACATTTTGAGTTTTTGGTGATGTCGTTTGGGTTGACCAATGCGCCTGTAGTCTTTATGGATCTGATGAACTGAGTTTTTAGAGAGTTCATAGATCGGTTTGTGATTGTTTTTATTGACGACATCTTGATTTATTCGAAGACTCCGAGGGAGCACAAAGAGCACTTGGAAATGGTTCTTCAAAGATTGAGAGAGCAGCAGTTGTATGCAAAATTTTCCTAGTGCGAATTTTGGTTTGATCGCGTTGTATTTCTGGGTCATGTCATTTCAGCCGAGGGGATTTCTGTGGATCCCAGTAAGGTTGATGCTGTTCTGAACTGGGACATCCCATAATTGTGTCTGAGATTCGTAGTTTCTTGGGTCTGGCTGGCTATTATCGTCGCTTCATTGAGGTATTCTCTAGTATAGCAAAGCCGATGACTCAATTAACTCAGAAAGACAAGCGTTTTGTTTGGACTGAGCAGTGTGAGAATGCTTTTCAACTGATCAAGGAAAAGTTGACTACTGTGCCTGTGTTGGCTCTGCCGTCTGGAACAGGTGGATTTGTTGTTTGTTCTGACGCTTCACTCAATGGATTGGGTTGTGTGTTGATGCAGAATGGTCGAGTCATTGCTATGCCTCGCGGTAGTTGAAACCGCATAAGACTCGTTACCCCGTTCATGATTTGGAGTTAGCAGCGGTGGTCTTTGCGTTGAAGATTTGGCGTCACTACCTGTACGGCGAGCAGTTTGTGGTGTACTCCGACCACAAAAGTTTGCAGTATCTGTTTTCCCAGCCTGACTTGAACATGAGACAGCGTCGGTGGATGGAGCTGCTAAAGGACTTTGATTGTGAGATGAAATACCAACCTGGAAAGTCGAACGTAGTGGCCGATGCTTTGAGCAGGAAGGCTAGTGAGATGCTTGCTTCGTTGCACATCTCCAAGGACCAAGATCATCTTAACACTACGGGTTGGAGATTCTACCCGGCTGAGGATTACATTGTGGTTTCATCATTCCAAGTAGAGCCGCAGATTATTTCTAGTATTCGAGCAGCTCAGAGGACTGATACGTCTATCCATGAGTTGAAGTTAAAGGTCAGGGCTGGCGAACTTGAGGATTATTCTATCTCGTCCGATGGTTGTTTGAGGTTCCGTGGCAGGTTGGTTGTGCCTAACCTCATTGATTTGAAGGAGGAGATCCTTCGAGAAGCACATTGTAGCAGACATAGTGTTCATCCTGGTGCACGGAAGATGTACCATGCGTTGAATCCGCACTTCTTGTCAGCCCTCGTGCTCTAAACAGAGTAAAATCATACAATCACATGCGGAAGCTATCAAAAAGCGGGTAAAATTTTCGCTTTTGGCCTGACGGTTTAAAACAATAAAATTTAAAATAAAGCGATGCTCAAAATATACCCAAGTACGTAAAAACGACCAACAGTATAGCATACAGCATAAACACAATAACATGTATCAAACTCCCACTACTGGGTACAAAGACGAAGCACAGGGTATCCCCCTGGCTAACTGATACATATATAAATATAATATGCTATACGCAACTGGGACACGCTAACCACCTCCTGGGCACTACCAGCTGGGTTAAAATCACGACCAGCTGTAAAACCTGGGTTCCTTGAAAACAACACAAACAAGGAAACAAACCAAGCCCCAGAGGGACATGGGTTCAAACCACAGTACGGAGAGCAACAGATATAGCTAAAAGAATGCATAAGATAAAATGCAGATGCTATGCATGAGACACCGGATAAAAACGGAAGGCTCAACCAACAAGGGAGATAAGGAACTCAAGCACAGCTCCAAGAATCTGCAACAACAGTGGCCACGAGGTGTGTTCACAGTGTGGTAATGAGCCACTCGTCGTGATACAACACCTGAATACCAGATGCATCAAACAACTCAACCTGCCGTTGCCTCGCCCATGAACTGTGGTAGTTAACCACTCGGCGCATGGTGGCTAACGATCCCAGCAGGGAGATGAGAGTGCGGTATTGCCGCTCGCCCTCGCATCCTGGTAAGAATCAACAACAGCAATACAGGATACAAACAATGGCTGCAATAACAATATGAATGCAATATGGGAAATGCATGTATGCATAACAGGGCAGCTAAACGATCAACAGAAATCACGTATGCACACAACAACATCCACATCAATGCACAACAGCCATCTAGCATTCAATCTCACGCAAATTCACAGCAATATCAAGCTCCGATACGTACCTTATAATTTTGTGCAACATTTACTACAAAACAGACCCGAGAGTTCTGGATAGCAACCTGCTAAATACACAACACACAGATCTCAAAAGCTGCACAAAACTCACGGCCAATTATAGAAGCTCACGGCTGGGAGCTACGCTCAACCAAACCAATGACTAATCTCAACAAACACAACTCAGCAGGGAGCTTAATTCGAGGCTAGGAACAGATCTCATCGCAAAAGGAACAAAGTTCTACCTGTACGATACAACGCACAACCAAGAAGCAACTTCGTGTTCCTCAACTAGCCGATCACAGCCTCCAAAAGTGGTATGGAATAATAGAGCTTCACAAGAGGAGTCCAACGCTACCTCAATTTTCCAAGACGACGGCCGGAATCGACAGGAATCACCGGATAAAATCAACGGTGAACAGTAGCCTAGGGTTCGAAGCGAAGAATGAATTTCGGGGAAAATATTCTAAGTATGGGATCTGATATCTCAATCGAAGACCAAGTCTTCCTATATATAAATCCCGTAACTACTGAAATCTTTTTTAAACAAATCCACTGACAAAAACCAGCAGGCACAAACAACCAGCAGATGCAAAGAAACCAGCTGCTGAAATCTCAAACCACGCTAAATAATACGACGACGCATAGCCTAGGTCATCCAGTCGCTAGTTCTCGCACAAGACACCCATACGCAAGCTACAGTAACCACCACCAGCTGCAAGCTACAGTAGCGAAAAAATCTCTCGCAGCTGGACAGGCAGACGCTGGTTCAAAAAACAAAAGCTGGATCCAGCTGGAACATACAAAATGTAGCGTTGCAACTAATCAAAACGACGTCGCATTGCCACGTCATCAAATCTGGTCCTCTCGCGCAATACCAGCCGCAAGCTACAGAAAAACCAGACGCGAGCTACAGGAACGTTGACCAACCTTGACATCTGGAAATCAATTATGCGCATCGACTGGTTCCTTAGCGCAAGCCAAAACGACGAAGTTTCCTCCTCGCGCTACAGCGATGTTGACCCGCGTTGACATCTGCCTCGACTGGACAACCAGCAGACACACGCGACCAGATCTCACACTAACTCTACACCAAAACGACGTCGCTCTAACTTATTCAAACGACACCGTATCCAACGCGATACAAATTCACGCTAAGGCAACAACTGATTTTTTTACAAACGCTACCAGATCTCTCCAATACGACAGCGTTTCACTATGCAACCAGCTTTCACCAAAAACCAGCTTTCAAATTCAAAAACACGAAAACTCCCAGAATTGATCCAAATGCTATTTGAGACCCGAAAATGCAAACCAAACATACAAACAGAGATCCAAACCACCATAATCTCTAAAAACCGATACATTCCAACAATTAATCTCTAATACAAATCCAGGTCTCACATTTCTCCCCCAACTAAAAAGGATTTCGTGCTAGAAATCAACACAATAATTCTGATACCAGATACAGCAGCAAGATACAAAACAAAACTCGCCTAACATAGGCCAAGAGTTCAAGATAACTGAGAAAATATATAACAACAACTAAGGAAGAAATACAACCAAAAGCTACAAACTACTGGAAATTTAGCTCAACATCTACTCAAACAGATGCGGCCACTCCTGCAGCATCTTTTGTTCCAGCTCCCAAGTAGCTTCTTCCCTTCCATGTTTGCTCCACTGCATCATTACCAACGGAATGGTCTTATTCCTCAACTGTTTCTCTTTTATGCCAAGGATCTGCAAGGGATATTCTTGATAACTCAACGACTGATCTAGCTCCACCTTGTCAGTTCTAAGCACATGATACGGATCTGGCTCATATTTCCTCAACATGGAAACATGGAAGACATCATGAAGAGAAGACAACTCTGATGGCAACAACAGCCGATATGCTAAAGGGCCAATCCTCTCAACAATCTACATACAGACCAACGTAA
>KQ998946.1:119995-154293 GCA_001598015.1 Dorcoceras hygrometricum
ATGAGGTGACATGTGATGTGGTGCCCATGCAATCGTGTCATATCTTTTTGGGGCGCCCATTGCAATTGGATAGGAAGGTGACGCATGATGGCTACACCAATAGGTATTCTTTTATATCAAAAAAGAAGAATGTGGTGCTTATCCCGTTATCTCCAATGCAAGTATTGGAGGATCACTTAAAAAAAAAAGGGGAGACAAAGAGTGATGTGGTCGAAAAAAAGAGTGAACAAAAAAGTGAGATGACCACAAATAGAAAAGAAAAGAATGATGTGGTCGAAAAAAAGAGTGAAAAAGTGAGATGACCACAAATAGAAAAGAAAAGAATGATGTGGTCGAAAAAAAGAGTGAAAAAGTGAGATGACCACAAATAGAAAAGAAAAGAATGATGTGGTCGAAAAAAAGAGTGAAAAAGTGAGATGACCACAAATAGAAAAGAAAAGAATGATGTGGTCGAAAAAAAGAGTGAAAAAGTGAGATGACCACAAATAGAAAAGAAAAGAATGATGTGGTCGAAAAAAAGAGTGAAAAAGTGAGATGACCACAAATAGAAAAGAAAAGAATGATGTGGTCGAAAAAAAGAGTGAAAAAGTGAGATGACCACAAATAGAAAAGAAAAGAATGATGTGGTCGAAAAAAAGAGTGAAAAAGTGAGATGACCACAAATAGAAAAGAAAAGAATGATGTGGTCGAAAAAAAGAGTGAAAAAGTGAGATGACCACAAATAGAAAAGAAAAGAATGATGTGGTCGAAAAAAAGAGTGAAAAAGTGAGATGACCACAAATAGAAAAGAAAAGAATGATGTGGTCGAAAAAAAGAGTGAAAAAGTGAGATGACCACAAATAGAAAAGAAAAGAATGATGTGGTCGAAAAAAAGAGTGAAAAAGTGAGATGACCACAAATAGAAAAGAAAAGAATGATGTGGTCGAAAAAAAGAGTGAAAAAGTGAGATGACCACAAATAGAAAAGAAAAGAATGATGTGGTCGAAAAAAAGAGTGAAAAAGTGAGATGACCACAAATAGAAAAGAAAAGAATGATGTGGTCGAAAAAAAGAGTGAAAAAGTGAGATGACCACAAATAGAAAAGAAAAGAATGATGTGGTCGAAAAAAAGAGTGAAAAAGTGAGATGACCACAAATAGAAAAGAAAATAGTGATGTGGTCGAAAAAAAGAGTGAACAAAAAAGTGAGATGACCATAAATAGAAAAGAAAAAAAAGTAGAGAGGAGAATTGGGAGGAGGAGAAAGAGGCCAAGAAAAAAATGTTTATGACCCAAAAGAGTGATTTGAGAGGTGTGTTGCATTCAAAATGTCCACTTGTGTTACTTATTTACAAGGAGATCCTCCTAAACACAAGTGACATAGCCGGATCACTGCCGAGCACTGTTATTACTCTTTTTCAGGACTTTGAAGATGTGTTTCCCGAAGAGCTTCCGGAGGGATTACGACCCCTTAGGGGAATTGAGCATCAAATTGACTTGGTGCCGGGGAGTGCTTTGCCAAACCGTCCAGCATATAGGTGCAATCCAGAGGAGGCTAAAGAGCTTCAACGACAGGTGAGTGAGCTTTTACTTAAGGGCTATGTGAGTGAGTCAATGTCACCTTGTGTTGTGCCTGTTTTATTGGTGCCAAAGAAAGATGGATCTTGGAGGATGTGTGTAGATTGCAGGGCTATCAATAACATTACTATCAAGTATAGACATCACATACCTAGACTAGATGATATGTTGGATGAGTTGCACGGGTCTACCATCTTTAGTAAAATCGATCTTAAAAGTGGCTACCATCAGATTAGGATGAGGGAAGGTGATGAGTGGAAAACTGCGTTTAAGACCAAGTATGGCTTGTATGAATGGTTAGTGATGCCATTTGGCTTAACGAACGCACCGAGCACTTTTATGCGTCTAATGAATCATGTCCTGCGTACATACATTGGTAAGTTTGTAGTGGTTTACTTTGACGATATCCTTATATATAGCAAACATTTGGATGAGCATGTTGAGCACTTGAGGCTCGTACTAACAACACTTGGGACGGAACATCTATATGCTAATTTCAAGAAGTGTGTGTTTTGTACGGAAAAAATTGTTTTCCTTGGATATGTTGTGAGCTCTCAAGGTATACAAGTGGATGAAGAAAAGGTGAGTGCTATTTGTGATTGGCCAACGCCTACTACTGTCGGTCAAGTTCGGAGCTTCCATGGCCTCGCCAGCTTCTACAGGAGGTTTGTAAGAGATTTTAGCACACTAGCAGCACCTATGACAGCGGTGATCAAGAAGAACGCTCCTTTCCATTGGGGCGCAGAGCAAGAGAAGATCAATGACAATGTCCTACAAGTTGGGTCTACCCGGTGAGTATAATGTGAGTTCTACTTTTAATGTTAGTGACCTCTCTTTATTCGATGTAGGTCACGATCAAGATTTGAGGACAAATCCTTCTCAAGAGGGGGAGGATGATGCAATCCCAGCTATACGACGGTATCCATTAGCATTGCCCTCGGGACCGATCACAAGAGGACGCAGCAAGAAGTTCAAAGAAGCCCTTCACGGACTCGTCTTGAGCACCCAAGAAATGTTTAAAGAAGAGGGGAATCCTGCACATGAAAAGCTAGTTGGAGGATTAAGAGATTATATTGTCAATATTATTCAAGTCCAAGACTAGCAAATGAAGATGAACAAAAAAAGACCGAGTACATGCATGCGCTGCATGCATAGGACATTTGGTTTCAAATGAATAGGACATTTGGTTTGTTTTGGCTTTTAAATTACTTTCCTTAGGATAAGATTTTCAAATAGTATTAGATAAGGTAAGAGATTGAGTCCTTCCATGACTAGGAGATTTGTTTACTAATAAAGAGAGATTCTAGGTTGGAAAGAATCATTAGGAGATTTGTTTCCTAATAAAGAGGGATTCTAAGTGAGTTTCCTCTCGAACCTCAAGATCTATCTTTATTTTTTTTTCACGCAAGTTTCTACATTGAGTCTTGAAAAAAAAAAGGAGGAAAAAAAAAGACAGAAAAAAAAAACAAAAAAAAAAAAACTTTTACATCGTAAGTCTTTCTCGAGTTTGAGTATTCCTTCTTCCACTTTTGTCTTTTTCAGTCCACGTGAATCTATCTTCAAATACCTTGAAGTTTGGACTCATAAGTTTGGTTGCGCCTAATTTGCAAGGACCGAATTTCGTCTCTAAGAAAATCTTCCCCATCTGAGTGACACACACCTGAGTGCGAGTGATTTCTTTGGAGAGAATAGTGAGGTTTTGGGTGAGGCACAAAAAATTTTTTATAACCTTTTCTTGCAGGTAAAAATGTCAGAACGAAGGACCGGGAAGGAGGGTTAGTGACCTCTCTTTATTCGATGTAGGTCACGATCAAGATTTGAGGACAAATCCTTCTCAAGAGGGGGAGGATGATGCAATCCCAGCTATAAGACGGAGGACGCAGCAAGAAGTTCAAAGAAACCCTTCACGGACTCGTCTTGAGCACCCAAGAAATGTTTAAAGAAGAGGGGAATCCTGCACATGAAAAGCTAGTTGAAGGATTAAGAGATTATATTGTCAATATTATTCAAGTCCAAGACTAGCAAATGAAGATGAACAAAAAAAGACCGAGTACATGCATGCGCTGCATGCATAGGACATTTGGTTTCACATGCGTAGGACATTTGGTTTGTTTTGGCTTTTAAATTACTTTCCTTAAGATAAGATTTTCAAATATTATTAGATAAGGTAGGAGATTGAGTCTTTCCATGACTAGGAGATATGTTTCCTAATATAAAGGGATAAGGTAGGAGATTGAGTCTTTCCATGACTAGGAGATATGTTTCCTAATATAAAGGGATAAGGTAGGAGATTGAGTCTTTCCATGACTAGGAGATATGTTTCCTAATATAAAGGGATAAGGTAGGAGATTGAGTCTTTCCATGACTAGGAGATATGTTTCCTAATATAAAGGGATAAGGTAGGAGATTGAGTCTTTCCATGACTAGGAGATTTGTTTCCTAATATAAAGGGATTCTAGGTTGGAAAGAATCATTAGAACTCTTGGAAACAAGTCTATATATATATTAGGAGATGGATTTCGAAATTATTGAAGTTTTATGAATAAAATTCTTTTGCTTTCTTGCAAGTTTGGTGTTTACCTTAAAAAAATCAAACTTATCAAAGTCTATAACTTTGTGGCGTTTGTCGGTTGATCTTCGCACGGATTGTCAAAGACGAGTTCCTTTGAAGGTTCGTTTGAGATTGATCGTTTTCTTTTTGTTGTGATTTTTGTTTCCTTTGAGAATTCATCCGGAAAAGGATTTCACACATCCTAACATCTTGTTCTAACGATCGGGCATAATTTGGTTCTCTTGGCCATTGAATTGAGGGCACGTGGAAATCAATATCACGTGTTTGCCTTTCTTAACCAACGAGAATCATATCAATTTTGCATCAACACACAATCCAATCCATTAAGCGAAGAGTCAGAACAAACAACAAAACCACCTGACCCGGACGACAGGGCCAACACAGGCGCAGTAGTCAACTTTTCCTTGAGCAGTTGAAAAGCATTCTCGCACTGCTCAGTCCAAACAAACCTCTTGTCCTTCTGAGTTAATTGAGTCATCGGCTTTGCTATACTTGAGAATCCCTCAATGAAGCGACGATAATAGCCAGCCAGACCCAACAAACTACGAATCTCGGAAACATTTCTGGGACGCTCCCAGTTCAGAACAGCATCAACTTTGCTAGGATCCACCGAAATCCCCTCGGCTAAAATCACATGTCCCAAGAATACGACGCGATCCAACCAGAACTCACACTTGGAGAACTTTAAATAAAATTGCTGGTCTCTCAGCGTATGAAGGACAATCCGAAAATGCTCCTTGTGCTCCAAAGGAGTCTGCGAATAGACTAAGATGTCGTCGATGAAAATGATCACAAACTGATTGATAAACTCGTGGAAAACTCGGTTCATCAAATCCATAAATACTGCAGGCGCGTTGGTCAAACCAAACGACATCACTAAAAACTCAAAGTGTCCGTACCTCGTACGAAACGCAGTATTCGCGACATCTTGATCTCTCACTCTCAGCTGATGGTACCCAGAACGAAGATCTATCTTTGAATATACCGCAGAACCTTGCAACTGATCAAACAGAACATCGATTCTCGGCAACGGGTACTTGTTCTTGACAGTGGCTTTATTCAGCTGGCGAAAATCAATGCACATCCGCATTGAGCCATCTTTCTTCTTCACAAACAGTATAGGCGCTCCCCTCGGTGACATACTAGGACGAATAAAACCTTTCTCCAGCAAATCATCTAACTGCACCTTGAGTTCTCTCAACTCCGCAGGCGCCAGATGATAAGGAGCACGTGAAATCGGAGCTATGCCAGGCACCAGCTCTATGCTGAAGTCGATCTCCCGCCTCGGAGGAAAACCAGGAATATCCTCCGGGAACACATCCGGAAAATGTCGCACGACGGGAACATCACTGAGCTGAACGCGGGAAGAAGAAGATGCATCCAAAGCGTAAATAATAAGGACAGCATTCCCCAAAGACAACAAGCTAAACATCTCAATCACTGAGACCAACGGGATCTTCGATCTAGAATCCCGGGAAGAAGAAGATGCATCCAAAGCGTAAATAATAAGGACAGCATTCCCCAAAGACAACAAGCTAAACATCTCAATCACTGAGACCAACGGGATCTTCGATCTAGAATCCTGGCCGTAGAAGTCCCACTTCTCGCCAGAAAAAGTCCTAAAGTGCACAATCCCATGGAAGCAGTCCATGGAGGCCCTATAGTTGGACAGCACATCCATCCCAACTATGCAATCGAAATACCAAAGCATCAAACGGATCAAGTTCGCTAACAGGACATGCTCACCAAACCGCAACACACCATCCAACAAAACCTCCAGGGAGAACAGGCTCACACCACCAGGGGTAGAAACAGAAACAGCATCGCGCAAAGGGATGGTACACAGACCATGCTCAACAACAAACGAATCAGAAATAAACGAATGTGATGCACCAGTGTCAAACAACACACGAGCAGGAAAGTCAAAGACAAGACAAGTACCTCCAATCACTCGGCTCGGTGTCTCCTCGGCCTGCTCCCTCGTAATGGCGTTAACCTGAGCATGCTGGGGTCCTGAGAAGAAAGGCTGAGATGACTGTCCGAACCGCGACGGACCAGGCTGCTGAAACGGCCTAAACTGAGTCTCACCCAAATGGGGCTGCTGAAACTGCTGAGAACGGCCCATAGACTGACCTCCACGATCCTGAGGCTGGGCCGCGGTCTGCTGTGATCCAGCTGACGGACACACTCTCGCAAAATGCCCGTACTAACCACAAAGGTTGGAGGAACCCAGCACACCAATACCAACACACTGCGTCGAAGGATGCTTTCAATCGCAAAAGCCGCAAAACTCAGTCCGAGATCCACTGCTACTCGAACTGCCTGAACCAGAAGAGCCAGAACCCGACTTCTTCTTGAACTGCTGACCTCGGGATCGAAACCTCTGACAGACAGACTGCCGAGCCACCTGTGGCTGCTGCTGGGGCTGATAAGTTGACTGGGAGGACTGAGAAGACTGTGCTCCCTGAATAGCAGGACGACCACCCTACGGTGCCTGTTGCCGACGAGCACGACGGCTACGCAAACCTTCCTCAATGTCAATGGCACTGTCCACAGCCTCAGCGTAAGTCTTGGGCTTACTAGTCAAAACCATCTGATACAACTCTTCATTCAAGCCCTCGAGAAATCGAGTCCGCTTGGCCCTCTCCCGGCCAGAAACATGGGGAACGTACGCCAACAGAGAAGAGAACTTCCTAGAATACTCCAAAACAGTCATGGAACCCTGCTTTAGATGGTCGAACTCCCGCTTTCGGGCATTCACATAAGACTCGGGTATGTACTCCTATCGGAAGGTCTCGCAAAAACTGTTCCAAGAGATCCCAACACCGGTCTCCTCCAAATTACTAGAAGCGCCTCGCCACCAGCGCTCTGCGGCCTTCCTAAGCAGAAGAATCACTAAACTCAAACGGAGCTCATCATCATACTGACATCGATCGAAAAGAAAGATGAAGTTCCGGAGCCACGAGTCCGCATCCTCACTGGACTCATCACCATTAAAGAATTTAGGGTTCATCCTCTGAAACCGAGCGATCACTACGTCCATCAGCTCCACCAGGGGAGGCAAGTCACCAACTTCCTCCTCATCACTAACCTTAGTATGACTGCGAGCACTACGCCTATCCTCGTTCTGTCCTGCTGATTCCTCAAACTGCCCCCTACCTCTACCACGACGTCTAGGCGGCATCTATGAAAATACTCAACAAGATCAAGCAAAACAGAACAGATACAGCATAGATAGCATATAACACAGAAATATGCAGCACGTAGTCACATAACCAAGCACACGTACACACAACACTGTGCCTAGACACGAGTGTGATCAAACAAATTGAGCTTATCCCAGCTTAAGCTCTGATACCAAAAATGTCAGGCCTCGTGCTCTAAACAGAGTAAAATCATACAATCACATGCGGAAGCTATCAAAAAGCGGGTAAAATTTTTGCTTTTGGCCTGATGGTTTAAAACAATATAATTTAAAATAAAGCGATACTCAAAATATATCCCAGTACGTAAAAACGACCAATAGTATAGCATACAGCAAAAACACAATAACATGTATCAAACTCCCACTACTGGGTACAAAGACGAAGCAAAGGGCATCCCCCTGGCTAACTGATACATATATAAATATAATATGCTATACGCAACTGGGACATGCTAACCACCTCCTGGGGCACCACCAGCTGGTTAAAACCACGACCAGCTGTAAAACCTGGGTTACCTGAAAACAACACAAACAAGGAAACAAACCAAGCCCCAGAGGGACATGGGGTCAAACCCCACTACGGAGAGCAACAGATATAGCTAAAAGAATGCATAAGATAAAATGCAGATGCTATGCATGAGACACCGGATAACAACGGAAGGCTCAACCAACAAGGGAGCTAAGGAACTCAAGCACAGCTCCAAGAATCTGCAACAATAGTGGCCACGAGGTGTGTTCACAGTGTGGTAATGAGCCACTCGCCGTGATACAACCTGAATACCAGATGCATCAAACAACTCAACCTGCCGTTGCCTCGCCCATGAACTGTGGTAGTTAACCACTCGGCGCATGGTGGCTAACGATCCCATCAGGGAGATGAGAGTGCGGTATTGCCGCTCGCCCTCGCATCCTGGTAAGAATCAACAACAGCAATACAAGATACAAACAATGGCTGCAATAACAATATGAATGCAATATGGGAAATGCATGTACATATAACAGGGCAGCTAAACGATCAACAGAAATCACGTATGCACACAGCAACATTCACATCAATGCACAACAGCCATCTAGCATTCAATCTCGCGCCAATTCCCAGCAATATCAAGCTCAGATCCGTACCTTATACTTTTGCAACAATTACTACAAAACAGGCCCGAGAGTTCTGGATAGCAACCTGCTAAATACACAACACACAGATCTCAAAAGCTGCACAAAACTCACGGCCAATTATATAAGCTCACGACTGGGAGCTACGCTCAACCAAACCAACGACTAATCTCAACAACACAACTCAGCAGGGAGCTTAATTCAAGGCTAGGAATAGATCTCATCACAAAAGGAACGAAGTTCTACCTGTACGATGCCACGACCAAGCAGCAACTTCGCGTTCCTCAACTAGCCGATAACAGCCTCCCAAAGTGGTATGGAATAATAGAGCTTCGCAAGAGGAGTCAAACACTACCTCAATTGTCCAAGATGACTTCCAGAATCGATAGGAATCACCGGATAAAATCAACGGTGAATAGTAGCCTAGGGTTCGAAGCGAAGAACGAATGTCAGGGAAAATATTCTAAGTATGGGATCTGATATCTCAATCGAAGACCAAGTCTTCCTATATATAAATCCCGTAACTTCTGAAATCTGTTTTAAACAAATCCACCGACAAAAACCAGCAGGCACAAACAACCAGCAGATGCAAAGAAACCAGTTGCTGAAATCTCAAACCACGCTAAATAAAACGATGACACATAGCCTACGTCATCCAGTCGCTAGTTCTCACACAAGACACCCATACGCAAGCTACAGTAACCACCACCAGCTGCAAGCTACAGTAGCGAACAAATCTCTCGCAGCTGGACGGCCAGACGCTGGTTCAAAATACAAAAGCTGGAACCAGCTGCAACATACAAAACGTAGCGTTGCAACTAATCAAAACAGCGTCGCATTGCCACGTCATCAAATCTGGTCCTCTCGCGCAATACCAGCCGAAAGCTACAGGAAAACCAGACGCGAGCTACAGGAACGTTGACCAACGTTGACATCTGGAAATCAATTATGCGCATCGACTGGTTCCTTAGAGCTTGCCAGAACGACGACGTTTCCTCCTCGCGCTACAGCGATGTTGACCCGCATTGACATCTGCCTCGACTGGACAACCAGCAGACACACGTGACCAGTTCTCACACTAACGCTACACCAAAACGACGTCGCTCTAACTTATTCAAACGACACCGTATCCAACGCGATACAAATTCACGCTAAGGCAACTGCTGATTTTTACAAACGCTACCAGATCTCTCCAATACGACGGTGTTTCACTATGCAACCTGCTTTCACCAAAAACCACATTTCTAATTCAAAAACACGAAAACTCCCAGAATTGATCCAAATGCTATTTCAGACCCGAAAATGCAAACCAAACATACAAACAGAGATCCAAACCACCAGAAATCTCTAAAAATCGATACATTCCAACAATTAATCTCTAATACAAATCCAGGTCTCACACTTCTCGTGGGCTGTCCTGAAGAGTGACGTTGCTGGTTTTGTCGCTCGTTGTTTGAATTGCCAGATGGTAAAGGCCGAAAGGATGAGACCTGGTTGTTTGTTACAGAGTTTGGAAGTGCCCCAATGGAATTGGGAGCACATTGCTATGGATTTCGTGACGCATCTGCCTCGTTCCAGCAGAGGATACGATGCTATTTGGGTGGTTGTAAATCGACTGTCGAAGTCTACACATTTCATTCCCTATGGAATTACCTACATTGCTATGGATTTCGTGACGCATCTGCCTCGTTCCAGCAGAGGATACGATGCTATTTGGGTGGTTGTAAATCGACTGTCGAAGTCTACACATTTCATTCCCTATGGAATTACCTTTTCGTTGAAGAAGATGGCGAAGCTGTACGTTGATTTTGTTGTTAGACTGCATGGTGTGACTGTTTCAATCGTTTCTGACCGAGATCCGAGATTTACTTCCAGGTTTTGGAAGAGTTTGCAAACAGCTTTGGGTACCATATTGGCGATGAGCGCCGCGTATCACCCCCAGACAGATGGCCAATCTGAGCGAACTATCCAAATGTTGGAGGATATGTTGCATGCTGTTGTGTTGGATTTCGGAGGTAGCAGGCAAGACGCGTTGTCTTTGGTTGAGTTTTCGTACAATAACAGCTACCAAGTGACGATTGGTATGGTGCCTTTTGAGACTTTGTATGGCAGAAAGTACAGATCGCCTGTATGTTGGGAAGAAGTGGGGGAGAAGCAGCTATCTGCCTTTGACTTTGTGCAGCAAATGAAAGATCATGTGGATCTTATTCGACAGCGAATGAAGGCTGCCCAGGATCGCCAAGCCAGTTATGCGAATAAGAGGCGTCGACCTCTTGAGTTTCAGGTTGGTGATCGTGTATTCCTTAAAGTTTCTCCGTTTCGCAGTGTGATGCACTTTGGATGCAAGGGAAAGTTAGCCCCTCGTTACGTCGGACCGTATGAGATTGTTGAGAGGATTGGCCCTTTAGCGTATCGACTGTTGTTTCCGCCAGAGTTGTCTTCTCTGCATGACGTCTTTCATGTTTCCATGTTGAGGAAGTATGAGCCAGATCCGTCTCATGTGCTTGGAACTAACGAGGTTGAGCTAGATCAGACGTTGAGCTATCAAGAATATCCCTTGCAGATCCTTGGTCGAAAAGAGAAACAGCTGAGGAATAAGACGAAGGGAAGAAGCTACTTGGGAGCTGAAGAAAAGATGCAGCGCGAGTGGCCGCATCTGTTTGAGTAGCTGTTGAGCTAAATTTCCAGTAGTTTGTAGCTTTTGGTTGTATTTCTTCCCTAGTTGTTGTCATATGTTTTCCCAGTTATCTTGAATTCTTGGCTTGTTTTAGGCATAGTTCTGTTGTGTATCTTGCTGTTTAGTTGTATTTCCAGATTGTCATTCGATTTCGAGGACAAAATCCTCTTTAGTAGGGGAGAAATGTGAGACCTGAAATTGTAATGTATGATTAATTGTTGAATAATCAGTTTTTGGATAATTCTGGGTATTCGGAGTTCTATTTGAAGGTTTCGTTTGCATTTTCGGGTCGGAAATCGTGTTTAGAACAATTCTGGACATTTTGATATTTTTGAGAATTTTGTTGAGAAATCTTGTTTGAGAGATCTGCTCGGGTTTGTGAGAAATCTGTTCGGCGAGAGGTGAGATCTGGGCGCTTAGCGTTGCGGCGTGTTTTGTAGCGAGAAGGCTTAATACGCCATCGTTTTTGTGATATCTGGACGTCCTGTGTAGGAGAGATTTGTGCGCTATTTCGTGTGAAGTCTGCCCCGCGTGTTTTTGTGTTGTGGGTGAAACGATGTCGTTTAGATTAGTTGCAAAGACGCCGTTTGGTGAACGCTAGAGGAGAGATCTGTTTTGATAGTTAGCGTTCGAGTGTTCAGACTTCAGCGTCCAGCTTTTAGCGCTAGTATTCAGATTTCACCTATGGCGCTGTGCGACGTCGGTTTAGTGATAGCGCTCCTTCCAGATTTTAGCGCGTTTTGTTCAGATTTCTCTCGTGATGCATGTTTGCGACCAGACCTCTCCATGGCCCAGGAGCGACGTCGTTTTGGGGTTGAGCGTTGCTTAGCGCCTGCGTTGGATTTTTGTGGAATCTGTTGCACGTTGCGAAGTCTTGAAAGGTGTTTCTGTCGGTGGGAATTTTATTCAGACTTCTCGCGTGTATATTTATTGGTAGCTTTGGCCTTCGTTTTATTTCACCAGATTCCATACTTAGCAATTTACCCGATCTTCGTTCTCTGTTTTTCTCAAACCCTCGGGTACTGTTCACCGTAGATTTTATCCGGCGATTCCCGTTGATTCCGAACACCGTTTTTCACGTTCGAGGGAGCGTTGGACTCCTCTTGGAAAGCTCTTTCATATCGTATCCATTTTGGAGGATGTAGTTGGCTGGAACGAAAGCACGAAGTTGCTGTTCACATTCGTGCGTTTCGTAGTTGCAGGTACCTTTCCGATTTAACTTTGAAATCTTGTTCCCAGCCTTGTATTAAGCTTCCTGTTAAGTTGTTTGGGTAGGGTTGGAGACTGGTTTGTGCATATGAATTACCAGCCGTGAACTTTAATGTTTGGCCGTGAGAATTGTATGAGGGCCATGAGGTTGTGTAGGCTTTTTCCTGAAATTTGTGCATTGTGTGTTTGGAAGATTTTGTGTCGGCCGTGACTTGCTCGCCCCTTCGAGGAATCTGAATTGGGTAAATTAATATTAAGGTACGGATCTGAGCTTGATGTAGCTTGGGATTGGCGTGAGATATTATGCGTGGCTGCTGGGATATTTCGGTGAACCTTACTGTGTATTGTTTGCTGAGCATTGGTGTTTATGCTAACTGTTTCATGTGAATTGCATACACGCATTTGTTCACGCATATTTCAGATCCCTTGTGTATCGTATTTTGCAGCCTTGTATCTTGTATTGCTGTTGTTGATTCTTACCAGGATGCGAGGGCGAGCGGCAATACCGCACTCTCATCTCCCTGCTGGGATCGTTAGCCACCATGCGCCGAGTGGTTAACTACCACAGTTCATGGGCGAGGCAACGACAGGTTGAGTTTTGTTTGATGCATCTGGTATTCGGGTGTTGTATCACGGCGAGTGGCTCATTACCACACTGTGAACACACCTCGTGGCCACTGTTGTTGCAGATTCTTGGAGCTGTGCTTGAGTTCCTTAGCTCCCTTGTTGGTTGAGGCTTCCGTTGTTATCCGGTGTCTCATGCATAGCATCTGCATTTTATCTTATGCATTATTTTAGCTATATCTGTTGCTCTTCGTACTGGGGTTTGACACCATGTCCCTCTGGGGCTTGGTTTGTTTCCTTGTTTGCGTTGTTTTCAAGGAACCCAGGTTTTACAGCTGGTCGTGGTTTTAACCCAGCTGGTGGTGCCCCAGGAGGTGGTTAGCGTGTCCCAGTTGCGTATAGCATATTTATATATATGTATCAGTTAGCCAGGGGGATGCCCTGCGCTTCGTTATTGTATCCATTAGTTGGAATTTGATACATGTTTTTGTGTTGATGTTTTTATGCTATACCGTTGGTTGTTTTTACTAAGCTGGGATATCTATTTTGAGTATCGCATTATTTTAAATTATATTGTTTCAAACTGTCAGGCCAAAAGCAAAAATTTTACCCACTTTTTGATAATATTTTGCATGTGTTTGTCTAGTTTTACTCTGTTTAAAGCACGAGGCCTGACAATAAGGGACAAAGGGGGAATGTCCGATGATTTTGAGGTGATCATTCCAGGTCCCGAGTATCGAGCCCATTGTCCTCCCACCAGATTTCACTCTTTATATGTCAATCAATTAGAAATGGGCCTCAGATTCCCCATCCCGAGGTTCATAACTGCTCTCTGCCAATACTTCAGGGTCAGTCTGAGCCAACTAGACCCTAACTCCTATAGCTTCCTTCTCTCGCTAGGGGTCCTCCTTAGCTTCTTTAAGATTCTCCTCTCCACCTATGTCTTAATGCAGTTGCTCCAAGTAAAGAGGTTGGGTCCGGGCAAGTTCTATATCTCGCATAGGGGAGACCTCGGGTTCATCAGGATGAACCCGAGCTTGCACAAAGGGTGGACGAGCCGGTTTTTTCTGTAAAGAGGGTAGGGAGGAGGGGAAACCCCTGGAAGTGCGATATGTCCTGGAGGGATAACGTATATACACTATCCCCCTTGACTCCCGACCGAGCCCTCGACCTGTTCGCCATCCTGGCCACTATGACTGCAAAATGCTTTAATTCTCCTGAGCTGGTTAAGGAGGACATTCTGTGCTACTTCTGGTTCAGCCGAAAAGAGGTCGAGCTGGTCAGGGGCTTAAGTATCACCCGGCTTCCTTTAGTCGTGTCTTCCTTTATTGAATCAGAGCGGCTATCTAACCTATTTCCATTTTTTGCAGCTGATCGAATGGGCAAGCCGGCGATGCTCATGGCTCTGAAGGTGCGCCAGGATAAGGAAGAGGGCTCCTCGAGCACTGTCGCCCCCTCGAGCTCAAGGAAGGGGAAGAGGAAGGTTCCCCGACTGGGGATAAGGAGGCCCATCGCCAGGAGAAAATGAAGGCCTCCACTCTTGAGCCGCGTCCAACTGCCAATCCCGAGGCTCCCTAAATGGAGGTGGGAGCGGGGCCTGAGGCCGGTCCGAGCAAACCTTATTCCCTAATTTTTTTAAGGCCTCGTTCATGGCTCCACCCTCTCGGTCTGCCTTGACGACGTTCTTATGCAATCTGATCCTCGACAGAGACCTCAATTTGGTGCGGGGCACACCCGATCTCGAATTTTTTTGGGCCTTTGCTGTCAGATTTGTGGAGGTATATTCTCTACTTTCCCGGACCTTTGTTCTATACTTATACTCACGTTTTAACCTCTGAATCCTATGCAAGCCATGGTTTGGGGAGGTGAGGCAATCAATCGTCTCACCCAAGCTCACCGAGAGGTGGCCTCGACTTGCCGCACATTGGATGAGGTTCTCGAGCCCAAACAGAGATGCTGAGTAAGCTCGAGGAGTTGTGAGCAAGCAGGGACGAGGAGAAGCGGGCACTCGAGGCTGAGAATAAGGTGCTGGAGGCTGAGCTGGCAGACGCACGGGTCCGAGCTGATGGCGAAATCAGGAGCCTTCGCTCTGAGCTTGAGCGCTTGAAGGTCGAGGCAGAGAACGCATGGAATCTCGGGAAGGAGGAGTTTGAAGTCCTCCGAGTTCGATGATCTGTGATAACGGCTATACCGACGAGGAGCATCCAAGCCCATTCCCCAGCGTTGTTCGTGCCTTGGAAGACATGCCCGAGGATGAAGAGATGCCAGACGATGACGCCTCGGGAGCTGATGCCTCACCCTCCTCCAAGCATTATCCTCCATATTCTTGTATTTAGACTTCTATGTATTTTGTAAAACTTTGACGCAACAATAAAGTTTAAGTTTTGCATTACTTCTTATTATCGAGCTGTTTATTCATAATAATAATAACTTTAAACATATTTTAATAAGACGATTTACCATCGATTGTTCGGGAAATTAGACTTTAATGGCTCTGCTAAATATTATAAGACACATAAGGAAAGAATTCCTATTCAGTTTAACTGAGCAGGTCGGGCTTCCGCACTTGTATAGGGATGCCACCAGAGGAATAAGAATTGTGCTTAAGTTGTCGAGTGGATTAGACTTATGTGCTCGGGTAGGGCTGCCACCGGAGGAGTTGCCATTAAGAATTGGGCTTCATTTTCCGAGAATATCGGGCTTATGTGCAAGTGGGTCTGCCACCACCTAAGGAGTTACCAATGATAATTGGACTTAAGTTGTCGAGCGGATCGGGCTTATGTGCTATGGTTGGGCTGCCACCCGAGGAGTTGCCAATGAGAATTGGGCTTAAGTTGTCAAATGGATCGAGCTTATGTGCTCAATTGGGGCTACCACTCGTGGAGTTTCCAATGAGAATTGGGCTTAAGTTTCCAAGAGGATCGAGCTTATATGCTCAGGTGGTGCTAACACCCGAGGATCTTGTTAGGAAGAACATTGAGTTGAGAGAAAAAATTGAAGACTTTCTCGATATTCATCCTTTGACACCAGGCCCGAACCTTCGCTCTGCAAACTGTCTCCCATTGTTCGAGATAAGTCTTTGGGGTATTGCAAAGTAGCAAACAATGCTATTCCACAGAAACTTCAGCACCTCTGCCTCGGATATCTTTGCCAATGGTTCGGCCTCCATCCATTTGGAAAAGTAGTCCATGGCTACTAAAAAGGACTTCCTCTACCCTACAGCTGGTGTAATAGGTCCCACTATGTCCATACCCCACTTATCAAAAGGTCATGAAGAGATGACGGTCTTCATGGGTACAGTGGGCTGCTTCTGCAATTTTGCGTGTTTTTTGCAGCCTTGACAAGATCGGACAAGAGCGGTAGAATCCTACTGCATAGTAGGCCAAAGAATCCTGCGAGAAGAGCTTTCTGAGCCAGAGCTATGTCCCCTATGTGATTTCCATAGCATCCTTCGTGAATATCCTTCAACGCATACCTGGCCTCGTCGGGACCCAAAAACTTCAATAGCAGCCATGAGAAAGACCTCCTATATAGCTTGCCATCCAACATCACAAAGCGCAGGGCTCGACTCTTGATCTCCCAAGCTCATCGAGAATCCTCGGGCATGACCCTTAGGAGGATGTACTCAGAGATGTCGTGTCTTCAGTCTGAGGTAGGCACTGCTTCATGATTTTGCTCCACGAGATACACCTGAGATATTAGTTCCTCGCCCTGCACTTCCTTTCCCGAGGACGGAGCAAGAGAGCTGGCCATCCACACGAGCATGTCCACCTTTTCATTATTTCTTGAGGTATATGCTCCAAAATGATTTCGGAAAAGGTCTCTCGTCAATCTGCTCAAGGCCTCCGCATAATTTATCAATTTTTTGTTCTTTATCTTGAATTTCTCATTACTCTGTTGAACCCCCAGCTGGTAATCTGAGTAGAACCCCCCCCGAGCCATCCCCATATTATAGGTATCTCGGAGTTCGACGAGAAGGGCCTCATACTCTGCTTCATTATTGGAGGCCTTGAAGTCGAGGGTAACCACCAAACTTGACTCTTCCCCCCAAGGGGATACTATGACTACCCCCACGCCGCTTCCAGATGAAAAAAAAGACCCATACACATAGACCTTCCACCTTTCTTCTTGCTCGAGGTGCACTGTCTCTGTCGAGAAGTCTACTAAGGATTGTGCTTTTATTTCTGCCCTCGGCTTGAACTGGATATCATACTCATTGAGCTCGGTGACCCACTTGACAAGTCTTCCTGAAGCATCGGGATGAGATATGATATGTCCTAGCGCGCTGTTGGTAAACACAGTAATAGGATGAGAGAGGAAGTAAGGCCTGAGGCGCCGAGATGTAATGACCAAGGCCAGAGCCAGCTTCTCTTGTGTGGTGTAGTTCAGTTCGGCCCCCTTTAGAGCATGACTCACAAAATACACAGAATGATGAACTTGTCCTTCTTCCAGAACTAGAACTGAGCTGGCTGCCTGTGGGGCGACGGCAAGGTACACATACAATGGTTCCCCGAGTTCGGGCTTATTGAGCATCGGTAACCTCTTCAGATATTCCTTCAATTCATAAAAATCCTTCGCGCTCTGTTCATTCCATTAGAAATACTTCGCCTTGTGGAATATCTTGAAGCAAGGGAGGCTTCGGTCAGCAGATTTGGATATAAATTAGGACAGCACAGCGATCCTCCCTGTTAACCTTTGGACCTCCTAGATGTGTCGTGGGGGCACATCAAGGCCAGGGCTCGCACCTTCTCCGGGATAGCCTCGATTCCCCAACGAGTGACCATATATGTAACGCCCCAAAATCCAAAGGACCATATTTATGCATTTTATTAATCTCATGGGCCAAAATGGCAATTTTAAATGTTATGTATTTGCTGATTCATTGATTTCAGAACATAAGATGCGTTGCGGCTGGTTCCAGCAGATGACTCCAAGAGCGATACATGAGATGGTTTTAAATTGATTGGAAGTATTTTTAAGAAGGACAAATGATTTCTTTTGAAAAAGGTTTGGTGTTTTACAAATTAAAATGAGATAAAGGGGATTTTACTAAATTTTATAAGTGTGTCATGCTTGATTTCACAAGTAGCTTGCCACTAATCCCTTTCATATAAAAACCTGTTTAGAAAGCAAGATCTTTATAATTTGCAAATAAAACCTTCGGTATTCTTCAAAATATTTTCCAGAGAAGTTCGTGCGTTGCTTAAGGAGAAGAATTCTGCAGGAATCGGTTGCTGTTGCAAAGCTTCATTTAAGGCAAGTAAAAGCTGATTTTGACTCACCATTTGAAGCATATATTGATGTTTCTAAGTCTTTTTTCTTATATATGTTACAGTATGTTTAAAGTTCATGTTTGAAATGAATTATGAATGAAAAGGAAAGAAAGATGGGTTCAAATTTATGTTTTGATGCTTCCAAATGTTTTCCAGAAAGTTTATGATGTTTTAAAGTACTGAGGATTCAAGTTTATTCCCAGAATGTTTATGAATGTTCTTCTTTCAGTAGTTGTAATATCAGAATTTGATAACTGTGTAATTGGTAGTTGCTAGTTCAATAAGATTACGTCTAGTTTTATATATAATAGCGCTTTTCTTGCGACTGGTTGTTTAGCGCTTTCCTCGCAGCTGGTTGACGCGCTAACGACGCCGTTTTATTAAATACGGTTGCTTTAAATGCAAAGACCTTGCGACTGGTTTTATTCTTTCGACTGGTTCCTATTCTTTGCGACTGGTTTCTCTTCCGACTGGTCTCATGTCAATGTTATGTTTCCAAAGTCGAACTCGATACTCGGTAAAGTTTTTAAAATGGAAGCGAGAGTTTGAAATGATGGAACCCGAGGATTTTAAGAAAGAAAGTTTTACGAAAGGATGTTAATGGAACAAAAGTTTATTTAAGATTATGGCATAGATAGTTGACGGTCACCAAGGAGAAGGTTGAGCAGTTGTCTAGATGTCGACTGCCCTTTCATAGGAGCTATATGATAAAACTGATATCGGAAGTCATTTTGATCAAAGTGCAACACGGACCATGAGGAGCTTATATGCCATAATCTAAAGAAAAGATATCGATGTTGAGATTTGGGCTATTATTCTCTGTCTCCCAGTTTACGAAAGAAATGATGTTTAAAGAAATGTTTATGTATTGACATTCCTTTAACTTATGTATAGATCAGAAGTCCACTTGCGTATTTAAACTTGTTATTATTTAGGTTTTACTTTCTGAGCCCCAAGGCTCACTAGCTTTTAAAATGGTGCAGGTGCGACAGCTGGAGATCGAACAGAAGGTGAAACTTGAATCAGCTGCTGGGTGGTGCGTGTTTGTCAAAGGCCAGCTTTTTCCATGTCTTCAGTTGATGTTATTTTGTATTAGAAACACTGTATTAAATCAGTTGCAACAGTTGTACATTTATATAGAATATCAGCTGTTGTAAATCGCAATTGCAGTTATTAATAAAATCAGTTTTTCCGCAAATTTTCACAGTATTTGGCGCGCAATTGAGAGTCTGTTAGATCTTGTCTTTGTGTTTTCATTCTTTTTGAAGTTATAAGAAATACAGCTTATAACAAATTATCTTTTAGCCCTTTTTTTTCGAAAATTTTTTTTTACTCCCCAATTCGTGATTCCCGTTGGGTGCGGGCACCACAACATGGTATCAGAGCAACGTTCCTGAGATAAAAACACGCACCATCAGCTGGATCAAAGTTCATCGTCTGTTCCTCTAAGTTGTGAGTTTATTTTCAGAGCACTGTTTTTAAATTATTTAGTATGTTCTGATATATGTATGTGGTGGATTACGGGCTATAGAATATGGAATGGCAGGAAGAGGAAGAACCAGACGAAGTATTCCTTTAGAAGAAACTGATAGTGATAATAATGCTAATATCACACAACTGTTAAGACTGCTTGTAGAACAAAATAACAGAGGCAATGGCCAATCTTCCAGCAGCAGGGGACCTAGTAATGACGATCCCCAAGAGAAGTTCAGACGACAGAAACCCAAGGAATTTAGTAAAGTACTACTGATCCACTAGTTTCAGAGAGCTGGATTAAATCCATGGAGGTTATCTTCGAGTATCTACAAATGTCTGATTTGGATAGGCAAAGGTGCGCTATATACATGTTGAGGGAAGATGCGATGATTTGGTGGGAATGAGCCAAGTTGTCTGTGGATCTGCTGAATCTCACATGGGCAGATTTCAAACAAGTATTCTTTGAGCAATACTTCACGGCTGGAAAGAGGTCTGAATTGAAGAGGGAATTTTTGACCCTCAAACAAGGAAGTTTAACCGTACAGGAATATGTGCGAAAGTTCGAAAGAGAGTGCTGTTTTGTGCCATTGATAGGAAGTGACCCAGAAGAGAAACTGAGTCATTTCGTGGAAGGATTGAAGCCGATGTACAAAATGAATGTTAGGCTATCTGTGCCAAGAACCTATAGAGAAGCAATGGATAGAGCCCTGCAAATTGAAAGAGATTGGAAAGATGTTGATGAGGAAAGGCAGCAGAAGCGACAAGCCTTTCAGCAGAAGGACCAGAGGCTGTTCAACAAGCAAAACAAGAACCAGCAGAGGCCTCAAGAGCAAAATCCTCTGTTGATTCAACCTATTAGCTCTGTTCCTACTGGTAATAATAGAACATAATGTCCTAAGTGTCACAAGAATCATCTGGGGCAATGCAGACTTGGACAAAATGTCTGCTATAAATGTGGAATTCCTGGACATATTTTTAAAAATTGTCCAAAGCTCAAGCAACTGGTGACTAGCAGAGCCTATGTAATGACAGCTGAACAAGCCCATCCAGACTCGACAGTAGTCACAGGTGAAATTTTGATAGCTGGATTTCCTTCTCTAGCTTTAATAGATTCAGGAGCTACACATTCATTCATTGCTGCTGAGTTTGTTAAGAAATTGCCTATCCAGCCAGAACGAGTATTGATAGGCTATTGTGTATCGGTACCATCAGGAGAGAATCTGGTTTCTCACGAGTTGTTTAGGAGTTTAGAACTTAAACTTCAAGGGCATCAGATTACTACTGATTTAATCATATTGCCGATGCCAGGAATAGATACTATTTTGGGAATAGATTGGCTAACTAAGTATGGGGTAGTAATTGACTTTAAGCTACGAACAGTCAAGATTAACCCACCAGTAGGAAAGTCATTCCAGTTTTTAGCCAAACATGTTAATAAAGTCCCTTAAATTATATCATCCTTAGTAGCGACTGATAGACCCCAGCTGTCAGCCGTAGAGATAGTAAACGAGTTCCTTGAAGTTTTTCCAAAAGATATACAGGGATTACCACCAGTTACAGAGCTGGAATTTTCAGTTGATCTAATTCCAGGAGCTGCTCCAGTATCTAGACCACCCTATCGATTAGCTCAATCAGAAATGAAAGAACTGAAAGAACAAATACAAGATCTGTTGGAAAAGGGGTTCATTAGACCAAGTACTTCCCCTTGGGGAGCCCCTGTTTTATTTGTTAAGAAAAAGGATGGAAGTATGAGGTTATGTATAGATTATCGAGAGCTGAATAAATTGACAATTAAGAATAAGTATCCATTACCCAGGATAGAAGATCTGTTCGACCAGTTGAGAGGTTCAGTAGTATTTTCTAAGATCGACTTGAGGTCTGTATATCACCAATTGAAAATTAAGGCATCCGATGTGTATAAAAAAGCCTTTAGAACTAAGTATGGCCATTATGAATTCCTAGTTATGCCCTTTGGACTTACGAATGCTCCATAAGCTTTTATGGATTTAATGAATAGGGTCTTCCAACCATTTTTGGACCAATTTGTAGTAGTCTTTATTGATGATATTTTAGTGTATTCTAGGACACGAAATGAGCACGTTCAACAATTAAGAACAGTACTCCTGATTTTGAAAGATAAGCAGTTGTTTGCTAAATTCAGCAAATGCGAGTTTTGGTTGGAGAAAGTATCGTTATTAGGCCATATAATTTCTAAGGATGGAATAGAAGTTGACCCAGCCAAAGTAGAAGCTGTTCGCGACTGGACAGTACCAAAGAATGTTGCAGAGATAAGGAGTTTCTTGGGTTTAGATGGATACTATAGGCGATTTATCCAAGGATTCTCTAAGATAGCTGTTCCATTGACTACGTTAACAAGGAAACAGGTGAAGTATAACTGGACAGTCGAATGTCAAAACAGTTTTGACAAACTGAAGCAAGCATTGATTGAAGCACCCGTGTTGATGATGCCAACTGATCAAGGAAAATTTGTAATTTACACCGATGCATCAATGATGGGACTAGGAGCTGTGTTGATGCAGGATCGTAAAGTCATATCATACGCATCTAGACAGCTGAAGGATCACGAGAAGAATTACCCAACGCATGACTTAGAACTGGCAGCTGTTGTCTTTGCCCTTAAGATATGGAGACATTACCTATATGGGGAAAAGTGTGAGATATTTACAGATCACAAGAGTTTGAAATACTTCTTTACCAAGAAAAAATTGAATATGAGGTATAGGCGATGGTTGGAGCTGGTTAAAGATTACGATTGTACTATCAGTTATCACCCAGGAAAAGCAAATGTGGTAGTTGATGCTCTAAGCAGGAAATCAGTAGGACTAGCACAACTAACTGTTCAGAAATCATTGGTGACTGATATTGAAAGATTTGGACTTGAGATAGTGTCCAGTGGTGGTTTAGATCTTTGTTTGTAAGTTTGGTTGGCATTTTCGGGTCTGAAATAGCATTTGGAGCAATTCTGGGAGTTTTCGTATTTTTGAGGTTTTTGTGTGAAAACTGGTTTTTGGGTGAAAGCTGGTTGATTTGTAAAAATCAGTCGTAGCGTTTATTTGGAAACGTGAGATTCAAAAACGCCATAGTTTGGAGAGATTTGGTAGCGCTTGAAATACCAGTTGCTGGTTTATTGAATTTGTATCGAGTTGGATACGGTGTCATTTGAATAAGTTGGAGCGACGTCGTTTTGGTGTAACGCTAGTGTGAGATCTGATCGCATGTGTGAGTACCTGCTGGTTGTTCAACCGAAGCAGATGTCAACGCGGGTCAACATCCCTGTAGCGCGAGAAGAAAACGTCGTCGTTTGGATGTTGCGACTGGTTGTCCAGTTGCGAGAGATTTGTGCGCTACTGTAGCTTGCAGCTGGTGGTGCGCTACTGTAGCTTGCAGCTGGTGGTGGTTACTGTAGCTTGCAGCTGGTATTGCGTGAGAGCTAGCGACTGGATGACGTCAGTTGTGCTACGTCGTTTTGATTAGTTGCAACGCTGCGTTTTATATGTTGCGGCTGGTACCAACTTTTGGAGAATTCCCGCGATGTTTAAACCAGTCGTCTGGTTGTCCAGCTTTTGGTTGAGAACCAGTCGTAGGTAGTGTTCTACGACGTCGTTTTGTTTAGCGTGGGTTGAGAATTCAGCAGTTGGTTCTTTGCATCGGCTGGTTTGTTGGTGCCTGCTGGTTATGTCGGTGGATAATTTAACCAGCTTTTGCGAGATGTATTTAAGGAAGACTTGGTCTTCTATTTCGAGCACCAGATTCCATACTTAGAATATTTTCCCCATGTGTTCTTCGCTTCGAACCCTAGGTTACTGTTCACAGTAGCTTTTCTCCGGCAATTCCCATCGTTTCCGGCCGTTGTTTGATACGTTCGAGGTAGCGTTGGACTCATCTTGCGAAGCTCTATCATCCCATACCACTTTTGGAGGCTGTGGTTGGCTAGTTGAGGAACGCGAAGTTGCTTCCCGATTGTGCGTTTTGTAGTGCAGGTAAAACATCGTTCCTTTGTGATGAGATCTTGTTCCTAGCATTGGTTTAAGCTTCCAGTAAGTTGTTTTTGTAGTAATTGTGTTGGTTGAGCGTGGCTCCCAGCCGTGAGCTTCTGTAATTGGCCGTGAGTTTCTATGCAGCTTTTGAGATCTGTGTGTTGTGTATTTAGCAGGTTGCTATCCAGATCTCTCGGGCCTGTTTTGTATTAATTGTTGCACAAAAGTATAAGGTACGGATCTGAGCTTGATGTAGCTCGGAATTGGCGTGAGATATTATGTGTGGCTGCTGGGATGTTTCGGTGAACCTATCTGTGCATTGCTTGTTGTGCATTGGTGTTTATGCTAGCTGTTTCATGTGAATTGCATACACGCATTTGTTCACGCATATTTCAGATCCCTTGTGTATCGTATTTTGCAGCCTTGTATCTTGTATTGCTGTTGTTGATTCTTACCAGGATGCGAGGGCGAGCGGCAATACCGCACTCTCATCTCCCTGCTGGGATCGTTAGCCACCATGCGCCGAGTGGTTAACCACCACAGTTCATGGGCGAGGAAACGACAGGTTGAGTTTTGTTTGATGCATCTGGTATTCGGGTGTTGTATCACGGAGAGTGGCTCATTACCACACTGTGAACACACCTCGTGGCCACTGTTGTTGCAGATTCTTGGAGCTGTGCTTGAGTTCCTTAGCTCCCTTGTTGGTTGAGGCTTCCGTTGTTATCCGGTGTCTCATGCATAGCATCTGCATTTTATCTTATGCATTATTTTAGCTATATCTGTTGCTCTTCGTACTGGGGTTTGACACCATGTCCCTCTGGGGCTTGGTTTGTTTCCTTGTTTGCTTTGTTTTCAAGGAACCCAGGTTTTACAGCTGGTCGTGGTTTTAACCCAGCTGGTGGTGCCCCTGGAGGTGGTTAGCGTGTCCCAGTTGCGTATAGCATATTTATATATATGTATCAGTTAGCCAGGGGGATGCCCTGCGCTTTGTTATTGTATCAAGTAGTTGGAATTTGATACATGTTTTTGTGTTGATGTTTTTATGCTATACCGTTGGTTCTTTTTACTAAGATGGGATATCTATTTTGAGTATCGCATTATTTTAAATTATATTGTTTTAAACTGTCAGGCCAAAAGCAAAATTTTTACCCACTTTTTGATAAGATTTCGCATGTGTTTGTATAGTTTTACTCTGTTTAGAGCACGAGGCCTGACAATAAGGGACAAAGTGGGAATGTCCGATGATTTTGAGGTGATCATTCCAGGTCCCGAGTATCGAGCCCATTGTCCTCCCACTAGATTTCACTCTTTATATGTCAATCAATTAGAAATGTGCCTCAGATTCCCCATCCCGAGGTTCATAACTGCTCTCTGCCAATACTTCGGGGTCAGTCTGAGCCAACTAGACCCTAACTCCTATAGCTTCCTTCTCTCGCTAGGGGTCCTCCTTAGCTTCTTTAAGATTCTCCTCTCCACCTATGTCTTAATGCAGTTGCTCCAAGTAAAGAGGTTGGGTCCGGGCAAGTTCTATATCTCGCATAGGGGAGACCTCGGGTTCATCAGGATGAACCCGAGCTTGCACAAAGGGTGGACGAGCCGGTTCTTTTTTGTAAAGAGGGTAGGGAGGAGGGGAAACCCCTGGAAGTGCGATATGTCCTGGAGGGATAACGTATATACACTATCCCCCTTGACTCCCGACCGAGCCCTCGACCTGTTTGCCATCCTGGCCACTATGATTGCAAAATGCTTTAATGCTCCTGAGCTGGTTAAGGAGGACATTCTGTGTTACTTCGGGTTCAGCCGAAAAGAGGTCGAGCTGGTCAGGGGCTTAGGTATCACCCGGCTTCCTTTAGTCGTGTCTTCCTTTATTGAATCAGAGCGGCTATCTAACCTATTTCCATTTTTTGCAGCTGATCGAATGGGCAAGCCGGCGATTCTCATGGCTCTGAAGGTGCGCCAGGATAAGGAAGAGGGCTCCTCGAGCACTGTCACCCCCTCGAGCTCAAGGAAGGGGAAGAGGAAGGTTCCCCGACTGGGGATAAGGAGGCCCATCGCCAGGAGAAAATGAAGGCCTCCACTCTTGAGCCGCGTCCAACTGCCAATCCCGAGGCTCCCTAAATGGAGGTGGGAGCGGGGCCTGAGGCCGGTCCGAGCAAACCTTATTCCCTAAATTTGTTTAAGGCCTCGTTCATGGCTCCACCCTCTCGGTCTGCCTTGACGACGTTGATGGATCTGTTTTGATAGATCCTAATTAAGTTTTGAATTACACAAAACCTGTTATTGTGTTTCTAACAATTCCACTTGAGTGTACAGATTCTAGCTATCGAAGAAGATGATGAACAGTCGAAGAATCTGTCCAGCCGATGGTTCACAAAATAAAGATTCAGCAGTTGGTTTGGTGTTCATGGAATCGGCAGCTGGATTAGCAATGGAGACGTCCAAAGTTGAATCAGCTGTTCGTAGTCAGGAGGAGGCTAAAGTTGAACCAGCTGAAGCATAGTAAACCAGCTGGAACGATGACAACCAGCTGCAAGCGCTAAAGCGCGAAGTGAACCGGCTGGAACATGAGTTGAGAAGTCTGCTGGAGAAATTCGTTGAAGAAGAAGATTCCAGTCGTAAGTACTGTTGATGAATCTATTGACAGTCGTTATTCAAGAAGCTAAGAAGAGTCGCAAGATGGAGCTGGAACGAAGAAGATCAGCAGGAAGCTATTGTCAATCAGCAGTTGAGAAGATGCGCAAGATATGGAATCAGCTGTGATGACATCAGCCTTGATGTCATCACAATCAGCAGAAAGTATCAGCAGATGAAGAGAAGCAAAAGAGATGAAGCGACGTCGTGCTGAAGAATCAGCAGATGAATTACCGTTGATGACGTCATCACATTCAGCAGATGGTTTAGCGTTGATGACTTCATCGGTGACGTCATCATATTCAGCAGATGGTTTAGCGTTGATGACATCATCGGTGACGTCATCATATTCAGCAGATGGTTTGAGAGAGCAGTCGCAAGATATCAGCAGGTAGCTTGTACATCCAGACGCAAGATCCAGCAGTCGCAAGATATCAGCTGGAAGCATATGTTTAATACCAGCTGGACAACCAGACGCAAGCAACAGCAGCATCCAGTCGAGAGCTTATATGAACCAGCTGTTGCTATGAATCCAGTCGCAAGCTTTGGTATCCAGACGCAAGAAAAGAAGAAGTAGCGAAGCGTGGCAAACAGACGCAAGATCCAGTCGTAGTGATGAACCAGCAGCGAAGCAGTTGACGATTTAAGAAGAGTTATCAAAGCTGGATGTCAACTGCTGAGCTCAATTCAAATGGCGAAAACGACAAGAAGCCTGCAAAAGAAAAGGACACAAGTACTATTCCCTGTCGGTAATTTACAGAACATTTTTGAACGGGAAGAATTTTGTGTCCAACGGGATTAATTCATACAGAGGCTTATATATGCGAGAAGCGCCATTTGAAGAATATTGACGAGTTGATAGATGAGATTGGAGGTTGGTGTCGCTGTGAAGCTGTCGTAGAAAATAAGTTAATTGCACAGTACACCAACAGAGGGAAAATGTAAAGAAAGACGAAGCAATCGACCGCTATTATAAAGGACCTTTCACGAGAGTCGATTGCTGAGTCTATATTAGCTTGTTAGAGCTTTTCCCTATCATGTGAGAAAAACAGAGAGTTTGAGAGCTTCATTGTATAAATCTCACACACCGAGATTCATTCACATCTATTTGTGAATGGATCACGAAATCGTTTCACAACAGGTTCTCGTCCAAGCACGATGACGTAAAACTCAGTGTATGTATTCTTTGAACAGACGTAAAACAAGTTCCAAGTGAACAGCCGAGGGCTGGTAGAAGTCTAGGAGTTCTCACAGCTGCTAGTTGTGGGATTGGGTCTGTACACGAGTTGTAAGATCAAATCTTCTAGTGGATCCTTCCGAGGTGGAAGAAGGGGAGATGTAGGACATTGAGGTCCGAACTTCCAGAAACAAACCTGCTGAGTATCGTGTTCTTTATTCATTCAGCATTCGCTATACTTAGCATACTCACGCATAACAGTTTTCAGCACTTAGCATTTTAGCATACGCACGTTTACAGTTCAGCAGTTACTTTCAGCTTAGCATCGCATACACAGTTAACACACTAGCACTTGCCAAGTCTCGAACAGATTTATGTTGTACATAAATCTGTTTGAGTTGTTTGTAAATATAGGATTCAGTTCTGGTATTTTCCGCATGATTTTTTAAATCATACCAGATCTGTCTCCGGTGCTCTGTTTATTATAAGTGTTCAAGAACAACGAGCTATTGCAGCTCCAGTGTATTAGCAGCTCGCAAAATTTTCTAAAGTCTCTTACAGCGTGGCTGCTGATCTTTTGATCCTAGTATTTTCGGACCATCAAGTGGTATCAGAGCAGGTTGTTCTTGAACGAGCACTAATTTTAAAACACATGTGCTATGTTTTTAAGGTTTTTAATATTTTGAGTAGCTTATTTATGAAGGCCATTTAATCTGTTTTAATATAGAACCGGTTTTTCGCTTGATGAACTGTCGGGATGCACGAGTCTCGGGCAGATGCCAATCTTCTATTTTCATTGTGCTGTAAGATCACTTGGAGCGAGGCTCAGTGACAAGCACATGGGGCGAGATAGAAGAAGGAAAAATCTGAGTTGTCTCTGTTTACTGGCTCTTCATATTTAATCAACTCAGTAGCACTTGTTCATTTGAAATATTTGTATGCGATGAGTTTTTTAAAAGTTCTGTTTTTGCGGATTCCAGCTGATGCAAAATTTTGTTTTTAAAATGTTTTGAGCTCATATTATAAAAGACAGAGAGAGTGGCGTCACTGTCTTTGATAATTTTGAGTTATGCATCAGTTTCAGCTTTTGAAAATCATATATTGTTGCATACGGTGCTTCCCAAATGCTGTTTTTGTTTTTCAAAGATAAAACTCCTGCTGTTACGTTGTTTTTGTTGTAACAGTGTAGGGAGAGTTTTATTTTAAATATTGGGAAGACCAGCAGATTCGAACTCTTTTTGATTCCCACAAAAAGGGAGAGAGATCATGCATCTATTATTTAAGGTTTTGTGTAAATCAAAAAGGGAGAGATTGATGGATCTGTTTACACAGATCCAGTTCTGAGTTTTGAATTACACAAAACCTGTTATTGTGTTTCTAATGTCTCTACTAAGTGTGTAGATGTTAGCTGGATTTACAACAGAAGAAGCTAAAGCCGATACCATAGCAGACCAAGAGCTGAAAAGAGTAAATCGCATTTTTGAAGGCCTAAATGAAGGAATTTGGCCGAAAAGCAGCTTAGGTCATCAAACAAAGTTTAATGAGTTGTTCTCGCTGGATCGTTCCGGAGGGAGTAGCACTGGGCTCATGCGAAATATGCTAGTTGGTTCAGAGGTGCGTAAAGGTGGAACTGCTGGAGAAAAGATAAAGTTCGGCAGCTGGATCAGATGAATTAGCGTTGATGACGTCATCAGTGACGTCATCATATTCAGCAGATGGTTTAGCGTTGATGACGTCATCGGTGACGTCATCATATTCAGCAGATGGTTTAGCATTGATGACGTCATCGGTGACGTCATCATATTCAGCAGATGGTTTGAGAGAGCAGTCGCAAGATATCAGCAGGTAGCTTGTACATCCAGACGCAAGATCCAGCAGTCGCAAGATACCAGCTGGAAGCATATGTTTAATACCAGCTAGACAACCAGACGCAAGCAACAGCAGCATCCAGTCGAGAGCTTATATGAACCAGCTGTTGCTATGAATCCAGTCGCAAGCTTTGGTATCCAGACGCAAGAAAAGAAGAAGTAGCGAAGCGTGGCAAACAGACGCAAGATCCAGTCGTAGTGATGAACCAGCAGCGAAGCAGTTGACGATTTTCGAAGAGTTATCAAAGCTGGATGTCAACTGCTGAGATCAATTCAAATGGCGAAAACGACAAGAAGCCTGCAAAAGAAAAGGACACAAGTACTATTCCCTGTCGGTAATTTACAGAACACTTTTGAACGGGAAGAATTTTGTGTCCAACGGGATTAATTCATACAGAGGCTTATATATGCGAGAAGCGCCATTTGAAGAAGATTGACGAGTTGATAGATGAGACTGGAGGTTGGTGTCGCTGTGAAGCTGTCGCAGAAAATAAGTTAATTGCACAGTACACCAACAGAGGGAAATGTAAAGAAAGACGAACCAATCGACCGCCATTAGAAATGAGCTTTCACGAGAGTCTCTTGCTGAGTCTAGATTAGCTTGTTAGAGCTTTTCCCTATTGTGTGAGAAAAACAGAGAGTTTGAGAGCTTCATTGTATAAATCTCACACACCGAGATTCATTCACATCTATTTGTGAATGGATCTCGAAATCGTTTCACAACAGGTAACTGTTTTCAGCACTTAGCATTTTAGCATACGCACGTTTACAGTTCAGCAGTTACTTTCAGCTTAGCATCGCATACACAGTTAACACACTAGCACTTGCCAAGTCTCGAACAGATTTATGTTGTACATAAATCTGTTTGAGTTGTTTTAAAATATAGGATTCAGTTCTAGTATTTTCCGCATGATTTTTTAAATCATACCAGATCTGTCTTCGGTGCTCTGTTTATTATAAGTGTTCAAGAACAACGAGCTATTGCAGCTCCAGCGTATTAGCAGCGCACAAAATTTTCTAAAGTCTCTTAAAGCGCGGCTGCTGATCTTTTGATCCTAGTATTTTCGGACCATCAGACGTTCTTATGCAATCTGATCCTCGACATAGACCTCAATTTGGTGCGGGGCACCCCCGATCTCGAATTTTTTGGGGCCTTTGCTGTCAGATTTGTGGAGGTATATTCTCTACTTGCCCGGACCTTTGTTCTATACTTATACTCACGTTTTAACCTCTGAATCCTATGCAAGCCATGGTTTGGGGATGTGAGGCAATCAATCGTCTCACCCAAGCTCACCGAGAGGTGGCCTCGACTTTCCGCACATTGGATGAGGTTCTCGAGCCCAAACAGAGATGCTGAGTAAGCTCGAGGAGTTGTGAGCAAGCAGGGAGGAGGAGAAGCGGGCACTCGAGGCTAAGAATAAGGTTCTGGATGCTGAGCTGGCAGACGCACGGGTCCGAGCTGATGGCGAAATCAGGAGCCTTCGCTCTGAGCTTGAGCGCTTGAAGGTCGAGGCAGAGAACGCATGGAATCTCGGGAAGGAGGAGTTTGAAGTCCTCCGAGTTTGATGATCTGTGATAACGGCTATACCGACGAGGAGCATCCAAGCCCATTCCCCAGCGTTGTTCGCGCCTTGGAAGACATGCCCGAGGATGAAGAGATGCCAGACGATGACGCCTCGGGAGCTGATGCCTCACCCTCCTCCAAGCATTCTCCTCCATATTCTTGTATTTAGACTTCTATGTATTTTGTAAAACTTTGACGCAGCATCAAAGTTTAAGTTTTGCATTACTTATTATTATCGAGCTGCATATTCATAATAATAATAACTTTAAACATATTTTAATAAGACGATTTACCATCGATTGTTCGGGAAATTTGACTTTAATGGCTCTGCTAAATATTATAAGACACATAAGGAAAGCATTACTATTCAGTTTAACTGAGCAGGTCGGGCTTCCGCACTTGGATAGGGATGCCACCCGAGGAATAAGAATTTGTGCTTAAGTTGTCGAGTGGATTATACTTATGTGCTCGGGTAGGGCTGCCACCGGAGGAGTTGCCATTAAGAATTGGGCTTCATTTTCCGAGCATATCGGGCTTATGTGCAAGTGGGTCTGCCACCACCTAAGGAGTTACCAATGAGAATTGGACTTAAGTTGTCGAGCGGATCGGGATTATGTGCTCGGGTGGGCTGCCACCCGAGGAGTTTCCAATGAGAATTGGGCTTAAGTTGTCAAATGGATCGAGCTTATGTGCTCAATTGGGGCTACCACTCGTGGAGTTTCCAATGAGAATTGGGCTTAAGTTTCCAAGAGGATCGAGCTTATATGCTCAGGTGGTGCTAACACCCGAGGATCTTGTTAGGAAGAACATTGAGTTGAGAGAAAAAATTGAAGACTTTCTCGATCTTCATCCTTTGACACCAGGCCCGAACCTTCGCTCTGCAAACTGTCTCCCATTGTTCGAGATAAGTCTTTGGGGTATTGCAAAGTAGCAAACAATGCTATTCCACAGAAACTTCAGCACCTCTGCCTCGGATATCTTTGCCAATGGTTCGGCCTCCATCCATTTGGAAAAGTAGTCCATGGCTACTAAAAAGGACTTCCTCTACCCTACAGCTGGTGTAATAGGTCCCACTATGTCCATACCCCACTTATCAAAAGGTCATGAAGAGATGACGGTCTTCATGGGTACAGTGGGCTGCTTCTGCAATTTTGCGTTTTTTTGGCAGCCTTGAAAAGATCGGACAAGAGCGGTAGAATCCTACTGCATAGTAGGCCAAAGAATCCTGCGAGAAGAGCTTTCTGAGCCAGAGCTATGTCCCCTATGTGATTTCCATAGCATCCTTCGTGAATATCCTTCAACGCATACCTGGCCTCGTCGGGACCCAAAAACTTCAATAGCAGCCATGAGAAAGACCTCCTATATAGCTTGCCATCCAACATCACAAAGCGCAGGGCTCGACTCTTGATCTCCCAAGCTCATCGAGAATCCTCGGGCATGACCCTTAGGAGGATGTACTCAGAGATGTCGTGTCTTCAGTCTGAGGTAGGCACTGCTTCATGATTTTGCTCCACGAGATACACCTGAGATATTAGTTCCTCGCCCTGCACTTCCTTTCCCGAGGACGGAGCAAGAGAGCTGGCCATCCACACGAGCATGTCCACCTTTTCATTATTTCTTGAGGTATATGCTCCAAAATGATTTCGGAAAAGGTCTCTCGTCAATCTGCTCAAGGCCTCCGCATAATTTATCAATTTTTTGTTCTTTATCTTGAATTTCTCATTACTCTGTTGAACCACCAGCTGGTAATCTGAGTAGAACACCACCCGAGCCATCCCCATATTATAGGTATCTCGGAGTTCGACGAGAAGGGCCTCATACTCTGCTTCATTATTGGAGGCCTTGAAGTCGAGGGTAACCACCAAACTTGACTCTTCCCCCCAAGGGGATACTATCACTACCCCCACGCCGCTTCCAGATGAAAAAAAAGACCCATCCACATAGACCTTCCACCTTTCTTCTTGCTCGAGGTGCACTGTCTCTGCCGAGAAGTCTACTAAGGATTGTGCTTTTATTTCTGCCCTCGGCTTGAACTGGATATCATACTCATTGAGCTCGGTGACCCACTTGACAAGTCTTCCTGAAGCATCGGGATGAGATATGATATGTCCTAGCGCGCTGTTGGTAAACACAGTAATAGGATGAGAGAGGAAGTAAGGCCTGAGGCGCCGAGATGTAATGACCAAGGCCAGAGCCAGCTTCTCTTGTGTGATGTAGTTCAGTTCGGCCCCCTTTAGAGCATGACTCACAAAATACACAGAATGATAAACTTGTCCTTCTTCCAGAACTAGAACTGAGCTGGCTTTCTGTGGGGCGACGGCAAGGTACACATACAATGGTTCCCCGAGTTCGGGCTTATTGAGCATCGGTAACCTCTTCAGATATTCCTTCAATTCAAAAAAATCCTTCGGGCTCTATTCATTCCATTAGAAATACTTCGCCTTGTGGAATATCTTGAAGCAAGGGAGGCTTCGGTCAGCAGATTTGGATATAAATTAGGACAGCACAGCGATCCTCCCTGTTAACCTTTGGACCTCCTAGATGTGTCGTTGGGGCACATCAAGGCCAGGGATCCCACTTCTCCGGGATAGCCTCGATTCCCCAACGAGTGACCATATATGTAACACCCCAAAATCAATAGGACCATATTTATGCATTTTATTAATCTCATGGGCCAAAATGGCAATTTTAAATGTTATGTATTTGCTGATTAATTGATTTCAGAACATAAGATGCGTTGCGGCTGGTTCCAGCAGATGACTCCAAGAGCGATACATGAGATGGTTTTAAATTGATTGGAAGTATTTTTTAGAAGGACAAATGATTTCTTTTGAAAAAGGTTTGGTGTTTTACAAATTAAAATGAGATGAAGGGAATTTTACTAAATTTTATAAGTGTTTCATGCTCGATTTCACAAGTAGCTTGCCACTAATCCCTTTCATATAAAAACCTGTTTTGAAAGCAATATCTTTATCATTTGCAAAGAAAACCTTCGGTGTTCTTCAAAATATTTTCCAGAGAAGTTCGTGAGTTTCTTACGGAGAAGAATTCTGCAGGAATCGGTTGTTGTTGCAAAGCTTTGTTTAAGGAAAGTAAAAGCTGATTTTTGATTCACCGTTTGAAGAATATATTGATGTTTCTGAGTCTTTTTCTTATATGTGTTACATTATGTTTAAAGTTCATGTTTGAAATGAATTATGCATGAAAAGGAACGAAAGATGGGTTCAAATTGTTGTTTTGATGCTTCAAAATTTCCAGAAAGTTTATGATGTTTTAAAGTACTGAGGATTCAAGTTTATTCCCAGAATGTTTATGAATGTTCTTCTTAGTAGTTGTAATATCATAATTTGATAACTGTGTAATCGGTATTTGCTAGTCGAGCCATTATGAAGTTTGGTTTGATAGGCAACGGCTGGTAG
>KQ998946.1:158915-196592 GCA_001598015.1 Dorcoceras hygrometricum
CTGTTCCCTTGACTACGTTAACAAGAAAACAGGTGAAATATAACTGGACAGTTGAATGTCGAAACAGTTTTGACAAACTGAAGCAAGCATTGATTGAAGCACCTGTGTTAGCGATGCCAACTGATCAAGGAAAATTTGTAATTTACACTGATGCTTCTAAGATGGGACTAGGAGCTGTGTTGATGCAGGATAGTAAAGTAATATCATATGCATCTAGACAGCTGAAGGATCGCGAGAAGAATTACCCAACACATGATTTTGAACTGGCAGCTGTTTTCTTTGCCCTTAAGATATGGAGACATTACCTATATGGGGAAAAGTGTGAGATATTTACAGATCACAAGAGTTTGAAATACTTCTTTACCCAGAAAGAATTGAATATGAGGTAGAGGCGATGGTTGGAGCTGTTTAAAGATTACGATTGTATTATCAGTTATCACCCAGGAAAAGCAAATGTGGTAGTTGATGCTCTAAGCAGGAAATCAGTAGGACTTGTGAGACCTGGATTTGTAATCAAGATTTAATTGTTGGCATGTTTTGGTTTTTAGAGATTTCTGGTGGTTTATATCTCAGTTTGTAAGTTTGATTGGCATTTTCGGGTCTGAAATATCATTTGGAGCAATTCTGGGAGTTTTCGTATTTTTGAGGTTTTTGTGTGAAAACTGGTTTTTGGGTGAAAGCTGGTTGATTTGTAAAAATCAGTCGTAGCGTTTATTTGGAAACGTGAGATTCAAAAACGCCATAGTTTGGAGAGATTTGGTAGCGCTTGAAATACCAGTTGCTGGTTTATTGAATTTGTATCGAGTTGGATACGGTGTCATTTGAATAAGTTGGAGCGACGTCGTTTTGGTGTAACGCTAGTGTGAGATCTGATCGCATGTGTGAGTACCTGCTGGTTGTTCAACCGAAGCAGATGTCAACGCGGGTCAACATCCCTGTAGCGCGAGAAGAAAACGTCGTCGTTTGGATGTTGCGACTGGTTGTCCAGCTGCGAGAGATTTGTGCGCTACTGTAGCTTGCAGCTGGTGGTGCGCTACTGTAGCTTGCAGCTGGTGGTGGTTACTGTAGCTTGCAGCTGGTATTGCGGGAGAGCTAGCGACTGGATGACGTCAGTTGTGCTACGCCGTTTTGATTAGTTGCAACGCTGCGTTTTATATGTTGCGGCTGGTACCAGCTTTTGGAGAATTCCCGTGATGTTTAAACCAGTCGTCTGGTTGTCCAGCTTTTGGTTGAGAACCAGTCGTAGGTAGTGTTCTACGACGTCGTTTTGTTTAGCGTGGGTTGAGAATTCAGCAGTTGGTTCTTTGCATCGACTGGTTTGTTGGTGCCTACTGGTTATGTCGGTGGATAATTTAAACAGCTTTTGCGAGATGTATTTAAGGAAGACTTGGTCTTCTATTTCGAGCACCAGATTCCATACTTTGAATATTTTCCCCCATTGTGTTCTTCGCTTCGAACCCTAGGTTACTGTTCACAGTAGCTTTTCTCCGGCAATTCCCATCGTTTCCGGCCGTTGTTTGATACGTTCGAGGTAGCGTTGGAATCATCTTGCGAAGCTCTATCATTCCATACCACTTTTGGAGGCTGTGGTTGGCTAGTTGAGGAACGCGAAGTTGCTTCCCGATTGTGCGTTTTGTAGTGCAGGTAAAACTTCGTTCCTTTGTGATGAGATCTTGTTCCTAGCATTGGTTTAAGCTTCCAGTAAGTTGTTTTTGTAGTAATTGCGTTGGTTGAGCGTGGCTCCCAGCCGTGAGATTTTGTAATTGGCCGTGAGTTTCTATGCAGCTTTTGAGATCTGTGTGTTGTGTATTTAGCAGGTTGCTATCCAGATTTCTCGGGCATGTTTTGTAGTAATTGTTGCACAAAAGTATAAGGTACGGATCTGAGCTTAATGTAGCTTGGAATTGGCGTGAGATATTATGTGTGGCTACTGGGATGTTTCGGTGAACCTATCTGTGCATTGCTTGCTGAGCATTGGTGTTTATGCTAGCTGTTTCATGTGAATTGCATACACGCATTTGTTCACGCATATTTCAGATCCCTTGTGTATCTTATTTTGCAGCCTTGTATCTTGTATTGCTGTTGTTGATTCTTACCAGGATGCGAGGGCGAGCGGCAATACCGCACTCTCATCTCCTGCTGGGATCGTTAGCCACCATGCGCCGAGTGGTTAACTACCACAGTTCATGGGTGAGGCAACGGCAGGTTGAGTTTTGTTTGATGCATCTGGTATTCGGGTGTTGTATCACGGCGAGTGGCTCATTACCACACTGTGAACACACCTCGTGGCCACTGTTGTTGCAGATTCTTGGAGCTGTGCTTGAGTTCCTTAGCTCCCTTGTTGGTCGAGCCTTTCGTTGTTATCCTGTGTCTCATGCATAGCATCTGCATTTTATCTTATGCATTCTTTTAGCTATTTCGGTTGCTCTCCGTACTGGGGTTTGACCCCATGTCCCTCTGGGGCTTGGTTTGTTTCCTTGTTTGTGTTGTGTTCAGGGAACCCAGGTTTTACAGCTGGTTGTGGTTTTAACCCAGCTGGTGGTTCCCCAGAAGGTGGTTAGCGTGTCCCAGTTGCGTATAGCATATTTATATATATATGTATCAGTTAGCCAGGGGGATGCCCTGCGCTTTGTTATTGTATCCAGTAGTTGGAGTCTGATACATGTTATGGTTGTTGTAAGCTATATTGTTGTTGTTTTTACGTACTGGGATATATTTTGAGTATCGCTCTATTTTCAAGTATATTGTTTTAAACCGTCAGGCCAAAAGCGAAAATTTGACCCGCTTTTTGATAGCTTCCACATGTGTTTGTATGATTTTACTCTGTTTAGAGCACGAGGCCTGACAGGACTTGCGCAGCTGATTGTCCAGAATCCGTTGGCAGCTGATACTGAAAGGTTTGGACTCGAGATAGTGTCCAGCAGCAGTAGTAATATGATTTTAGCAGACCTCTCAGTAAGATCAAATTTGTTAGACCAAATTTGAGAAGGTCTGCAAGATGAACAATTGAAGAAATGGGTTAAACAAGATAAAGAAAGAGGCAGTAGCCTCTATTTTTCAGAAGATGGAATTGTTAGGTATTTGGGCAGAATCTGGATACCTCAAATAGATGATTTAAGAGCTGATCTTTTGAAGGAAGCTCATACAGCTCCATATTCAGTACATCCAGGAAGTACGAAAATGTACAAGGACCTCCAGCAGTTGTATTGGTGGCCAGGAATGAAGAGGGATGTTGCTAGATTTGTAGCTGAATGTTTGACGTGTCAGCTGGTGAAGGCTGAACATCAGCGTACAGCTGGATTATTGAAACCATTGCCTATTCCAGAATGGAAGTGGGAATGTATAGCGATGGATTTTGTAACTGGATTACCAAGGACTGCTCAAGGATATAACTCCATCTGGGTTATAATTGATAGACTCACTAAGTCTGCTCATTTCTTACCAGTTAAATCAACATATGAGGTGAGCAGATATGCAAAATATGTTAAGGAAATAGTGAGGCTACATGGTGTTCCAATTTCTATTGTATCAGACAGAGATCCTAAGTTTACATCAGCATTTTGGAAAAGTCTACACAAGGCTATGGGTACAAAATTGACATTTAGTACTGCGTTTCACCCCCAGACTGATGGAAAATCAGAAAGGGTGATTCAGATTTTAGAAGACTTGTTCAGAGCTTGTATTGTGGATTTTTCAGAAAGTTGGGATTCGAAATTGTCACTAGTAGAGTTTGCCTACAATAACAGTTTCCAAGTATCGATTCAAATGGCTCCATATGAAGCTCTGTATGGCCGAAAGTGTAGAACACCACTTCATTGGGATGAAGTTGGTGAAAGAGCTGGTTTAGGACCAGATATTGTGGAACAAACAGCAATTAGAAAAATAAGAGAAAGAATGAAAGCTGCTCAAAGCCGACAGAAAAGTTATGCAGATAATCGAAGAAGGGAACTGAATTTTGAGATAGGAGATCACGTATTTTTTAGAATAGCTCCAATGAAAGGAGTTATGCATTTTGGAAAGAAAGGAAAGTTGAGTCCAAGGTATATTGGACCATATGAAATTTTGGAGAAGATAGGAACTTTAGCCTATCGATTAGCACTACCACCGCAGCTGTCAGCAGTGCACAATGTTTTCCATATATCAGCCTTGAGGAAATATATTCCCAATCCTTCGCATGTGCTAAGTCATGAACCAATCCAATTAGCACCATATTTAAGTTATGAAGAAAGATCAGAAAGAATTCTCCTCCGAGAAATTAGAAAACTAAGAAACCGTAGTATTCCTATGGTTAAGATACAATGGTCTAATCAGTCGGAGTGAGAAGCAACTTGTGAGACAGAAGCTGATATGCTTTCCTTTTATCAACATTTATTTGGTACATAAATTTCGAGGACGAAATTTCAATAAGGAGGATAGAGTTGTAACGCCCCAAAATCCATAGGACCACATTTATGCATTTTATTAATCTCATGGGCCAAAATGGCAATTTTAAATGTTATGTATTTGTTGATTCATTGATTTCCGAACATAAAATGCGTTGCGGCTGGTTCCAGCAGATGACTCCAAGAGCGATACATGAGCTGGTTTTAAATTGATTGGAAGTATTTTTAAGAAGGACAAATGATTTCTTTTGAAAAAGGTTTGGTGTTTTACAAATTAAAATGAGATGAAGGGAATTTTAATAAATTTTATAAGTGTGTCATGCTCGATTTCACAAGTAGCTTCCCACTCCCCTTCATATAAAAACCTGTTTTGAAAGCAAGATCTTTATGATTTAAGGTTTGGTGTTTTACAAATTAAAATGAGATGAAGGGAATTTTAATAAATTTTATAAGTGTGTCATGCTCGATTTCACAAGTAGCTTCCCACTCCCCTTCATATAAAAACCTGTTTTGAAAGCAAGATCTTTATGATTTGCAAAGAAAACCTTCGGTGTTCTTCAAAATATTTTCCAGAGAAGTTCGTGCGTTGCTTAAGGAGAAGAATTCTGCAGGAATTGGTTGTTGTTGCAAAGGTTCGTTTAAGGCAAGTAAAATCTGATTTTTGATTCACCATTTGAAGCATATATTGATGTTTCTGAGTCTTTTGCTTATATGTGTTACAGTATGTTTAAAGTTCATGTTTGAAATGAATTATGCATGAAAAGGAAAGAAATATGGGTTCAAATTGTTGTTTTGATGCTTCCAAATGTTTTCCAGAAAGTTTATGATGTTTTAAAGTACTGAGGATTCAAGTTTATTCCCAGAATGTTTATGAATGTTCTTCTTTCAGTAGTTGTAATATCATAATTTGATAACTGTGTAATAGGTAGTTTCTAGTTGAATCAGTATGAAGTCTGGATTGATAGGCAACGGCTGATAGCATAGTTGTTTTTTTGATATTAAAATTATCAAGTAAAATTCCAGCAGCTGCATTCCATTGTAGTATTTCAGCAGTTGCGTTGTTTTCGTAAAATCAGTAGATGCACTGTTCACCAGCAGATGCATTTCGTTGTTAAATTCCAGTAGTGGTACTGTTCATTGCAGCTGGTATTAGTCTTGCGACTGGTACTGTTCATTGCACCTGGTATTAGTTTTGCGACTGGTACTGTTCATTACGTCTGGTTTTATATATAATAGCGCTTTTCTTGAGAATGGTTGTTTAGCGCTTTCCTTGCAGCTGGTTGACGCGCTAACGACGCCGTTTTATTAAATACGTTTGTTTTAAATACAAAGACCTTGCAACTGGTTTTATTCTTTCGACTGGTTCCTATTCTTTGCGACTGGTTTCTCTTCCGATCTCATGTCAATGTTATGTTTCCAAAGTCGAACTCGATACTTAGTAAAGTTTTGAAAATGGAAGCGAGAGTTTTAAATGATGGAACCCGAGGATTTTAAGAAAGAAAGTTTTACGAAAGGATGTTAATGGAACAAAAGTTTATTTAAGATTATGGCATAGATAGTTGACGGTCACCAAGGATAAGGGTGAGCAGTTTTCTAGATGTCGACTGCCCTTTCATATGAGCTATATGCTAAAACTGATATCGGAAGTAATTTTGATCAAAGTGCAACACGGACCATGAGGAGCTTATATGCCATAAATCTAAAGAAAAGATATTGATGTTGAGATTTGGGCTATTATTCCCTGTCTCCCAGTTTACGAAAGAAATGATGTTTAAAGAAATGTTTATGTATTGACATTACTTTAACTTATGTATAGATCAGTAGTCCACCTGCGAATTTAAACTTGTTATTATTCAGGTTTTACTTGCTGAGCCCCTAGGCTCACTAGCTTTTAAAATGGTGCAGGTGCGACAGCTAGAGATCAAACAGAAGGTGAAACTTGAATCAGCTGCTGGGTGGTGTGTGTTTGTCAAAGGCCAGCGTTTTCCGTGTCTTCAGTTGATGTTATTTTGTATTAGAAACACTGTATTAAATCAGTTGCAACAGTTGTACATTTATATAGAATATCAGCTGTTGCAAATCGCAATTGCAGTTATTAATAAAATCTATTTTTCCGCAAATGTTTCAAGTAGTTGGCGCGAAATTGAGAGTCTGTTAGATCTTGTCTTTGTGTTTTCATTCTTTTTGAAGTTATAAGAAATACAGCTTATAACAAATTATCTTTTAGCACTTCTTTTGTTTCGAAAATTTTTAAGTACTCCCCAATTCGTGATTCCCGTTGGGTGCGGGAACCACAATATATCCCAAGAATTTTCCTTTTCGAGCTCCAAACACACACTTGTTAGGGTTCAACTCGATCTGATAATCCTGAAGTGTGCTGAAAGTTTCCTGCACATCAGATATGAAATTATTCTCCACCCGAGACTTCACCAAGATAGCATCTGTGTACACCTCAATCTTCCTTCCGATCTGATTTCTGAAACCTTATCCATCAGCCTCTAATAGGTATCCCCCACATTTTCAATCTGCGCTAGTCTTCCTCCCCTTATGGGGTCTAATGATACCCCTGATAGGAATCCATAAAACTGAGTAACTCGTGACCCGAGGTGGAATCGACGAGCTGGTCAATACTGGTGTGTGAATAGAAGTCCTTAGGGCAGGCCTTGTTCAAGTCTCATAAATCCACGCACATTCACCATTTTCCTGCCGCTTTGGGTACTAGTACTATATTAGATAACCAAGGGAAGTGTACCACTCTTACGCGCATGGCCTGTAGCAGATCCTGACCTGACTCCTGATCATTTCTTCTAGGGCCGAAGTACCTCCTCTTCTGAATAACTGGTCGGGATTTCGGGAATACGTGCAGCTTGTGCTCCATTACCTCACACCTGATCCCTTTCAGGTCGGAAGGGGACCAGGCAATTACATCCTTATTTCTCTCCAAGCATTGGATCAGGCAATCACATCCTTATTTTTTTAAAAAAACATATGCGGAATACATACACTTAAAGTGTGGCTTGTTCCTTTTTAAAACATTTCTAAATCATTTTCTCAACCATACTTCAAACATAAATAAAGGAATATTTAAAAACTTTAAAACATTCAAACGGTATAAAAATCACTGAGTAAAAATACTGAAGATGAACATGTTTAAAACCAACATCTGAAAGGTGAATCATAAGAGAAGTGAAGCATGAAGGCGGTCACGGGGTACTGCTGCAGCAAATGCTCAGAGGTCCTCACCGCCAGTCGGGATGTACTCAACAGCAGGGTCATCACCTGCACCATTTAAACCTAGTGAGCCTAGAGGCTCAACATGCTCTATCTTGTATCATAACAAAATACATGCTAATAAAATCGCATGCAAGCACATACTTGTAATAAAATAAGGTTAAAACATTAATGTGTGCATGATCTTAAAACATTACTTCATACATTTCATATCATACATAACATATCCATGCATAAGTCATTACATAGAATAACATGAAAAACGTATGAGTGGTATCCTGAAATGTGACCATGGTCGATTGATCAATCTATAAACCAACGTACGGGGCGGTGTGGTTCTCCCGACCTTAACTCGGGATCCCTATATATCACACCTCTATGCTGTCACTTCACCATGCCGTGAACACATGGACCATAAGCTCGTAATACATGGAAACAGGAGTTCAACAGGCCCGGTATCCCGCATCCCCCCATCATAAGTTGCCAAAAATCATTCAAGTCCTCGGGTTTTAACTTTTAAAAGAACATGCCTTTAACATTCCATGAAACATTCATGATGCATGCATTTCGTAAAATTATGCAAGTTTAAAAGCTTAGCCTGTTAATGTATATTTAATACTTTCCTTCAAAATATTTACGTACATAGAATACTACATATATAATTAAATATACATTCACAGACTTCTATATTTTCTACTTCGATCAAAACTGGTTCAGGAGCCTGGTCCACTACTCAAGACTTAACTTGAAATTTAACTTAGCCCATGGCTTATAAGAATTTCTTGAATTTTCTAACGAATTCTAATTTTGACTAATTTCAACTCAATTTTGACTTTAGAAATCAAAGGGCTAATTTTGACTAAATCAAAACCAATTTTGATCAATTTAAAATCAATTTTGACTTTAAAATCAATTTAAAAAAATTTTGACTTTAAAATGACAACTTAATTCAATTTTGACTCAAATGACCAATTTTGAACAAAAGACCGATTTTGAGCAAATTAAAATCCAAAAATCAATTTTGACTTAATTAAAAATCAAAACACTCCAATTTTGACTAAAGATTCAAAATAAACATAATAACTCGAGACTGGATGAACCGATCCGGTCCAACCGAACCAGCCAAACCGGTTCAATTAGACCGAAACAACCAACCCAACAAACCCTATGCATGCGCGCCATGGCCCTATGCCGCATCTTTCCACCGTTCGTCCTCCCAGCTCCGGCGTCCATGGCCGGAGCACTGCTGGATGGACCACCCCCAAGTCCATCTAGTCCTAAATAGACCAGCCTTGGTCCAAACCATGGACCGCATGGTTCTAACGAGACTCACAAAGAGCGACGTGCGTGGCGCGCCACAAGAGGCCGTCCGAGCCACTATGGCTCTTACAACGTCCAGAATTGAATACTCCCTCTATGGACCAACTATAGCCCACCCTAGTACCCTCACTCGTCAATCTAGACATGAGCCACAACCCCTGGACCTTTCACAAACCGAACAATGAAAGATCAAATCCATAAACTGTTAGAGTCGATGCCCAACTAGCCAACTTGTGGCGTGTGGGTTTATAGACTCTTGTATATGACAATCTTTATATATGATATTCGCATTAATTTATGGCATTCTTTACTTTCATTGTGTTGTATGATGATTAACAATTGCGTTGAGTAAAGACCTAGAATGCACTATAGTGTATGTTAGATGTGATAGTGGGTATGAAGACTATCATGAAACACATCTAATAGTCACTGTGTATTCTGAATTAGTTCCTAGTCGATTGGGCCGTCAAAATGAGGATAAGGCCACCCGAGGTCGAGACTAGTATCTGCGATGCGAAGTACCATGTTTCATTGGTAAGGAGCATTGTGATGTTCTGAGCATGCAGATAGGTAGTGACCTGGTGTTCTATCGAACTACCCTCGTTCGGACTTTCCAAGTGGTTACCATTTGTCGAGTGGATAAGTCCGAGGTCTTGGTTGTACTGATTAGTCCTCACGACTCGAAATGTCATTGACACTCTACATGATAGGCGTCTCACTTTGACTCGTTTGCCGACTCACTTGGGGTCATTAGGCGGAGGGATTGGGTGAGATCCCGATGCATGTAGGAGTCGATGCATCGTTGTCGAGGATTCACCGCTCGCAGACATGTGTGGATATCCAATGCTATCTGAGGGGATAATAGTGTATAAATCTCTGGCCAGAGTACTAGAAGTGTTTTAGGTAAATGGGTTTACCTAGTTACACTCGCGATGTTACTATTCGATCTCCAAGATGTATGCATAGCTATCGGATCTATAGCGACTCTCGATTTATCAATGATCGTTGATCTGATCGGGATATATGGATTGAAAGGACCGTACTGTAAGCTAACCACGACCAACTGGTTCTTGCAGGCACTATCAGTGATACCTAGGGGATCATGGGGCGATGTTTCTAGACGCTCTTACCATGATCCGATGGGCAAGTCCAGAATTGTGATTCCGGAGCCACAATGGTTGTGGGCCCACGGCTAGCTGTATCCCTGAACCATTGAGGGTCACACAAGTACTGGATTCGAGATTCCCGCACGGAAACTAAGCTCAATGTGTTGAGAACTTGAGGATGATTTTGGGGAGTGCGACTTCCTAAAAGTCAACAGGGGTCAAATCGTGATTTCCCGACGTTGAGGGGCAAAACGGTCATTTTGCACTGGGGTTCTGAAAAATGGTTTTTCATATCATAGTATTCAGTTTTGGAAACTGAGTCGATCGGTCTGATCTGATCGGCGATCCGAGTTATGATGAAGTCACGGTGATAGGGATGAACCGAATTTTCATACGTTGGACCCGAGCCCGTTGGGCCGATCCAAGTTTATCACTAGTCTATTTAAATAGACTTGGAGGATTTAATCAAAACACTTGATTACACTTAACCCTAAACCTAGAGCTCCCACACGCCTCCCTCCTCTCCCAAAAGCCGTCGCCGCCGCCGGCCTCCACCGTCGCCGCCGCTAATTGATCGGACTTGCTCCGATCCGTTTTTCGAGGAGAATCCATCCGCGCTGATCTCATCAGGCCTTCTAGTGCAGGCTGACGAAGGAGTCTCCCTTCTGGTCGTGGACCTGATTGACAAATCTACCGCCACCTACCGTGAAGAGTCGGTCTTCTTGTAATTCCGGTTGGAGCCAGGCGCAAGTCGCCAGCAAGGTAACACCCCGAGAAACACCCTATGAATGGTTCATATTGTATTATTATTGAATTGTATTGAACGTTTCCCGGCCTAATTTTGTTATTCCGCTGCCTCGTCTGGAGACGGGATCCGGATCCGCCACGGTTCCCCAACATAAACATGAGAAACGTTGCGTGCCATGAATGAAGTTCGATCAAGGGTACATAGATCCGAGTAGAACACATAAAAATCAAGCATAATTTCATTAAAACAGAATAATATGGTTAAATGGTGAGAAAATGAAAATATATCACATGCCTGGTTCGTAGGGAAGGTAGATCTGCAAGTTACCGACGCTGTAGACACGAGATCAAGTCAAGATCGGCTTTGGATCGCTAAACATGAAGAAAAGTCGAAACTTTGAGCTTGAGGGGAGGAGGGGGGCAGCTGATGGTGTTGGAGGCTAGGTTTTGTGATTAATTTTGGTGTTATGAAATAATAAAGTGTGACACAAATGACCCCTATTGATTTAAATAAGAAAAGGGGAGAAAAAATGACATGCTTGCCCCTCCATTTAAATAAAAAGATAATTAAAACTTTGACTTGGCATTGAAAATGGCTGATTTTCGAAATTAAAGCCTCCTCAATTTTTAAAACACCTTAAAATTCAATAAAACAGCCCGTGTAGGCGAAAAACGGGTTCCCCTCAAAAATACTAATAAAAATCCTCATTTTCTGAAATTGTTGCTTAAAATAAAATGAATTTATTTTTATAAATCTAATAACTTAAAAATATCAATTTTTTTTCATTTCGCTCGACTCTGATCTCGTCCACGCGTCCGTAACTCAAATAGACTGAAAAACAAGACATGCACACCATACAGCATAAAATCATAAATGAATTATATAAGATGGCATGTAATCATCTAAAATTATTTTCCCTTAGTCATGCACTCATTTCTACGTAGTCAGGAATTTCTAGGCGCTACAACTCTCCCCCCTTATAGGAATTTCGTCCCCGAAATTGAGTACGTACCAAATATCTCCAGGTAGCGCGTCCGCATATCGGCCTCAGTCTCCCAGGTAGCTTCATCCTCCGAGTGATTCTGCCACCGGACGTTGACCATCAGAATACTCCGCGCTCTCAGCCTGGCTCCTCTCGAGCTAGAATCTGCACTACTCGCTCCTCAAAAGGTAAATCCTGTGCCAACTGGAGCAGCTCGAAATCCAACACATGAGACGGATTCGAACATACTTCCGCAGCATTGAGATGTGGAAGACATTATGGACTGCTGATAAGCTGGGTGGTAACGCTACTCGGTATTCCAAAGTACCAACTCTCTCCAAAATCTTGAATGGCCCAATAAACCTCGGGCTAAGCTTGCCTCTCCGGCCAAAGCGCATCACGCCCTTCATGCGCGATATCCTCACAAACACATGATCTCCCACAGCTAGCTCCAGGTCTCCTCGTCTCTGATCGGCATAACTCTTCTGACGACTCTGGCTATCCTCATCCGATCCCGTATCCTCATCACAATATCCTCCTTCTGCTGTACTAACTCCGGCCCAGTAAGCACTCTCTCACCAACCTCGTCCCAGTTCACTGGAGATCTGCATCTCCTCCCGTAAAGTGCCTCATACGAAGCCATCCTTATCGATGCCTGAAAGCTGTTGTTGTACGTGAACTCTACCAGCTGAAATCTTGTAATGCCCGAGATTATTATGTCATGATTACGTAAATGTATAATTCCGGATGTTAGATTTTGATGAAGTCTGGTCGAGGAATCTGTTTTTGTTTAAGTGTTTAGAAGAGAAACGCTGCCGTTTTGGTGAAGACTAGTACGTGCATAAGTTATCGCAACCATTTGATGAAACGTGGTCATTTTGGCAAAAGCTGGTGGAATCTTACCAGTCGTTACTAGCACGTTGTTGTTTTACGAAGACCCGTAGTAGCGTTAAATCAATCCAGACGTCAACATTAGTCAACCATAAGATTAAGAGTGAGCGCTAGTTTTAGTTGAGCGACGTCTTTTCGCTACTCAGTCGATGCGCGTAATTTGATTTCCAGACGTCAACGCCAGTCAACTTTACTGTAGCTTGCAGCTGGTTTTGAGAGAAAAGTAGCAATCAGATTTGATGACGTCAGCTATGCGACGTCGTTTGTATTAGTTAGAACGCAGCGTTTAATACCACATCTGGTACCAGCTTTTGTATTTTGAAATCAGTCGACTAGCAAGATGCGACACCGTTTTGTGAATATTGAAACGCAGCATTTTAATGCAACGTCTGATTGTCCAGCTTTTGGAATTTGAGAACCAGCTGTTAGCTTGTGGAACAGGAACCAGTAGATGATTTGTTGTATCTGCTGGTTTAACCAGTCATGAGAGCAACGCGATGTCGTTTTGACTTGTGAAACAGGAACCACGATACGACACCGTTTGAATTAGTAATGGGACCAGTCGATGAAATATTTTAGTGTGACCAGCTGCTGGGACCAACGTAAAGAAAAAAAAATGTTTCCAGATTTCACTACTTAAACTCGAGGTTTAAATTAAACGCTAATTATAACGCCCATAAGATGAGATTAGAAGATTAATTGTGAGCAGAGAGCCTCACAAATCTCGAGTCCCACGTACCCTGGAAATCTATGAAGCAAACTCTCAGCAAATCCTCCAGAATCTCGATGAACCTCTCTGACTGTCCATCTGTCTACGGATGAAAAGTTGTACTGAATGACAGTCTAGTCCCCAAGGCGGTATGTAAGCTCCTCCAGAACACAGACGTAACCTGGTGCCTCTGTCCGTACTATCGAGACTGGTATGCCATACAGTCTGACAATCTCTCTGATGTAAATCTCTACGTACTGCATCAGGGTGAAAGTAGTCTTCACCGGTAAGAAATGCGCTGACTTGGTTAAACTATCCACAATCACCCATATAGCCGTGTATCCTCTCTCTGATGTAAATCTCTACGTACTGCATCAGGGTGAAAGTAGTCTTCACCGGTAAGAAATGCGCTGACTTGGTTAAACTATCCACAATCACCCATATAGCCGTGTATCCTCTGGGACTTCTGGGCAATCCAACAACAAAGTCCATCGTGATGTGTTCCCACTTCCACTCGGGAATAAGAAGTGGCTGCAACAACCCTGCCGGTCGCTGATGATCTACCTTGACCTACTGGCAAGTCGAGCACTCAAACACGAATCTCCCAATGTCCTTCTTCATCCCCGGCCACCAGTACAAGGTCTGCAAATCTCTGTACATCTTCGTACTCCCTGGGTGGATGGAGTACGTCGATGCATGAACCTTAGATAAGATCTTGGCTCTCAACTGTCCAGTACTCGGCACCCACATACGGCCTCTAAATAAGACTATCCCATCCTCAACTGTGTACAGACCTCTCCCTCTGTCCTCATCACGCCGTCTCCACTGCTGTAACTTCTCATCAGAGGCCTGCCCCTCTCTGATCCGATCTCGAAGAGTAGGCTGAATAGTGAGCGATGCTAAACTCGGCACGCAGCCTCCTGAATAGAACTCCAGACCGAATATCTGAATCTCGGCCTGTAGTGTCCTCTCAACTGGAAAACACGCCAATACTGCAGTCTTCCGGCTCAAAGCATCTGCCACTACATTTGCTTTACCCTGATGGTAGCTAATGTCACGGTCGTAGATATTCACCAACTCTAACAATTTACGCTACCTCATGTTCAGTTCCTTCTGGTTGAAGAAGTACTTGAGGCTCTTGTGGTTGGTGAATATTTGACACTTCTCGTCGTACAAATAGTGCCTCCAAATATTCAGCACAAACACCACTGCTGCAAGCTCCAAATCATATGTCGGATAGTTCTGCTCATAACTCATCAGCTGCCTCGACGCATATGCAATAACCTTACCTCCCTGCATCAGAACTGTACCCAAACCTCTCATAGAAGCATATATATAAACCACAAACTCCTCGTGGTCCACTAGCATAGATAATACTGGTACTGAAGTAAGGGCCTCCTTCAGCTGATCAAAGATCCTATGACACTCGGGACTCCACACATACTTCGCATTCTTCTTGGTCAGGGCTTTCAAGGGCACTAAAATAGATGAGAAACCCTTGATAAATTTGTGATAATAACCTGCCAAGCCCAAGAAACTGTGAATCTCCGCTGCATTCCTTGGAATCCCCTAGTTCTGCACTACCTCTACCTTCGATCCCATCTCTCGATACAATATGACCCAATAATGCCACCCGCTCCAGCCAGAACTCGCACTTGCTGAACTTGGAATATAATCTATGCTCCCTCAAAGTCTGCAAAGCTGTCTGCAAGTGCTGCCTATGCTCCTCCAAGCTCCTCGAATAGACCAAAATATCGTCGATGAAAACTATGATGAACTGGTCTAAGTACTGTCTGAATACCCTGTTCATCAGATCCATGAAAATCGCTGGGGCATTCGTCAGGCCAAACGGCATCACCAAGAACTCGTAGTGGCCGTAGCGTGTCATAAAAGCGGTCTTGGACACATCCTCCTCTCTAACTCTCGGCTGATGGTAGCCAGATCTCAAATCAATATTCGAGAACATCGAAGCTCCCTGCAACTGATCAAATAAATCCTCAATCCTCGGAGAGTGGGTACTTATTCTTCACTGTGACTCTGTTCAGCTCCCGGTAGTCGATGCACAATCTCATGCTGCCATATTTCTTCTTCACAAACAACACTGGCACACCCCATGGAGAAAATCTAGGGTGGATGAACCCCTTATCGAGCAACTCTTAAATCTGCTCCTTAAGCTCCTTCATCTCGGTAGGAGCTAATCGATAAGGTGCCTTAGAGATAGGCATTGTCCCCGGCATCAGCTCAATAGAAAATCCACCTCTCGCTCCAGTGGAACTCCCACTACATCATCAGGGAAGACATCTGCAAAATCCCTGACTACCTCCACATCATATAGTGAAGGGCCTGCTGAACCTCCAGAAGCGGTAACGCTGGCCAAGAATGCCTGAAATTCTTGCTCCACTAGCTTCCTGGCCTGAAGTAAAGATATGAATCTGGGATTCCGCGGCCTCCTAGCTATCTCAAATAAGAAGGCCTACTGCCCTGGCAGTCTGATAGTCACTGTCATCCGCTGAAAGTCTATCACTGCTCAAAACTCTGTAAGCCAATCCATGCCTAGCATGAGGGCAAATTCTGACATCGGCAAAACGACCAAATCTGCTCTGACCACGTGATTCTGAAATGTCATCGTCAAACCCTGCACGACGCTGATCGTTGTCAATTCCTCTCTTGATGGAACCGTCACGGCGAGAGCTACACCCATGCTCTCCGGACCCATCCTCTGTGTGAACGCACTCAAAATAAATGAGTGGGTCACCCCTGAGTCTAGCAAAGCGAGTGTAGTGACCCCAAGCACACGAATCTAGCATGAAACAGAAATGTCACACAGGTATGCGTTTACGGTCATACTAAATCCCAAAATCTGTTTAGATGCCTAAGACATTTCTAAGTTCGCTATTCGTATCCGTCAAAGCTCTCAAAGTAATTCCTAGAAGATCTAACAGTTCTTACTTATAGTACTTAGCAACTAAGGCAACGAATGTTCCTAGCAGTGCTCTATCTAGCATGCAATTCTAAAACACCCAGATAGCAACATAGCAAGTACGGAAATCTAAAACGGAATACATGTGAGCAATGTCGTGTCCGGATCTGTAGCCTCAGCCTGCATCACGAAAATACGACCAGTAGACTGCATCCTCATAGGGCAGTTAATAGAGATGTGTCAAGGCTCCTTGCAATTATAACACCTGCCTGAGCCCACCATGAACTGCTCTAAATGACTCTTATGGCACGTCGGACACACCGGTGTCCCTCCAGGTCTAGGGGTAGTAGTCCCTTGCTGCTGTGATCTCGGCTGACCTTGCGGCATCTGTTGGCCCTGAGGAGATGGGCCCTTAGAAGGCCCCTGAAAAGGTCTCTTAGCTGGGTGCTGTGAAGACTGGCCCCTGACGGGCTGCTGCATCTGGCGCTTCTTCTGGTAATCGTCCCTCATGTCCTTCCGGCCTCTCTCTGACCGATAAGCCCTGTTCACTGTCGCCATATAAGTCTCCACGTCTGCCATGTTGACATCGTGGCGGATGTCGGGTCGCAGTCCATCAGTAACTTGCCAAAGCTTTTCGCTCTCCACCTGTGAGGACTAGAAATTCTGTTAAGTATGATTTAATGGATAATCAGCTTTTGTATTAAAATTGTCATGGAATTGTGATTTCTGGGTGTTCAGATTTAGTTTAGAGTTGATCAGCTGTGAGTTGCTGGTTCTCGGGTGGGATCAACATCGAATTTTGCCTAGCGCATTTTCAGTAGCGGGCGTTGTTACGTCGTCGTTTGGATTAGCGTAAAATACAGCAGTGAGTTACGCGAGCATTCAGCTGTTGGTATTCAGCAGTGGCGTAAACAGATGTCAACGCTAGTCAACTCAGCAGTAAAATACAGCAGTGAGTTACGCGAGCATTCAGCTGTTGGTATTCAGCAGTGGCGTAAACAGATGTCAACGCTAGTCAACTCAGCAGTGAGTGTGTAACAGGAACCAGCTGTTGGTTTCGCTAGCCTGTTTCTTAGCGGGTACCGAAACTACGTCGTTTGAATAAGTTGGAACGACATCGTTTTGGGTATAATGCTTTGTGTCAGCTGTTGGTTTTGTTGGTCATCAGTTGGAGAGGGATCTAATGCGTTGATATGACCAGGCGTTGGTTTGATCAGCTGTTGACAACGATTGTGACGTGTCCCTCTTCGACGTCATTTGAGTTAGTTAGTTGCTCAGCTGTTGGTCGTTTCGTGAGAGATTTGTCCTCAGCTGTTGGAGTGCTGCGGTGTAATTTTGATTATTTGGGACGGCATCGTTTGATGTTGTGTAATTGAAGTGCAACGTCTGTTGTTGTCGGCTGTTTCCGTTGAGAAGAAACGATTGAATTCAGTTGTAAGACTTCTACTGTAGAATTACGTGACGTCTGGTTTAGGGGAAACAACAGCTGTTGTATGGAGATTTATATGGATAATGTTGAGCGACACTTAGATTATTCTCTACCCGATATTTCTTATCTCAATCTTCGCAACCCTCGATAGCTACTGTTCACCCAAACATTTCTTCCCTAGATTTCTGTCGATTCCAGCCGTTGTTTTGAACGAGATTGGTGGCACTGGATACTCCTTGAGTTGCTCTTTCGATTGATACTTGCTAGGAGGCCTGAGTCGACGTTGGAGAGAAGCACGAAGAACCTGTTTGTTCGAAGCTTTTCGTGAGATCTGAACCGTGTATTCTTTGGTTCTTCTGGAAGCTTGAATTTAAGGTGCAGGATAGCTTCTGACGAGGTTGAGGAGGTCAGGAGAAAGCTGATTTGCTTAGGCTGAGTTCTGCCGTGCCTTTGAGAAATCTGTTGAGGTAGATTGAAGCTTTGAGGTACTAATTGGAGCAGATCTTAACAGCTTTGAGCATGATCATGGCTATATTTCATGCTATGAAATCTGTTTGACTGCTGTTGTGTGTTTACGTGAAGCAGACTTGATGAATTGATTGATTGTATGTTCTGTTTTGCCTAAATTGTGCATGTATAAATCAGATATGAATTTCTTGGCATACATGCATACATATTGATCCTTCAGATTGATTGATGACCTGAGATAGAGCCACGTTGTGACCGACGGACTGATTAGTCATGCCTGAGAGGTCCAACGCTATCATCGGAGTGGTGACCGACCGATTGGTGTGTCTGAATACCACCGAGCTGTGATGGCTGACCGGCCTGAAGATCACGGACCGATGATTTCCCAGGTTGATACACCCTGCATGGTATAGAGGCTCGCCTTTGATGATTTGCCAGTTGATACACTGGTCTTGATTACCGATTCTTTTGACAGCTCTCATGCATTTCATAGCATTGATTTATAGCATGTTGCATGATTTGCTGTTTTGATGGCTCTTCGTACTGAGGCTTGACCTCGAATATTCTTTTCCTGCTTTTGTTATTTGGGTCTGTATTGCCCAGTTGCAGGATTTTCAGGTAACCAAGCTGGACAGACTGGAACTTCAGCTGGTCGATCCCCATTTCCTTGAGTCCCAGTTATATTTGTATTATGTATTGAACCAGGGGATACCATGTGTTTTTATGTATTGGGGATCTGTATCTGATTTGATATTTATTGTTGCCTGTTGTTGTATGAGTTTAGATTTAAACTAGTATTTTGAGTATGGATATTTTAAATGAGGATTTGAGTTCAGGCCCAAATTATTTCAAAAAAATTTTTGCCCTATTTTATGCTTCCGCGTTTATGTGCTTATTTGTGCTTTAATCTTGAGTGATTAGCACGGGGCCTGACATTTTTGGTATCAGAGCTTAAACTGGGATAAGCTCGTTCTTCTTTCATCGCACTCGAGTCAAGGCACAGAGTTTTGATTTTATTTTGATTGACTCTGTGGCTTATGTGATTACTTTACTTGCTTCAGTGATTATCTGCTGTTAGTTCGTACCTTGAGATTTGATTAGATGCCGCCGAGAAGAGGTAGAGGTAGGACTGCTAGACGTTCTGCTGAGGAGTCTAGGGCCTCGGATAGTGATGAGGGCATTCAGCAGAATATCCCTTTGCATCGTCGAGAGAGACAGGCTGAGGTAGAGGATGTGACGAGACAGATTGGCGAGATGGAGCTAGTCTTGGCTAGGTTTCAGCGGACGAATCCCCCTACGTTCACGGGCACTGAAGGAGGTTTGATGGTCGAGGGTTGGCTAGTTCAGATGGAAGAATTGTTTAATACTCTGGAGTACGCTCCTGAGAAGAGATTTAAGCTAGCGGTGTTGCAGTTGAGAGATAATGCACAGCGCTGGTGGAGAGGTACTTCCCGTATCTTGCGTGAGAGTGGGGCTGTGATTACATGGGTCTGTGCAGCGTTTCGACAGGATTATACCCCAGAGTCCTACTACAACAGCCTTGAACGAGAGTTTGACAACTTGAAGCAAGGGAATATGAAGGTGGCCGAGTATTCCAGACAGTTCTCTTCGCTTTTGATGTATGTTCCCCATGTTGCTAACAAGGAGAGGACTAAGAGGAACAAGTTTCTGAAGGGTTTGAGGCCTGATATGTTCCAGATGGTGTTGTCTGGTTCACCTGTGATTTATGCTGAGGCCGTGGATCGTGCTGTAGATATAGAGGAGAGTTTGTTGGAGGCATAGGCTCCGGTGCAGCCATCATTGGGCCGCTCTTTTCAACCAGTGCAATATGTGTCGCAATCGTTTCAGTCTCCTCAGGGATCGCAGCAATCGAATCGTCAGAGGTTCAACCCCAAGGTAAACAGTTTAAGAAGAAGGCGCAATCGAGTTCCTCTGGTTCCATGAGTTCTGGTGGCAGTAGTTCTGGTGGTGTGTTTTGTGGACAATCCGGAGGGAAGCATGAGACTTTGCATTGTCATGGAGTTCGAGGTCTTTGTCATCTCTGTGGACAACCGGGGCATTTTTCTAGAGCGTGTCCTTCGATGGGAGGGCAGTCTTTGGGTCAGTCGCAGCAGGGTTCAGCTGGTGGTTCTTCGCAGCGACAGCAGCCTTTTGTTCGGTCCCAACGATCTGGATTCCAACCTCGTGAGCCTTATAGGTTTGGAGTACCTTAGAGACCTCAGTTTCCGGGACCGCAGCAAGCCCAGGAAAAAGCTTTGACGAGAGAGCAGGCTGATGAGATGCCTACAGGAGTGATTCAAGGTACATGCCTTATCTTTGATTTTGCTGCACGAGTTTTGATTGACACTGGAGCATCACAATCCTTCATTTCTGAGTTGTTTGTGTATGAGCGTGGGTTGAGTTCTTTCCCACTGTGTGATGTTGTCTCCGTGTCCACCATGCCTTATCTTTGATTTTGCTGCACGAGTTTTGATTGACACTGGAGCATCACAATCCTTCATTTCTGAGTTGTTTGTGTATGAGCGTGGGTTGAGTTCTTTCCCACTGTGTGATGTTGTCTCCGTGTCCACCCCTGCTGGTATGAGTCTGTTGTCCCGAGAGGTTGTGTTGGATTGCTTGATTAGATTTGATGAGCATGTTTTGATGACCCATCTGATTGTTTTGGGAATTAGAGATTTTGATTGTATCTTGGGTATGGATGTGTTGACTGAATATAGAGCGACTGTAGACTGCTTCCAAGGTGTGGTTAAGTTTCGGCCTCGATCTGGAGAGAAATGGGAGTTCTATGGTGCTGATTCGCGACCTAAGATTCCTATGGTGTCCGCCACGGAGATGTTTAGTCTGTTGTCGCTGGAAAATTCAGGGTTTATGATCTATGCCCTAGATGTTTCCCATGAGTCGAGAGTGGAGTTGAGTGATGTTCCGATTTCTCAAGAGTTCCCAGATGTGTTTCCAGATGACATTCCTGGATTCCCTCCGAGGCGAGAGATTGACTTCAGTATTGAGTTTTTGCCTGGTACGGCCCCAATTTCTAGAGCTCCGTATCGATTGGCGCCAGCGTAGTTGAAAGAACTCAAGGATCAGTTGAGAGATCTTATTGAGAAAGGCTTTATTCGACTGAGTATGTCACCTTGGGTAGCTCCGATTATGTTTGTGAAGAAGAAATATGGATCTATGAGGATGTGCGTTGATTTTCGACAGTTGAACAAAGTGACAGAGAAGAACAAGTATCCGTTGCCGAGGATTGTTGACTTGTTCGATCAGTTGCAAGGATCGGCCGTGTACTCAAAGATTGATTTGCGATCTGGCTATCATCAGTTGCGGATTAGGGACGCTGATGTAGCGAAGACAGCATTCCGGACGAGATACGGGCATTATGAGTTTCTTGTGATGCCGTTTGGATTGACGAATGCTCCTGCTGTGTTTATGGATTTGATGAATCACGTCTTTAGCGAGTACATTGATCGATTCGTGATTGTCTTTATAGACGACATCTTGGTGTATTCGAGGAGTTTCAGAGAGCATAAAGAGCACTTGATACTAGTGTTGCAGAGACGGAGAGACTCACAATTGTATGCCAAGTTCAGCAAGTATAAATTATGGCTGGACAAAGTTATCTTCCTGGGTCATGTGATTTCAGCGCAAGGAATTTCTGTGGATCCTAGTAAGGTCGAAGCAGTTATTAACTGGGAGCGACCTAGAAATAATTCCGAGATCCGTAGTTTCTTGGGATTGGCTGGCTATTATAGGCGTTTCATTGAGAAGTTTTCTTCAATAGCCAGGCCGATGACTCAGTTGACCCAGAAGGATAGGAAGTTTGTTTGGACTGATGAGTGTGAGTCGAGTTTTCAGATGCTGAAGGAGAAGTTGACTACTGCTCCTGTTTTGGCCTTGCCTTCGGGTTCTGGAGGTTTTATGGTGTGCTCCGATGCTTCTCTGAGTGGTTTGGGATGTGTTTTGATGCAGAACGGGTACGTGATTGTGTATGCGTCTCGACAGTTGAAGCCTCATGAGACGAGATACCCCGTTCATGATCTTGAGTTGGCTGCAATTGTGTTTGCCTTGAAGATATGGCGACACTACCTTTATGGTGAGGAGTTTGTGGTGTACACCGACCACAAGAGTTTTAAGTATATCTTCCCCAATCAGATTTGAATATGAGGCAACGTCGTTGGATGGAGTTGCTTAAGGATTTTGATTGCGAGATACAATATCAGCCTGGGCGGATGAACTTGGTAGCCGATGCTTTGAGTAGGAAAGCCCAGCCTGCGATGCTGACATCCTTGAGTATCTCGAGAGTCCACGAGCAGTTGAGTACTTCTGGTTGGTGATTCCAGCCGGGTGATCAATACTTCATAGTTTCTCCGATTTAGGTTGAACCACAGATGGTGATTGACATCAGGGAGGTGCAGAGGACTGATCCGTATATCCATGAGTTGAAGATTAAGGCCCAAAATGGTCTGTCAGGAGATTTATCTGTTGCTTCCAATGGATGTCTAAGATTTCAAGGAAGGTTAGTGGTTCCGAACTTGATTGATTTGAAAGAGACTATTCTGAATGAAGCACATTTTAGTCGAGATAGCATGCATCCGGGGGAGAATAAGATGTACCATGCTTTAAAGTCTCACTACTGGTGGGAAGGCATGAAGCTCGACATTTCTGGTTTTGTTGCTCGATGTCTGAATTTCCAGCAGGTTAAGGCTGAGAGAATTAGACCTGGTGGATTTGTTACAGAGTTTAGAAGTGCCCCAATGGAATTGGGAGCACATCGCCATGGATTTTGTGACTCATTTGCCTCGATCGAGTAGGGGATGCGATTCGATTTGGGTGGTGATTGATAGACTCTCGAAGTCAGCCCAATTCATTCCCCGTGATGTGAGGTGTTTGATGAAGAAAATGGCGATGTTGTATGTCGACCATGTGGTTAGATTGCATGGAGTGCCTATTTCGATAGTGTCAGATAGAGATCCGAGATTCACCTATCGATTTTGGAAGAGTTTGCAAGCAGCAATGGGTTCGAGATTGGCTATGAGCACTGCTTATCACCCCCAGTGGCCAATCTGATAGGACCATTCAGACTTTAGAAGATATGCTGCGTGTAGTTGTGATGGATTTCAGTGGTGGCTGGCAGGATGCTTTATCCTTAGTTGAGATTTCTTATAACAATAGCTACCAAGTGACCATTGGAATGGCTCCGTTTGAAGCTTTGTATGGTCGCAAGTGCAGATCTCCCGTTTGTTGGGAAGAAATTGGGGAGAAACAACTTTCTACTCCTGAGTTTGTACAGCATATGAAAGATCAATTTGATTTGATTCGGAGTAGGATGAAAGCCGTGCAAGATAGATATGATAGCTATGCCAATAAAACTTGCAGACCGTTGGAATTTGAGATTGGCGATCGTGTGTTTCTCAAGATTTCTCCTTTCAAGAGTGTTATGAGATTCAGGTTTAAGGGTAAATTAGGTCCTAGATTCGTTGGTACCTTTGAGATTGTTGAGCGGATTGGACAGTTGGCTTATAGATTGAAACTGCCTGATGAGTTAGCAGCGATGCATGTTGTGTCTCATGTGTCAATGTTCAGAAAATATGAGCCAGATCCATCCCATGTGCTGAGGACTGATGAAGTAGAGCTGGATCAAACCTTAAGCTATGTCGAATATCCAGTGCAGATTCTGGACAATGTGCTGAGGACTGATGAAGTAGAGCTGGATCAAACCTTAAGCTATGTCGAATATCCAGTGCAGATTCTGGACAGAAAAGAAAAGCAACTGAGGAATAAGGTTATATCGTTGGTGATGGTCCAATGGAGCAAGCATGGGCGTGAAGAAGCTACCTGGGAAGTTGAGGAAAAGATGAGACAAAAGTGGCCTCATCTATTTGAGTTATGACAGCAGCGTTTTCAGGTAACTTCTAGCTTGATTGATTTGTGGTTTAAGTGATTTTGCTGCTGAATTGAGATTCTGCTTAGTATTGAGTTGTGCTGGATAGTATGGCATGTGTATATTAAGAATGGTGTCTAGTATAGTGTGTCATGAATAAGCTACCATACTGTTGTGATTTTGATTTGATGACTCAACTAATTTCGAGGACGAAATCGATTTCTAGTGGGGGAGAGTGTGAGGACTAGAAATTCTGTTAAATATGATTTAATGGCTAATCAGCTTTTGGATTAAAATTTTCACGGAATTGTGATTTCTGGGTGTTCAGATTTGGTTTAGAGTTGATCAGCTGTGAGTTGCTGGTTCTCGGGTGGGATCAGCATCGAATTTTGCCTAGAGCATTTTCATTAGCGGGCGTTGTTACGTCGTCATTTTGGATTAGCGTAGAAGACAGCAGTGAGTTGCGCGAGCATTCAGCTGTTGGTATTCAGCAGTGGCGTAATCAGATGTCAACGCTAGTCAACTCAGCAGTGAGTGTGTAACAAGAACCAGCTGTTGGTTTCGCTAGCGTGTTTCTTAGCGGGTATCGAAACTACGTCGTTTGAATAAGTTGGAACGACATCGTTTTGGGTATAATGCTTTGTGTCAGCTGTTGGTTGTGTTGGTCATCAGCTGGAGAGGGATCTTATGCGTTGATATGACCAGGCGTTGGTTTGATCAGCTGTTGACAGCGATGGTGACGTGTTCCTCTTCGACGTCATTTGAGTTAGTTAGTTGCTCAACAGTTGGTAGTTGCAGGAGAGATTTGTCCTCAGCTATTGGAGCGCTGCGGCGTCGTTTTGATTATTTGGTACGGGGTCGTTTGATGTTGTGTAATTGAAGTGCAACGTCTGTTAGTGTCGGCTGTTTCCGTTGAGAAGAAACGATTGAATTAAATGTAAGACTTCTACTGTAGAATTACAAGACGTCAGGTTTAGGGGAAACAGCAGCTGTTGTATGGAGATTTATATGGATAAGTGTTGAGCGACACTTAGATTATTCTCTACCCGATATTTCTTATCTCAATCTTCGCAACCCTCGATAGCTACTGTTCACCCGAACATTTCTTCCCTAGATTTCTGTTGATTCCAGCCGTTGTTTTGAACGAGAATGGTGGCGCTGCATTCTCGTTGAGTTTCTCTTTCTATTGATACTTTCTAGGAGGCCTGAGTCGGCGTTGGAGAGAAGCACGAAGAACCTGTTTGTTCTAAGATTTTCGTGAGATCTGAAACGTGTTCTTTGGTTCTTCTGGAAGCTTGAATTTAAGGTGCTGGATAGCTCCTAGATTTCTGTTGATTCCAGCCGTTGTTTTGAACGAGAATGGTGGCGCTGCATTCTCGTTGAGTTTCTCTTTCTATTGATACTTTCTAGGAGGCCTGAGTCGGCGTTGGAGAGAAGCACGAAGAACCTGTTTGTTCTAAGATTTTCGTGAGATCTGAAACGTGTTCTTTGGTTCTTCTGGAAGCTTGAATTTAAGGTGCTGGATAGCTTCTGCCGAGGTTGAGTAGGTCAGGAGAAAGCTGATTTGCTTATGCTGAGTTCTGCCGTGCCTTTGAGAAATCTGTTGAGGTAGATTGAAGCTGTGAGGTACGAATTGGAGCAGATATTAACAGCTTTGAGCATGATCATGGCTATATTTCATGCTATGAAATCTGTTTGACTGCTGTTGTGTGTTTACGTGAAGCAGACTTGATGAATTGATTGATTGTATGTTCTGTTTGCCTAAATTGTGCATGTATAAATCAGATATGAATTTCTTGGCATACATGCATACATATTGAGCCTTCAGATTGATTGATGACCTGAGATAGAGCCACGTTGTGACCGACAGACTGATTAGTCATGCCTGAGAGGTCCAACGCTATCATCGGATTGGTGACCGACCGATTGGTTGTGTCTGAATACCACCGAGCTGTGATGGCTGACGGGCCTGAAGATCACGGACCGATTGATTTCCCCGGTTGATACACCGTGTGTGGTATAGAGGCTCGCCTGTGATGATTTGCCAGTTTGATACACTGGTCTTGATTATCGATTCTTTTGACATCTCTCATGCATTTCATAGCATTGATTTATAGCATGTTGCCTGATTTGCTTTTTTGATGGCTCTTCGTACTGAGGCTTGACCTCGTATTTTCTTTTCCTGCTTTTGTTATTTGGGTCTGTGTTGCCCAGTTGCAGGATCTTCAGGTAACCAAGCTGGACAGACTGGAACTTCAGCTGGTCGATGCCCATTTCCTTGAGTCCCAGTTATATTTGTATTATGTATTAAACCAGGGGATGCCCTTAGTTTTTATGTATTGGGGATCTGTATCTGATTTGATATTTATTGTTGCCTATTGTTGTATGAGTTTATATTTAAACTAGTATTTTGAGTATGGATATTTTAAATGAGTATTTGAGTTCAGGCCCAAATTATTTCAAAAACTTTTTAGCCCTATTTTATGCTTCCGCGTTTATGTGCTTATTTGTACTTTAATCTTGAGTGATTAGCACGGGGCCTGACACCACCATTGCAATCGAGGGCACAAATTACACCCTCGCTCAAACTGTCTGACATACTCAGAAACAGACTTGTCTCCCCGGCGGAGACTCATGAACTCTCGAATAAGCTGGCTCCGGGCGTCCACAGTAAAATACTTCTCAAAGAACACCTTCTTGAACTCCTCCATGTCAGGCTCTCTAGAAATAGACCAACCACTCCGCCCTTCCCCCATAGAGCGGCATCTCCCTTCAGCATAAAGATAGCACAACGGATCTTCTTGGCGTCCGCTAGACCCATGTAATTGTAGATGGTCTCCATAGATCGGATCCACTCCTCATCAACAAGTGGATCGGTGGTACCAGCAAACTCCTTATGTCCCTGCTTGCGGAACCTCTCAGCAACATCCTCCTCATGCGACTTCCCGAGTCGCTTTGACCGACACTCCAATAGTCTGGTAATCCGAGCTAGCATATCCACGGTAGCCCTCTCGTAAGGAGTCAACTGGGGTGGTGGGGGAGGAGGAGGAGGCGTAGCATCAGCCTGCTGGGTTCTATCACATCGGGGAGGCATTGTTCTGATACACCAACACCTTATCACGTGAATCTAAGAGCATGACTAAGCGTCTAATTTTAAAACTCTAAGGCCAAAGTTCAAAAATTTGTGCTTGAGGGGAGGAGGGGGACGACTGATGGTATTGACGGCTAGGTTTTGTGATTAATTTTGGTGTTATGAAATAATAAAGTGTGACACAAATTACCCCTATTGATTAAATTAAGAAAAGGGGAGAAAAAATTACATTCTTGCCGCTCCATTTAAAAGATAATTAAAATCTTGACTTGGCATTGAAAATGGCTTATTTTCGAAATTAAAGCCTCCTCAATTTTTAAAACACCTTAAAATGCAACAAAATAGCCCGTATAGGCGAAAAACGGGTTCCCTCAAAAATAATAATAAAAGGCCTCATTTTCTGAAATTGTTGCTTAAAATAAAATAAATTTATTCTTAAAAATCTAATAACTTTAAAAATCTCAATTTATTTTCATTCGGGTCAACTCTGATCTGGTCCACGCTTCCGTAACGCAAACAGGTTGACAAACAAGATATGCACACCATTAAGCATAAAATCATAAATGAATCATATAAGTTGACATGTAATCATCGAAAATTATTTTCTCCCTAGTCATGCACTCATTTCTACATAGTCAGGAATTTCTAGGCTTTACATTCCGAGAGAGTTTTGGCAAACTTCATGGTCCCTGTCTGGGTAACAAGAACCACTTCCTCTTCCTTATCCTCGGCCGTCAGCTGGAAGTCCTCCTCGACCATTTTTACTCTCCTGTTCTCCGGAGCCTTTGGATAGTCATGGTCCCGGGCCTTAGCCGCCTTCTTTTCAACCTCACTTCCTCTGCATAACGCTTCTCGCCACCTTTCGATCTCCTATTACTTCGCCTACTGCATCTCCCATTGGAAACTTTATATTTTGGTGCAAGGCCGAGGCCACGGTCATGAAAGCGGCCATGGAGGGCCTCCCCAGGATGACATTGTAGGAGGAATGTACGTCTACCATCATGAACTCGATGACTCTAGTATTCCTATGCTCTCCTGATCCAAGTGAAAGAGGCAACTGAATGACCCCCACCGATTGCAAGGAGTGATCTATGAATCGAACAGTGGCATCTGTACAGGCTCCATGCGGTATTCTCCGAGGTACATCTGGTCCACAGCCCCCTTGAAAAACACATTGACTGAGCTTCCTGAGCTGACAAAGATACGGACAACTTCATAATTCGCAATCATCGCCCGTATGACAAGAGCGTCGTTATGCGTCTCAACCTCCGTCGTAAAGTCCTCGGCACAGAATGAGAGGGTGGGCCCTGACTGCTTCTTCTATACTTCCATGGCTTTCATCCGACGAAATCGTGACTTCCATGGGAGGGCCTTTTGTCTTGTCGCCAACTCTCTTTTCTCCTTGGGGCCTCTTATCCTTCCGATGCGGCCCATCCTCTACTAGCGCCGCTTGTACATTAGGAATATTCTGTACGATGCACTCCAACTCGTTATCCAGGTTCCGGCACTCGAAGGTGGTGTGGCCGTAATCTCTGTGAAAATCACAAAGCTTGTCAGACTTCATATTGCTTGGGGCCTCGTCGCTTCCCTGAGGTCGCTGCACTATCTTCAATTCATCAAAGATCTCTAGAGCTCGAGCATTACTTACTTTCAGTGGCGTTCGAGTGGCAAAATATCCCAGCAGCGAAGGAGGTTCCTGCCTAGATGGCCTCGACGAAGCTCTTTCTATCCGAAATTCTCGACCCGAACGAGGTGGTGCTCTCTTTTCACTCCTCCTCATGGACTGTACCTTCTCCACATTGACTGTTAGGATCGAAACCAAGCTAGTAAGTTCAAGTGGTGGGGGTGAATGAACTACTTTGCTAATTTGTTTTCAAAAATGATTTCAAACGATTTTACAGCTCGATTCAAACCTCTAAGCCGAGTTACCAGCTTGGATGGTTCTTAGTGTGAAGCTGTTGTCTTATGTATTAAAATGATTAATGTGGAAATATAATGATTCAACAGTGAACAGTTAGATGCGGTAATGTAAAAGATAAAGAGTTTAGAGTTTGTTTCTGGAAGTTCGGAGTTACTTCTCCTACGTCTCCCCTTATTCCTCAATGGGAAGGATTTCCACTATAAGATTTGATTTATACAACTCCTTGTACAAACCCAATCCGGCAGCCAGCAGCTTCAAGAACTCCTAGCACTCAACCAAGAACTCAGACACGCAATTTGGTTCGAAATACAATGAACACAGCTCTAAGCTGGTTGTGCAAATCTAGAACTAAAAACTTTCTGTTTATGATGTACAATGATAGCTTGACACTACATAGTGTGTGTACAAATGTTTACGTGACACAATGAATTGAATGGAAATCTGTGAGTGTGTGTCACTAGCTGTGAGCTGGTTTGACAGATGAACTCCGTTCTTGTTCGCTGTTTGATTTCAACAGTTCGTTCGTCGTGTTGGCATTAGGTGAGTTCAACTGATCTGCTCTTCCAACTTATACCCTTTGGATACAATAGTAATAAATGTTACAATTAGACAAGTCGAATGTACCCAAATTGAAATTCCTGCGACAAAATAAGTGCGTGTACGATGTACATACATCTCCATTAAATGCATTTCCCTTTTTAGAATATTCTGCGTCGTCTTCTGTTCACACCAAATCTATGTACATCTGAAGTTAGCTCAAAGTAGTTCCAACGACTACTGGTAGGGTAAATTTCAGAAGTTTTGGTGATGAAAAATAACAAGAAATGAAAATAAAATAGATCAATTAGACCAAAGTGACAAGATCTGGACGAAACTTACTACGTTGGACGTAGAAACCATATTGGAGCAGAGTCAAGCTGGTCAAGGAAAAACCAGATCAGAGCATTCAGGTACGCTGGTTAAGGACAAACCAGCAAAGGGAATCTGGTTAAGCTGGTTGAGGTCAAACCAGCTCAGAATATTAAGGTGTGCTGGTTTAGGACAAACCAGCTGGGTACTAAGCCATGCAGATACCAGTTCAAAGATGATTAACCAGATAAGGGCATCTTATTTGAGAAAATTCGAAGAGAAAAGAACACTGGATTAGAGAATAGGAGAACAGTGATTGAGATAACAGATCGTAGATAACATACCAGCTGAAGTATTGAGTAACCAGTTGGAAGATCAGTTAAAGAAACCAGTTCAAAGTAGATTAATTTTACAAGTAGTATGAAGATGAGGATATGAGTATACAGGGATCAATATTCAAATCAGCATAAAACAAAGACAAGAGCAGTATGGTTTCGATCAAGATAAGAACCCAACCAAGAAAAGCAGCTCGATATTCAGAAACCAGATCGTGAGACCAGCTATGCTAAACATAACTTAGCAAATTGAAATTTGGAATGTTTGAAGTTTTGTACGTCCTGATGTGTGACATTGGACATCTCTGCACTAATAAGTAGTCGTTGAAACTGCTTTAAGCTTATACCAGATACGTAGAGATACAGTACAAACTAAAGATGGCACGGAGTTGGTAAAAAGGGCAATGCATTTAATGAATATGCACTTTCATCGTACAAAACTTTAAGACGCCGCAGACAATTCATTTTGGATACATTCAATGTGTCTACTGGCTACATTTATTACCGTTGTATCCAAAGGGTATATATTGAAGAGAAGAGCTGTTGTGTAGGGGTTACGGTTACAACACACAACGAGATCATTTAACACACGAGCTAACCAGCCCTCACAAGCAAAAGCAAAGTTCATCTTGAACCAGCTCGCTACAAGTGACACAAGCACAGATCACCTTACTCAATTCTTTGTCAAATAAACTTCTGTACACACACTATGTAGTGTTAAGCTGTCTTTGTAAATCATAACAGAGATTGTAGAAGTGCTAGAGTAGCACAACCAGCTTAGTACTGGACATTTGTATTGTGAACCAGATCGCGGGTCTGGATTCATTGGTGAATTTATAGGAGTTCTCGTGGTTGCTGGTTGCGGGAGTGGGTTTGTACAAAGGGTTGTATAAATCAAACCTTCTAGTGGAATCCTTCCCATTGAGGAAGAAGGAGAGACGTAGGAGAATTTGCACTGAACTTCCAGAAACAAATCTCTCGTCCATACATCTTTTTCATTCATGCATTTGATAAATTTTTCACTTCCCGCATAAAAATCATTTTATTACATGAGACAACAGTAGTTACTGAGAACCTTCCTAGTTGGTAACTCGACTGGAAGTTTGCGTCAAGCTGTAAAATCTTAAAACAAATTTTCAAACCAAAAATTAGCAGAGTTCATTCATCCCCCGCCCCCTCTGAACTCTCGAGCGTATTTTCGATCCTAACAAGTGGTATCACAGCAGATTTCTCATTTATTGAACAATTTATTCATTTATATTCATTAAATATGTCGATTTCTAATAATAAAATTCCTATGTTTTACAAAGAGGAATACGAAGTCTGGAAGATCCGGATGCAGGCGCACCTAGCTGCACAATACGACGGCATGTCGTTCGTGATCACCAACGGACCAATGCAAATATTGAAAATGAACACTGTTGTGGCAATAACTGCCGGTGCTCCTCAATGGATTGAGATACCCAGACTGGAGTGGACCTCCGAAGATAAGAAGAAAGCAAATCTGGACAATGTCGCTATGGACATAGTCTACAAGATGCTAGACAACAATATATTTAGCAAAATACAGGGAAAAGATAACCCATATATGTGAAAGAAATTAGGAAACAAAGGAAAACAAATTGACCGTGGCTCTACAAAAATTTGAACTTATCAAAATGAAGCCCGAGGAGACCATTGCTGAGTTCGATGAACGGTTCAGCTCTTTGGTAATTGATCTGGCCAGACTGTGCAAAGTTTACAACAACAAAAAGCTGGTCCTGAAAGTGATGCGAGCACTTCCCAAGGAGTGGGATGTGAAAACAATGGCTATGAGAGAATCAAAAGATTTAAACAAAATGGAGTTGCATAACTTGTTTGCCAATCTAAAGGTTTACGAGTTTGAACTGGAAACGAGAGTAGAAGCTGAGCCATCAATGTCTCAACCAACCAGAGCTCTCGCCGCTACCATTCCAGAACAAAGTCCATGCTCTACAAGCAGCAGATCAGCTGAGGAGATGAGCAAGGATTTGATGGCGTTGTTTATAAGAAAATTTGGAAAATTTATGCGGAAGCATAATACTAAACCCTCTTCCTTTGATCACAAAAGAAATTTTACTACTCCTTCTTATGATAATGCTATAACTGTGGCAGGCCTGGTCACTTCATGGCTGATTGCAGGAAGCCAAGAAGAGATTAAAAGAAGAGACCAGATCGTCGCAATAACAAGGACAAGAAGGAGAAAAAGGTTTATTGGAAAGGGAAAACTGAAAAGGCCATGGTGGCTGAAGAGAACAAGAATTCATGGGCTGATTCGGATTCAGAGTAATCAAGCTCTAGAACCTCCTCATCAAGCGAAAGTGAGGATGAAGTACAGTGTCTCATGGCCGAAGACAGTGAGGAGGTAGTTGATTTCTCCAGTCCTGAATTCACACGTGAGGACCATGTTACTGCACTGAATAAAATGGTCAGAATACAAGAAGCTTTCTCAATCATTCGAGGAAGTTAAAGCTGAAAGAGGGAGTTGTGCAACAAACGTTGAGCTGGTTGGCTCAAGCAATATGCAAGCTGCTCTAAGTAAGCTTGTAACTGAGAATGAAGAACTGAGAAGCAAGTCCGAGAAGATGCTAAGCGAGAACCAGCGATTGGCTGGAATAATAAGCTCTTGGAACAGGTCATCTGTCTCAATACAAAAACTGGATGGAGCTACAAAGCCATATGGTGATAGAACCGGATTGTGCTATAATAGCGATGAAGGCAGTACAGCTGAAACTAGAAGTGTTAGAGTAGATGCCCAACTAGCCAACTTGTGGCGTGTGGGTTCATAGACTCTTGTATGAAACGATCTTTATATATGATATTCGCATTTGTTTATGGCATTCTTTACTTTCATTCTGTTGTATAATGATTAATAATTACGTTGAGTAAAGACCTAGAATGCACTATAGTGTATGTTAGATGTGATAGTGGGTATGACGGCTATCATGAAACACATATAATAGTCACTGTGTATTCTGAATATGTTCCTAGTCGATTGGGCCGTCAAAATGAGGATAAGGTTGCCCGAGCTCGAGACATGTATCTGCGATGCAAAGTACCATGTTTCATTGGTAGGGAACATTGTGATGTTCTGAGCATGCAGATAGATAGTGACCTGGTGATCTATCGAACTACCCTCGTTCGGACTTTCCAAGTGGTTACCATTTGTCGAGTGGATAAGTCCGAGGTCTTGGTTGTACTGATTAGTCCTCACGACTCGAAACGTCATTGAGACTCTACATGATAGGCGTCTCACTTTGACCCCTTTACCGACTCACATGGGGTCATTAGGCGGTGGGATTGGGTGAGACCCCGATGCATGTAGGAGTCGATGCATCGTTGTCGAGGATTCACCGCTCGCAGACATGCGTGGATATCCTATGATATCTGAGGGGATAATAGTGTATAATTCTCTAGCCAGAGTACTAGAAGTGTTTTAGGTAAATGGGTTTACCTAGTTACACTCGCGATGTCACTATTCGATCTCCAAGATTTCTGCATAGCTATCGGATCTTTAGCGACTCTCGATTTACCAATGGTCGTTGATCTGATCGGGATATATGGATTGAAAGGACCGTACTGTACGCTAACCACGACCAACTGGTTCTTGCAGGACCTATCAGTGATACCTAGGGGATCATGGGGCGATGTTGCTAGACGTTCTTACCATGATACGATGGGCAAGTCCGGAATTGTGATTCCGGAGCCACAATGGTTGTGGGCCCACGGCTAGCTGTATCCCTGAACCATTGAGGGTCACACAAGTACTGGATTCGAGATTCCCGCACGGATACTGAGCTCAATGCATTGAGCACTTGAGGAGGATTTTGGGGAGTGCGACTTCCTAAAAGTCAACAGGGGTCAAATCGTGATTTCCCGCTGTTGAGGGGCAAAACGGTCATTTTGCACTGGGATTCTGAAAAATGGTTTTTCAGATCATAGTATTCAGTTTTGGAAACTGAGTCTATCGGTCCGATCTGATTGGCGATCGGAGTTGTGATGAAGTCACGGTGATAGGGATGAACCGAATGTTCATCCGTTTGACCCGGGCCCATTGGGCCTGTCCAAGTCTATCACTGGTCTATTTAATTAGACTTAAGGGCTTCATAACTAACAATCATAACAATTGATTACAAAACCCTAACCCTAGCTCTAAAACTTCGGCCGCCCCACCTTTCCTCCAACCTCACGCCGCCGCCACCGCCGCCTCGCCGGACTTGCTCCGGCCAACTTTTCGAGGAGAATCCGTTGGTGATAAAATCCATCAGTCTTATATTGCAGGCTGATCGGAGGGAGATCATTTCCGGTCGTGGACTTGTATTTGATGAATCTACCGTCGCCTATCGTGAAGAGCAAGCGTTCTTGTAATTCCGGTTGGAGCCAGGCACGAGTTGCCAGCAAGGTAATCAACGAAAACACCCTATGAATTGTTCGTATTGTGTTTGGTTTTTTATGTATTGAACGTCTCCCGGCCCAATTTTGTTCTTCCGCTGCCTCGCCGGGAGACGGGATCCGGATCCACCACGGTTCCCCAACAGTGGTATCAGAGCCTGGCTCGGATCCTTCAATACATCGTTGCCATATTGCATCTAATCTCTATTTTTTAGATCGGATCAATCAACAAAAAAAATATTTTTTTCGAGCATGGCCGCCGACCGCCGCCGTGTGCGGCGGCCCCTCCCAGCCCCGCGCATGTGCGCGCGTGTAAAGACCGGACTTTTCTCAAAAGAAATTTAGAAATTTGGGCTTCGAATTGAAAGACCAAAAAATTTCGATCTTAATAAACATAAAAGTCGTTACTAAAATTCTGAACTAAATTGCGAATAAACACAATTCATTACTAATGAAATGCGGAACAATTGAAACAATGACGTGAGCGGAAGTAGAATTAAAATCTGGTAAACATGTTTCATAACAAATGAAGGAAATCAGCAGGAAGGGTATACAAAACACTGAACTATATCCTCTGCTGATCTTAAAACACACGCGGAACTGATATACCAGCTGATAAAATACCAGTGACTTTGCATATATCTTTACACCAAAAGTTCATACAGATTTCTACAAAAATAAGGAACTAGAAATCTGCTAACATACAAAACTATAACTTAGTTCTGTACATCAAAATCAAAAGTTTGAAAGAAACAACGGAAGATGTCCACGATAAACACATCCTCCCTTTCTGATCATCTCCCTCCAGCTCTTACTGCTGATTACCAGCACTCAATGAAAACTATTGAGCCAAAGGCTCAGCAGGTAAATCTGGAATAGAAAAATCATGCAATAGAACTGAAACTGGAAGCTGAATACATAACTGAAATCTGCGTACGCTTTAGAATGAACAAGCGCAAATATATATATAACTGAGAATTCTAATAGGAACTGAAAGCATAAAACATAATCAAATTCTGAAAACATTTTTCTTTAAACATTCTCTGGAGCTGTGATTAAAATCACATTTGCGCCCTTCTGAAAGTATGACAACACTCTAAATATTTTGGTCCAATTCACTTGATCAAACTCCTGATATCAGTTTCTAGCACTATGGCTCAAGGTGAAGGGATATACAGATCCGTCGACCTATACACCTGATCCTTCTTCTGTTGAAAGGGCACAAGGTTCGTCAGCCGCGCACTCACCCTTCTTATGGGGACCCTCTTTGTTGTCATAACTTAAAATATTTTCTAAAATATTGTTCTGCTCTTTCTTTTCTTTCTAAAAATCTGTTTTCTCTCTCTTGCACGAATTACTGGTTTTTCTTTTGTCTAATGATGTTCTGGAACTTCAAGGGATTTCTCAGTAAAGCTTGCGAAGATGAAAACTGAATAAAAATACTACTTGAATCTGTCATTTAAGTCGAATACAATCTTTGAAATGATTCGGAATTGAATAAGGAATCAAATTCTGAAATTTCGTTATCTGTTGAAGAAAACAAAGAATGAACAGTACCAGTCGCAAGACTAATACCAGCTGAATGAACAGTACCAGTCACAACGAATAGGAAACCAGTCGCAAGACAAGAATCCAGTCGCAAGGTCTTTTAAACAAATATAAAGTGAAACGATGTCGTTAGCGCATAAACCAGTCGCTACAACCAGTCGCTACAACCAGTCGTTACAACCAGTCGCTACAACCAGTCGCTACAACCAGTCGTTACAACAAGTCTCTACAGACTGTACTTAAAAACAATAAAGCAACTACTGAAATATCAAAATGGAATGCATCTGCTGAATATTACGAAGACAACGCAACTGCTGAATTCTAACAAAGGAATGCAGCTGCTGAATTCTACTAAAGGAATGCACCTGCTGGTGTTAACAAAGAAATACACCTGCTGGTTTTAGCAAAAAGAAATGCATCTGCTGAATATGAATCTGCTAAATTTATGAAAGCAATGCATCTGCTGAATACCAATAGCTGATGAACAAATTACCAGCAGATGAACAAATTATCAACTGATAAACAACTATCAACTGATGAATAAACTGTCAGCTGATGAACAATAAAATATGCAACAGCTGAACATGAAATAGTGTGACTGCTGGTCGCCACTACTGAACTCAAACAATGCGACAGCTGAAATCTATACTTAGAATATTTTCGACAAAGAAATATCAGCAGTGGTATATGAACCAGCTTTCAGACTTAACCAGGTGAATGACGATGGTTTTCCTTTGTCTGAAGAATTCAAAATATCTAAAGAAATTTCTGGAAATGATCGAATAAGCTACTTGTAAGCTACTTCGATGGAATTTATGAAGAAAACTCAAGAACTAACTAAAAGAACATCATCAAACCATTTTCTGTAAACTTTCTGGATCAAAAATACAGTAAAACGCAACCTTCATAAAACAGAGCATGAAATTTCTGGTTTCTGAAGAACAGCCGAAGCCATCTTCCTTTCTTTAAAATCTCATATAAACATGCAAACAGAATTGAATATATATGCTTTCACTGAGTGAGCAAGAAACAGAGTTTACTTGCCTGAATTCTTTAACACAATAACGGCAGAGAATCCAGCAACTCCTAACGCACCGCCTGTTTCCTTAAAAACACTTTGAAAGTATTTTGCTCGGCTACTTTAGAGAGAGCACCGCTTCTAAATGATTTGATTTGAAAATAATGATGCATGAGCAACTTGTTAGAGTAGATGCCCAACTAGCCAACTTGTGGCGTGTGGGTTTATAGACTCTTGTATATGACAATCTTTATATATGATATTCGCTTTTATTTATATGGCATTCTTTACTTTCATTGTATTTTATAATGATTAACAATTGCGTTGAGTAAAGACCTAGAATACACTAAAGTGTATGTTAGATGTGATAGTGGGTATGACGGCTATCATGAAACACATCTAATAGTCACTGTGTATTCTGAACATGTTCCTAGTCGATTG
>KQ998947.1:2894-36816 GCA_001598015.1 Dorcoceras hygrometricum
ATTTTTGTATCTCAGAGTGACATGTCATCCAGGCTGCATAAAATCGAGCAGAGCGTGTGTGACTCCCTGAGGGATCAAGCAGATATATTCAGAAATTTATCTCAGGGAGCACGACAAGAAGTCCGCACTCTCGATGATGTCCACACTATTCGCTTCAATGAATTTCGCAAAAATGTCCTAGCTCAGAATGCTTCTATTTTTCAAGGACTAGCGGATGTTCGACAAGAAGTGCAAGCAGTTAATGCCAAAGTGGACATGATGGCCTCTCGCTTAAATGCTCTTCAAAAGGATGCTGAGGCCACCAAGGAAGCCCTTTCCCATCAGCTTCTTGAATTCCAGAGTTCAGCACAGGAAAATCATAATGTCATTCATGCCCAGCTAAGTGAGCTTGTTGATTATATTCATAGGGGCAGTGCTGACAAAAAGGGGTAAAGTGGCAGCCGAGGACTTCAACAGCCTGCGAATGTTAATGTTCAAATTGAAGGCAGTGCTGTGACTCCTACTTTTGAGCAAAGAGTTGAAATGGCTAAGCGACGCATTGTTCATACAGTGCTGGATGCTGACAGAGCTTTACTTGAAGATGCAGCGGAGCGAGACAGAGAAAGAAGAAAAAAAGAAGCGAGGTCGTTGAAAAGAAGAAGAAGATATTAGTTTTTCTTTTCTGCTGATAATCTTTGTACACATCCTATGTATAATTTTTGTTGGTTAATAAAATTTGTTTTCCAGCAGATAGTGTGAAATTTATTTTTGCATATCTTTTGTCTCGGCTGCTGAAGTTTTGTCATCACCAAAAAGGGAGAAATTGTTAGGACAATATTTATATGTTTTGGTGATAACAAAAATAAGACAAGATGATATTGGACAATCAGCAGATGTTGTTGTCTCGATCAGCAGGTACCGATTTGAGCTTCAGCGTGTTTTGCTAAGGATTGGTAAACGACAGCGTTTTGATAAGTTAGAACGATGTCGTTGGAGTGTACAGTTTCGCATCAGCAGATGAAGTAATCAGCAGATACTTTCTTGAAGAGTTCAGCAGTTGGTTAAGTCTTAAGTTGGAACGACAGCGTATTGATTTGCTTAAACAATTCAGCATAAGCGTTCTTTAGAGAATTCAGCAGAAGTATTGTTTCAGCAGATAGCTACAGTAACCTTCAACCAGCAGATGATGTTAACCAGCAGATGCTTTACAAAGATAGCAAAACGGCGTCACTTGAATAAGTTGACACGACATCGTTTTTGCGAAAGGAATCAGAAGATGGAAAAACGCATATGTATATCAGCAGGTGAATTCTTCCAAGCGTTTTTCCAGTCGAAGTGCTTGACAACGACGATGGATGTAAGTGCTGGTTATCAAAGTAATTTCAGGCGCAAGCTCAAAATGATTCAAATACGATCGTTTACTCTTAAGGAAAAGATTTGTAGGATCGTACAGTTGCCTGGAATTGAGGAGACAAGTTAGGTACTATTTTGGGTAAATAGTACAGTGTACAGAGGCCGTTTCTCCATGCTTGCACAAATATGGAAAGAAGACAAATTGGCTCTGTGGATGAGCAATTGACCTTGCAGTGGAGCAGGAATTACGGTGTACGATTTTGGCAGTAATTCAAACGGGATTCATTTTCCTTTGGAGAATTAATATGACCGTTGCAGTCGAAGCCTATAAATATCAGCAGCGGTGTTGAAGAACACACACTTCGCTTATTATCTATTGGTGTCACGCTGCCAAAATCTATACAGAGCTTTCACTTCGTTGATATCTTCAAAAGCTCAAAGACTCGAAGAACTTATCGTTTAATCTTCATTTGAAATACCTTAGAGTCAATCTTCTGGCTATTCATTGTTGATACCAGAAGATATTTACAGTCTCTAGAAACGTGTTTTCATTGATATATTCATTGAGTCTGTAAACGAACTGTCTTTTCAAAGAAGTTCGAAAAACGTTCAAAGTCTTGTAAACCAGTAGCTAAGTCTGCGTGAAGTTTTGTAAAGCGCTAGGAGTTCTCGTAGTTGTGGGTTACGGGATCGGGTGATTGTAGAAAGGCTACTCTCATCAAAGTATTTTAGTGCTACCTTCCGAGGAGGAAGAAGGGGAGACGTAGGATATTGATATCCGAACTTCCAGAAACAAACTCTTGACTCTATCTTTTACTTACGCATTTATTTACTGTTGCGCATTGTTCATTGTTCACAAACCAATCAGCCTATTTCCGCACATATCTTGTTGGCTGAGAAGTTTGCATAAAACTGAGTTTCAAACATTTTAAAAGAGTTTTTGAAATAGAAAAATCGAAGGAGTTCATTCAATCCCCCCTTCTGAACTCCTATTTGCTTAGTGATCCTATTTCCGGGACCATCAGAAATATCGTCAGCACAAACCAATCAGCCTATTTCCGCACATATCTTGTTGGCTGAGAAGTTTGCATAAAACTGAGTTTCAAACATTTTAAAAGAGTTTTTGAAATAGAAAAATCGAAGGAGTTCATTCAATCCCCCCTTCTGAACTCCTATTTGCTTAGTGATCCTATTTCCGGGACCATCAGAAATATCGTCAGGGAACACATCGGGAAACTCCCTTACCACCTCTACCTCTTCGATTATTCGATCGGCTTTTTCCGGTAGGGATATAACACTAGCTAGAATCCCTGGCAGCCCCTCCTCATGAGCTTTCTTGCCTGGATGCAAGATATCACTCGTGGAATCTGTCTGCATCTGGCCGCCTCAAAGATAAATGGCTTCCCACTAGGCGGTATAATTCTCACTGTCCTCTGTCTGAAATCAATCGATGCCTAATTTGCTGTCAGCCAGTCCATCCCTAAGATAATATCGAACTCTGGCATGGGAAAAACTATCAAGTCCGCCTGGATGGAATTCCCTTGCAAGTTTAGCTCCACATCTCTAGCCAACTGCGTTGATAACATCTCTTCCCCTGATGGGACTATCACACTGAACCCCCAGCTCAACTTCTCAGGTGTGATCCCCATATTCGCTACGAAAGACTCTGCTATAAAAGAATGTGTAGCTCCTGAATCTAGTAGAGCGTTGGTGGCAACTCCCGACAAGAAAATTTGACCTGAAAAAAAAATGGCATCATACTCCACTAACTCCTATTCCTAATCGTGCTGACTAAAATCATAAGATCAAGTTCTCAACATATAGTGGGGAACAAGGCAATAATTTTTTTTTCTAAACGTACGCAAAGGCTTCCTATCATCTATGTTGCGAATCCTTTTTCCGTCCTGGTCATATTTGTCCCACATTGATAACGGGTACAAACGGTTCAATTTTTTTTCTCCTAAATATGTTATTCTCTAGCCATTTATTCATCCCAATATCTCCTTTTTCCATCAAATTTTCCTTCAAATTTTTATTTCTCTAGTTTACAAAAGGAAGAAGAAGAAGAAGAAGATGATTCCACTAGGGATAATTTTTATCAGTATTTTGGTCATTATTCTCACTAGTCTGGTTTTTATCGGCGATTATCCACCTCATACTTTTTCGTTCTTTCGAACTTTGCTTGTAATGTTCATTTATCCGTTGCTTTTCATTGTAATTCTGATTAATCGTGATTAATAAAAGCGTATTATTATTGTTTTGCATCACCCCTCAGCATATATTTGGTACAGCGCACCCTATCCCCATCACCCAACTCCATCACATCGAAAATCATCTCCAGCGACATGATCCAGTCCTCCGCCAGAAAAGGATCGGTGGTGCCAGAAAACTCCTTTGGACTCATCCTCCGAAAACGCTCGTAAACCGCCTCCGGTCGCACCCTCCGAGCAGACTCGGACTGCTGCTCCAGAAATCTCGTCAGTCCTGCCAATAGCTGCCCACTGGCATCAGGGAGTGGAGGTGGAGGGGGAGGCGTACTCCGCCTCTCCTCCTCACGATCCCCTGAGTCCCTACTATCCTTGCGTCTGGGAGGCATATCTGTGCACCAAGTCCATGATTACACATAACTAACATGCATCTATCGCTAAACATTTACTCAAGTACATCGCAAAAATTTTAAAACATCTACCTACAACATCATACTTTAAAACTTACAAACTTAGGGCGCGACTCTTGAGCTTCCCGGAACCGGCAGCAGGCACAACCCTTCAGGACCTTGCTCTGATACCAACTGAAACGACCCATACTCCTATAATGAAAGCCTTTAAAAATTCGAACCAAACTTTTATTATATATATTTACATATTTTTTTTTAAAATAAACATCCTCAAGGGCTTCCAATTTCCATCCATACATAATATAATATTTTAGATAGTGAAGTCAAGTCAAATAGTAGTCATAAAATTCGCCATAATAAATAAAAGTCTCAACATCCCACTTGCAAGTGTTACTCGTCAATTTAAAACAAACAATCTTTTAAAACTTAACAACATCTTTCAAAAACATAAATGCGGAAACTGAAGGTCTCGGGTGTGCGCTGCTAAGGTCCGAGCATGCCCAATCGTCGAGGCCTCAAACATCCACCACATCCTCACCTGCACATGATCAGATCTAGTGAGTCTAAAGACTCAACAAGTTTAAACCTTGATAACAAATACTACATATATAGGCACATGCATCAAAAGTAGCAATATTTAAAATACGCTTTAAACCTCAACTTCAAAACTTAAAAAACTTTAAACATTAACATTTACTTCAAATCTCAACAATAAAGCGCATTTAAATAAAGCTTTAACTTCAAAACATCCATTACACATCAAGGCATGAGTAACATTTATCCTCGAACATTTAAGTGAAGTTTGTTCATTGCTGCGACCCCTTTATTCGCTTGATCAAGCTATAAACCATAGTACTAGGCTGGAATAGCTCTAAGGACCTCATGCGCCGTAGTCACTATGCCCCTCTAATATGGCTCTACGGACCTCATGCGCCGTAATCACCATATTCCTCTACGTCGTGGTCACAACAACTTACATTCCTCAAAACAGTTTTCTTCTTTTCATTTAAAACATCAAACATCAAATATCATGCCATAAATCATCATAAAACTCATCATTTCATTTTTTAAAAATCTTGCTGCCCATGAACATGCATGCGATGCATTTGAAAATAAATAATGTTTTAGCCAAAGTCGATCGGGATCGTCCTAAGCTTCTCGACGGAATACTCGCACACCCAAAGGTCTCGACGAGTCACCGGACAAGTCAAAAACTCTCCACAATCAACCCGAGCCTAGGAAATATAATTTATACATCTTAAAAATGTTTACAAGTCATAAAAATACTGTTGGGGAGCCTTGGAGGTGCTGTTATATCCTCTAAATGATCGTCGCTAGGTGTTGCCTCCTATGCATTCCGGACGAACACAAACGACTTATAACTTCTTTATCCTCAAAATCCAGCCCTTAAGACTCGACTTACTACCCCTCCCTCTTAGGCCAGCTCTTGGCCAATACCAGGTGACTCTCTAGACCCTCCCTAACCTTCAACCTTGGCCCTTCCTCTAACAGGAACCATTCTGCCCAGACATGATCATGACCGATGCATTCTGCACTACCAGACAGATTATGCACTCAGAAATGTTCATCCCCTAATCTGCTTGTCCAGCCCTCTAAATTAATTTTCCAGACCTTCAAACTTCAACCTAACATTCATTAAACATCCTCTAATGGCAGCCCTCAGCTCAGGTCATCACACATAGCAGCAATTTTCGAAAACATGCAGCAGGTAGGATAATAAAAACGCGTAACGCACTACACAAAGAAAAACCAACCTGCTGAAACGTATTGCTTTCAGAATAAATTTCCATGCATAACAGATTTAAAAGCACACATATATGATCTGATCGTGGCATCAAAAGAAGATTTAAACTTGCCTCGCTCGAAGAACTCACGGTTAAAGTGTTGAAGCTACTTGGAGGAAGACGCCGGAAAAACACCGTTGCTTTACACCAAGCTCAAGGCCAAGGAAAGAAGCAAAGCTTAATTGGGGAAAGGGATGCCTCTTTGTGGAAAGAAAAAGTGTGGGGGTGTGAATTATATGGTGTCTTGAAGTGTATTTGTTTATATAAATGAGATGTTCAATAAATTGCAACGAACCTCATGAATGTGTGTTGTTGAGTGGACCAATTTTAAATTAATTAAGAAAACAATGCATGTGCTTTAAACTTTTGAAATGGTTTAATAAGCAAGTTGTCTCATTCTTCCTATATATATATATATATATATATATATATATATATATATATTTATTTATATATGTGTGTGTATTTTTAACTTTTGTAAGGATATGATAAGGTGATTGTCGTTGACTCCTTCACCCAATATATATACATATATATATTTTAAAGCATTTCACTAATATAAAAAAAAATTATCTCTCAAGCTTAGGAATTGTTCAAAAAAATAATTTTGTATAAAACGAAATCAGTTAAACCTCGGTGTTCCCAGTCATCTTCGTTCCGGCTTCGTAACACCTGCACTAAAACTCTAAAATAATAATTCTTTTAAAATAATTTAATTACTTAAAAAAAACCATGATAATTATTATAATGAGAGAAAATAATATTAAGGCATATGAATTCTAGCTAGAAAAATTCCTAGGCGTTATATACGATGACGAGCTTAGGTTGAGTTTGGCTACGTTCCAGTTGAGGAGGAATGCTGAGCATTGGTGGAGAGGCGCTTCGAGGACTCTCGAGGAGACTGGCGTAGGGATCACGTGGAACAGCTTTTGTACTGCCTTCCGTCAGAAGTACGTTCCGAAATCCTTTGTTAATGCCAGGGAGCGTGAGTTTGATAACCTAGTGCAGGGGACTTTGTCTGTAGGGGAGTATGCCCGGAGATTTTCTTCTTTTTTTGCCTATGTTCCGCATGTTCTGGTCGCGAGAGGGCAAAGAGGAACAAGTTATTGGAGGGGCTGAATGAGGATCTGTATTCTTTGGTGCTGGCGAGTTCACCGACTATTTATGCGGAGGCGTTGGATAGGGCTATAGATATTGAGGAAGGACTGCAGCACCGTTGGTCTCGTGTTAGGCCTCAAGTGGTGCAAGGTAACCGTCCCATGGTTCCGGGGGTGCAACCTTCCCAGTCTTCGCGGTCATCACAGCCATCCTTGCAGCAGACAGCCCAACAGTCTAGACTCCACAGGTTTAGACCTCGTGGTCATCAGTTCAAGAAGAAGTCGGGTTCTAGTTCTTCTGGTTCGGGCAGTTCTAGCAGTAGTAGTCCCAGGGCTGAGTTTTGTGGCCAGCATGGAGGAAAGCATCCTACGGTGCAGTGTGTTGGAGTGCAGGGTGCGTGTAATAATTTTGGGCAATATGGACATTTTGCGAGAGTGTGTCCAGTGGCAGGATCTCAGTACGCCGTAGCCCCACCCCAGGGTCGTCCTGGGTCGTCTCGAGGTCGTTATTTTCCTGCTCCGCAACAGTGGATAGGGGAGACTTAGTTTAGGCCGTTTCAGCAGCCTGGTCCTTCAAGTTTCGGACAGTATTCCCAGCCTCATTTCTCAGGACCCGAGCATGCCCAGGTGAATGCCATGACGAGGGAGCAAGCGGAGGGCATGCCAGGAGGATTGATCACAGGTACTTGCTATGTTTTTTATTTTCCTGCACATGTATTGTTTGATACAGGAGCATTATATTCGTTAATTGCTGATGCATTTGTGGTTGAGCATGGTTAGCATACCACCTATTTGTGTGATGCTGTGTTTGTTGCGACTCCTGCCGGCGCTAGCCTATACTCCCAAGAGATTTTGTTGAATGGCATTCTTATGTTTGGTGAAAACGTGTTGGTAGCGAATCTGATCAGGCTAGTGATGTGGGATTTCGATTGTATTGTGGTAATGGACGTGTTGTCTAGCTATAGGGCCACCGTGGACTTTTTCCATGGCGTTGTACGTTTTTGGACCCAGTTTGGCGAGAAGTGGGACTTCTATGGCCTCGATCGACGAGAAGTGGGACTTCTATGGCCTCGATTCACGATCAAAGATTCCTTTGATCTCTGCGATGGAGATGTTTAACCTTATTTTCAGTGGGGAGAGATGTGAGACCCGAAGGATCACAGGATTAATTGAGTTAATTAATCAGATTTGGCATAGACCAGATTTGGCTTGAACAGATCTGGGATGAGCCAACTTTGAGCTGGTGTGCTTGGTGAAGTAATCGGGTCAGTATAATCCTTCGAGCAGCTCTGGATTGTTAGAGAACTTCTGCGGAAAATGATCAGATTTGAGTGTTGGTCAGCGTTGGGTGATCGTATTCAGATTCGGTGGTGAGATCTAGTGGTCCTGCGTTATTCTGGGCACTTTAGTTGGATACCATTCGCATGTATCGAAGCGACGCCGTTTGAGAGGATTCAGGTTTGAGTTGCGCAAGTGTTTAGTAATGTGTGGACCGGTCCCGTTCGTGTTTTGGTGTAGACCGGTGCGGTTCAGGATATTTAGATTTGATTGGTCAACGCTTGTGTGAGATCTGGTTATTCAGATCTGGGTTGCGATGCGGTGACGTTTCGATGACGTCTTAGTGGACACGATGCAATGTCTTTTAGCGATTCAGATGTGGTTAGCGGGATGACGTGTCCTAGTGATCGAGTAGTCCTTGATGCGACGTCGTTTGGTTGAGTTCCAAATATGTTTGGCGTAGAGTCCAGATCTGGAGTGGTACTCAGATCTGAGTTGGGAACAGCTTTGAGCAGGTTTTGTCGGTGGCTACTGTTCATCAGATTTGGGGAACTTAAGTTGTATATATAGAAGATTTTGATCTTCGAACGCGTTTTTTTCCCCAACACTTAGAAATATTTCTCGTAACCAAACTCTGTCGCGATACCATAGCTACTGTTCACCAAAGCTTCTTTCCTTCGATTTCCGGTGGTAGGCAGCTTCAAAGGACAGAAGAGTGGTAGCGCTGGACTCCTCTTGTAAAGACCGTTCTTCCTATACCTATTTTGCAGGCTTTGGGTTAGCTGGAAGAGGATCGCGAAGGAAGCTTCCTTGTGTAGTCTGTTAGCATTCGGCTGTTTGAGTTCCGCCGTTCAGGTAGCTTGTTGGGTTTCAGATCTGGTTACTGAGGACTGCTTTTGTGTTAATTGTAGCTCAGAACTAAGGTACGGATGTGAGCTTGTTTACAGCGTTGGATTTGGCATGGATATTATGTGTGCTGCTGTGTATGCTTCTGTGTTTTTATTGCTTGCTTCTGTTGTGTTGATTATTGCAAGCTGTTACATTGCATACACGCATTATTCATGTTGAGCTCAGATCTTGTTTAGCCGTGCCTTGTTGTGTTGATCTGTGCATACCAGGATGCTTGTTTTGGAGGCCGAGCGGGTAACTCCCGTCACCCTCATCCCCCTGCTGGGATCTGTTAGCCACTATGAGCGGAGTGGGTAGCTCCCACATCTCATGAGTTGGGCAACAGCAGGTTGAGTGATGTGTTCTACATCTGGTACCGTGTGTTGAGAAGAGTGGGTAGCTCCCATATACTCACACACCCCGTGGCCACTATCTTCCAGTTGATTGGATATCAGTTGTTGAGCAGTTTCTTGAGACCCTTTGGCTACCTACCTTCGGTTTTAGCCTTGGTTGTAGCCTTGTTCTCATTCATAGCATCTGCATATTATCTATTGTTATTTAACTGCTGTTTTTCATTTGCTCTCCGTACTGGGGTTTGACCCCAATGTCCTCTGGGGCTGGTGTTTTGTTTGCCTGTGTGTGTTTCAGGTTATCATGATTTTCTGGTCGTGGAGTTATTCCAGCTGGTAATGCCCCGGGAGGTGGATAGAGTGTCCCAGTTATATATAGTATATTTATGTTATACTCTATTGTATCTATGTTGAGCGAGAGACTCATCATGGATCCTTCGAATTGTTAATTGGGAGTCACTCTATGTTTGTATTGCTGATAATTGAGTTGTATGCGTTATAGATGGGTTTTCAGTTGTTGTAAAACCTGTATTTTAAGGATTAGTGTATATGTTTTCTAAGTTAGGCCAAAGCAAAAAATTTTAGCCACTATTTAAATTCTTCCGCTATCTTTTGTTATATGGTTTTATTTGTGATTGAGCACGAGTCCTGACAGTTCTAAGCTGTTTGCTCTTCTTCGAAGTACCGTTCTAAACTCTTAAGCTATGATCTGATCTGTGATGCTCTAAACTGAACGTCTTGCTCTAAGCTGATCACCGACGCTCTAAGATGAAAGCTGAAAAACTCTGATCTGATCCACTAAGCTCTGAGCTGAATTACGCATCTGATCTGATATAAGCTTCTGAACTGATCTACGCTGTGCTTGAGCTGTATTCTTCTCTAAAATGGTTACTGGCCTCTGACCTGAAATACTTCTTCCAACCTGATATCTGGTCCTAAGCTGTTTTCCCATGATCTAATCTTATTCAAAACTTGATCTGTTCTGTTTGGTCTGGATTATTGTATTTGTTAGCACCAAAACTTAGTAAATTTAATCTTAATAATTTTCTCCTTTTGGGGATGACAAAACTTAGCAGCTTAGAATTGAGAACAAAAAAATTTCTATTTTATATATGAAAAATCTCGCTAAGTACAAGAACTTAAAAAAAATCTGATCCTCTATAAATGAAAACATCTCTTCTCAAAATCATCTGCGTCCTTTGCCACTGCTGCTACTTTCCTTTCTATCGTTGCTGCTACTTTTCCCCTTTTTGGCATCACTAGCTCTTGTAAGATAAGCAATAAAGTGGTTAAAATTTTTGCTTTTGGCCTGACTGAAAGATAATATAATTTAAAATACAGCAATACTCAAATATATATCCCAGTTTACACAAAACAAGCAAAGGCTACAAGCCAAAGTAAAAAAGTACAGTACCAACATGCATCAAGTACCAACACAACCGAATACAACAGAGCATAGGGCATCCCCTGGCTAACAGTACTGATACATATATACTATACTAACTGGTACACTCTATCCTCCACCTGGGGCTCCTCCAGCTGGTCTAAAACCACGACCAGCTGTAAAACCTGGGATACCTGAAAACAAACACAGGCAACAAAAACAACAGCCACAGAGGGACCTCGGGGTCAAACCCCAGTATGGATAGCAACTGAAACAGCATATGATAGAATGCAAATGCCATGCATGAGATCAAGGCTGCAACCGAACACCGGGAGCCAAAGGATTCCAATGATAACTCAACAACTGCAATCAGGTGCCAAGATATGAGGTGTGAGAGCTACTCACTCCGCCCACATCAATACTCGACCTGCTGTAGCCCAACCCATAAGGTGTGAGAGCTACTCACTCCGCTCACGGTGGCCAACCATATCAGCAGGGAGAAGAAACGCGTGAGGTGTGGGAGCTACCCACTCCGCTCACAAATCTGCACCCTAGCACATACCATTCAAACAATGCAAGGCACGACAACAATAGAGATCTTCATGCAACGAGTATAATACGTGTAGGCATAAAACAGAAAGCAGTAAACACTGAACAGCATACAGGAACAACACAACAGCAAGCACAGCACTCATCCATGCCAAATCTCAACGCTGTAACCAGCTCAACATCCGTACCTCGATATTTTGTGCAACAATTACTACAAACAGGGTCCCGAGAAATCTGGTCCGAAACCTGCTAAACAACACGCATAATTCTCAGGGACGCTATCACAGAATACACGAACTGGGAGCTACACTCAACCAGCGATAATCCTACCTTCCTAACTCAACAGGAAGCTCAAATCAAAGTCTAGGATAAGATCAATTAATTCGAAGCGCTACCTGCACGCACGAACTCATGGCCGAAGACAGCTACTTCGTGACTCGTTTCCAGCCAACCACAACCTCCAAAAGTGGTATCAATCGAAAGAGAAACTCTCAAGGAGTGCAGCGCCACTGGTCTTGCTCAAAACAGAGATGGGAAACAATGGGAATCGACGGCGGAAAACTACGGTGAACAGTACTTAGGGTTCTCGATAGAGATTGGGAATCGGGGGAAGATATTTCTAAGTATCGGGGAAACAATAATAGAGAACAGCAGCTAAGTCCCCTATTAAATACACTTCTCAACAGCTGACAGAAGCAGGAACAGATTCCACCGACAAAATCAGTTATCACAACTACTATTCCCAACCAGGTGCTGAAATCTCGCACCAGCTATTACCTATCGCTGTTATATCAACCAACTGAATCTTTCAAACAACGCTAAGGCTAAACGGCGTCGCACCAACTTAACCAAACGACGTCGCAGAGGGACACGCCACCTCGCTACCTACAGCTGATCAACAAACCAGCAGCTAAATAAAAAACGCACCAAATCTCTCAACAGTTGATGTCTATCATAACCAACAGCTGGTACAAAGCTCTCCACTCAAAACTCTGTCGTTCCAACTTATCAAAACGACATAGTTTTGCTACCCGCTACAAAACACGCTAACGAAACCAACAGCTGGTTCCTGTTCACAAAAATTCGTCGCTTTAGAGTCCCTTAGCGCTCTCTGCTGATCATCGCAACTAAAATACCAACAGCTGATCACTCGCAACAGCTGGTCTCTCGCAACAGCTGGATACGCGCTAATACACCAACGACTGAAATCCACGTCAGCATTGCTGCTGCTTCCTACCAAAACGCAATGACTGAAATCTAACGAATCACTGCTACCCCAACTGATTCCTACTACTACTGCTGATTCCAGCACTAAGGCAAAATCGATGGCTATGCCAAGCACATCGAACAACAGCTGGTTCAAACCCGACCAACACCTGATTGCGAAAACACAGGTCTCATAGCAATAATCTCGTAGAGCTGAGATCCAAAGGAAGCAAGGCTTGAATTAGCTTCAAACGATGAACACTGAACCTTATCAAGTAGCATATGTCTTGTCGTAGCACGCTCTGAAGAAATTTCAGCTTCGACTCTTTCAGTCCTCCTTAGCATGTCCAGATATTGTCTCTGCTATTTATTGATCAGCGTAAGATTTGATTCACGTATATCTTCAACACTAAGCTCTAGAGATTTTAATTTCTGATCAAATTCGGACTTGAAATAAGTTAGCAGCTCTTGTGATTTCATCTGCTCGAGACTAAGATTGTGTACCAAGTCTCTGATATGACCAACTGACTGATTGAACACAGGAGCGTGCTAGGAGAGTCTTCAAAGATATGAACTTGTTGAACTTCTTCATAGATATTCTTAGCAGCTTCAGATTAAGTAAAAGAAGATTGAGTTGATTCAGATATTGCGACATTCGAAAAATCTACAAAAATTTTCAGCACTCTGGCCGTGCTTAACAGCTCCAAAAACTGTATCAAGAACTCTCTCTGTACACTGTATTGAAGAAAAGATAACCAAATCTATACACAAATTGACAGCTGGGTGCAAAGAACTGAAACTAAAAACTGTATAAACTCTTCAATTGTACGAACCCACTGCTATTGCAAAAGTGTAGGGTAAAGTCTTCACAAAGCTGTATCCTGGTGTGGAAGAATAAAGTAGCAGATAGGATCCAAAGAGTTAAGGAAAGGTTGACGAGACACAATATGCTTAGCTGACGTAGCCTTCGCAGCTAGCAGCTCTGACCTGACGGGATGAGGATCTGCTCCATGCTGAATGCGCCAGACACCTCTAGAAAAACTAAGGGACCTCACCAGCTCGACGAAGGGCAGATGGGGTAAAACTGAGAATGAAGAGAAAGAACTTCCTCATTTTTACTGAAAAATGCGCTGATGTTCCTGGCCTGGTCCACGTAAGCTGATGCTGCCTCCTTAGCCAAATGTAAGCCAGAACCGCTATCTGATGGACTTCAGCAAGCATCTCTAATACCATAAGATCGATTCCCGTGGTGTGCCAGGAACAAAATGATTGAAACTCCCTATACTTCGCCTTTACAAAGCTCCATCTCTCCAAATGCTATTTTAAATGAGTCTATCTCTGCCCATCTCAGTACCAAATCTTCCTTAGCTACAGTTGAGAGATGGACGTCATTAACAGCTGACTAATCCACAAAGAATTCCGAAATCTGATCAACTCAGTAAACACTGACTCTCTGATCTGTATAAAGAATTCAACATTTCCAAGAATGAAGTCCACAATTTTTGTATCCGGCTTGCCTCTTGTACCATACTCAACCAAAATTTTCTTCCCTTTATCTTCGAGAGCTTCTGAGGCAAAGATCGGTGGCGCTCATCGACTTCTCAAATCTCCACATTTTGGCTCCACCGAATCTTGGTCACCGGCTGCTCAGCCATCATAGAAAGAAGCAGTACGTCATCTGGAAGACTCATCAAAATTTCCTCCAGAGACATTGATTCATCATCGGAGCGCTGGCCATTTTTTATTGTCATCTCTTTTGGATTCTGATCAGCAATAGTCTTCGACACAGATCACCTTCTTACCCCATATCTTGCTGACCACGAAGTCTCGCTCGACTTTAGCATTTGCAAAATATTCATGAAGATCCTCCTCGTAAATCGCCGCTAAGCAACCCAAAAAATCCGCTGAGTTTGGTTGACTCCAAAGATTTTAATACTTTCAATATTCCCCCGCTGGGAAGACTGAGAACTTATTCGAAGTTATAGCGTTCTGAACGAAGACTGAAGCCATTGCTGTAGGATTGCTTGAGATTTGCTTGGGAGCTAGAGAGACTATGATAGGATCAATTGTTAGAGTAGATGCCCAACTAGCCAACTTGTGGCGTGTGGGTCTTATTGACTCTTGTGTATAACTATCTTTATTTATGAAATACGCATTTCTATATGGAATTATTTATTTTCATTATGTTATAATGTTAACAATTGTGTTGGATAAAGACTTAGAATGCACCATAGTGTATGTTAGATGTGATAGTGGATATGATGGCTATCATGAAACACATCTAATAGTCACTGTGTATTCTGAATTCGTTCCTAGTCGATTAGGCCATCAAAATGAGGATAAGGCCGCCCGAGCTTGAGACTAGCATCTGCGATGTGAAGTACCATGTTTCATTGGTAGGGAACATTGTGATGTTCTGAGCATGCAGATGGATAGTGACCTGGTGATCTATCGCCTCACTTTGACCCGTTTTCTGACTCATTTGGGGTCATTAAGCGGCGGGATTGGGTGAGGTCCTGATGCATGTAGGAGTCGATGCTTCGTTGTCGAGGATTCACCGCTCGCTCTCATGCGTGGATATCCTATGCTATCTGAGGGGATAATAGTGTATAAATCTCTGGCCAGAGTACTGGATGTGTTTTAGGTAAATGGGTTTGCCTAGTTACACTCGTGATGTCACTATTTGATCTCCAAGATGTATGCATATTTATCGGATCTCTGGCGACTCTCGATTTACCAATGGTTGTTGATCTGATCGGGATATATGTGTTGAAAGGATCGTACTGTACGCTAACCACGACCGACTGGTTCTTGCAGGCACTATCAGTGATACCTAGGGGGTCATGGGGCGATGTTGCTAGGCGCTTTACCATGATCCGATGGGCAAGTACGAAATTGTGATTTCGGAGTCACAATGGTTGTGGGCCCACGGCTAGCTATATCCCTGAACCATTGAGGGTCACACAAGTACTGGATTCACGATTCCCGCACGGAAACTGAGCTCAATGTGTTGAGCATAGGAGGAGGAATTTAGGGAGTGCGACTTCCTAAAAATCAACATGGGTCAAATTGCGACTTCCCAAAGTTGAGGGGCTAAACTGTAATTTTGGACTAGGTGGTCTGAAAAATTGTTTTCACATCATAATATTCAGTTTTGAAAATTGAGTCGATCGATCCGATCTGATCGTCGATCGGAATTGTGATGAAGCCGCGGTGGTACGGTTGAAACGAATGTTCATATGGACCTGGACCCGCCCCAGGCCCATTGGGCTAGTGAAAGCCCATCATTGGTCTACTTATGCTAGACCTAGGGCTACACATCACGAGAGAACTCAATCCTAGCCTCCAAACATAGCGCCGCCCACCTCCTCCTCTCCTCCCCACTTCGGCCGACACCACCACGCGCCGCCGCTCGCCGGCCTCCGTCCGTCGTCGCCGTAATCGGACTTGTTCCGATCGTCTTTTCGAGGAGATTCCATCCGTGGAAATTTCTTCAGTTCTTCTAGTGCATATTGACGAAAGATTCTTGTTTCCGGTCGTGGACCTGATTAGGAGGATCTACCGCCGCCTACCTTTCATGAGCCAGAATTCCCTGTGAATCTGGTTGGAGCCAGGTGCTAGACGCCAGCAAGGTAACAATCGATAAACTGTTAGACTAGATGTCCAACTAGCCAACTTGTGGCGTGTGGGTTTATAGACTCTTGTATATGAAATGAATCTGGTTGGAGCCAGGTGCTAGACGCCAGCAAGGTAACAATCGATAAACTGTTAGACTAGATGTCCAACTAGCCAACTTGTGGCGTGTGGGTTTATAGACTCTTGTATATGAAAATCTTTATATATGATATTTGCATTTATTTATGGCGTTCTTTACTTTCATTGTGTTGTATGATGATTAACAATTGCGTTGAGTAAAGACCTAGAATGCACTATAGTGTATGTTAGATGTGATAGTGGTATGACGGCTATCATGAAACACATCTAATAGTCACTGTGTATTCTGAGCACGTTCCTAGTCGATTGGGCCGTCAAAATGAGGATAAGGCCGCCCGAGCTCGAGACTAGTATCTGCGATGCGAAGTACCATGTTTCATTGGTAGGGAACATTGTGATGTTCTGAGCATGCAGATAGATAGTGACCTGGTGATCTATCGAACTACCCTCGTTCGGACTTTCCAAGTGGTTACCATTTGTCGAGTGGATAAGTCCGAGGTCTTGGTTGTACTGATTAGTCCTCACGACTCGAAACGTCATTGAGACTCTACATGATAGGCGTCTCACGTTGACCCGTTTGCCGACTCACTTGGGGTCATTAGGCGGCGGGATTGGGTGAGACCCCGATGCATGTAGGAGTCGATGCATCGTTGTCGAGGATTCACCGCTCGCAGACATGTGTGCATATCCTATGTTATCTGAGGAGACGATAGTGTATAAATCTCTGGCCAGAGTACTAGAAGTGTTTTAGGTAAATGGGTTTACCTAGTTACACTCGCGATGTCACTATTCGATCTCCAAGATGTATGCATAGCTATCGGATCTTTAACGACTCTCGATTTACCAATGGTCGTTGATCTGATCGTAATATATGGATTGAAAGGAACGTACTGTACGCTAACCGCGACCAACTGGTTCTTGCAGGAACTATCAGTGATACCTAGGGGATCATGGGGCGATGTTGCTAGACGCTCTTACCATGATCCGATGGGCAAGTCCGGAATTGTGATTCCGGAGCCACAATGGTTGTGGGCCCACGGCTAGCTGTATCCCTGAACCATTGAGGGTCACACAAGTACTGGATTCGAGATTCCCGCATGGATACTGAGCTCAGAGTGCGACTTCCTAAAAGTCGAGATTCTCGCATGGATATTCGAGATTCCAAATGGAGAATTTTGGAAGTGCGACTTCCTAAAAGTCAACAGGGGTCAAATCGTGATTTCCCGCTGTTGAGGGGCACAACGGTCATTTTGCAATTTAGGGTTAGATGATCTGAAAAATTGTTTTTCATATCATAATATTCAGTTTTGGAAACTGAGTCGATCGGTCCGATCTGATCGGCGAACGGAGTTACGATGAAGTCGCAGCGATGGATATCGTCATTTGGACCCGGGTCCGTTGGGCTGGTCCAAGTCCATTGCTAGTCTACTTAATGAAGACTTGGAGGCTTTAATCATAACACTTGATTACACTTAACCCTAACCCTAAAACTCACGGCCGCCTCCCTCCTCTCCTCAAAAGCCGCTGCCACCGCCGGCCACCACCATCGCCGCCGCCGCTAAGTGATCGGACTTGTTCCGATCAACTTTTCGAGGAGAATCCGTCCGTGATGATCTCGTCAGGCCTTCTAGTGCAGGCTGACGAAGGAGTCTCCCTTCCGGTCATGGACCTGATTGACGTAATCTACCACCGCCTACCGTGAAGTGCCGGTTTCCTCGTGAAACTGTTCGGAGGCAGGCGCCAAGACGCCATCAAGGTAACAAACTAAACACCCTATGAATGGTTCATATTGTGTTATTTTGAATTGTATTGAACGTTTCGCGGCCTAATTTTGTTCTTCCGCTGCCTCGCCGGGAGACGGGATCCGGATCCGCCACGGTTCCCCAACAGTGGTATCAGAGCCAAGGTTCGGATCTGTTCAATACAATTGCTGCATTATTGTATCTAACTTTCAATTTTTCAGAATCGAAATGAAACAAAATCGACGTTGCATTGGCCACGGCGCCGCCGCGCTAGTCGGCGCCTCCTCATCATCTCCGCGCGCATGAGCGCGCGCGACAACTGCGCGCTGGCCGCGCATGGCGCGCGACCGCTGGCCTATGTCCAGCCCTTGGTTGCGCGACGAAGTGCTGGACAGCGGCCGAGATGTGCGCGCCTGCCGTGCATAGCGGCCGTTCACGCCGCGTGATGGTCGCGCCTCGCGGCCGCGCTATGGCCTGTCTCGTGCAATGGTTGTGCGCGATAACAGCGCGCTTGCAGCGCTTGGTGGCCGACTGTGGGGCGCCGTTTGGCGAACGGGAGAGCCGCGCTTGTCGCGGCCGCGCGTGATTTGTTGGCCGCGGCCGTTGTCCGGCGATGCTCCGGCGATTTCGTGATGGCTGGTTTGTTTTCTAGGGTTTAGTTCGGGCCTGTCCCGGGCAGCCCGTGAAGTTTTCGATATCGGGCCGGTTTTGGTCGATTTTGAAATTTTGAGATTTTTGGGCCTAAAATTGTTTTTAAGCCCAAATTGATGCAATTAAATTGCAAAATACGATTTTATTTTGAAATATGATTTTATAAATTAAATATGATTTTGTTGATTAAAATTTGATTTTATCGACAAAATACGATTTTATTTATAAAATGCGATTTCGTAATTAAAATATGATTTTGTGGATAAATAATTTGATTATTTAATTTATGCATATTAATTAGATTATCTTCATGTTTGGGATGATCGAGAGCCGTGCCCAATGTGTTAGGTGTATGCGATAGGTTTTTATGATTTCGGTTTGTAAATATTATTGATTATCATTTTAAGTGGGCCTATTTGTGGCCCGTTCCCACCCCTTGAAAAAAGTATCCCTTATATATCATGGTATATTTAAATGTAAATTACTATATTTAGTGGGAGGACATCCGAAGTGTTAGAGTAGATGCCCAACTAGCCAACTTGTGGCGTGTGGGTTTATAGACTCTTGTATGAAACAATCTTTATATATGATATTCGCATTTATTATATGGCATTCTTTACTTTCATTGTATGTATGATGATTTACAATTGCGTTGAGTAAAGACCTAGAATGCACTAAAGCGTATGTTAGATGTGATAGTAGAAGTGTTTTAGGTAAATGTGTTTACCTAGTTACACTCGTGATGTCACTATTCGATCTCCAAGATGTATGCATAGCTATCGGATCTATAGCGACTCTCGATTTACCAATGGTCGTTGATCCGATCGGGATATATGGATTGAAAGGACCGTACTGTACGCTAACCACGACCAACTGTTCTTGCAGGCACTATCAATGATACCTAGGGGATCATGGGGCGATATTTCTAGACGCTCTTACCATGATCCGATGGGCAAGTTCGGAATTGTTATCCCGGAGCCACAATGGTTGTGGGCCCACGGCTAGCTGTATCCCTGAACCATTGAGGGTCACACAAGTACTGGATTCGAGATACCCGCACGGATACTGAGATCAATGTGTTGAGCATGAGAAGATGATTTTGGGGAGTGCGACTTCCTAAAAGTCAACCGGGGTCAAATCGAGATTTCTCGACGTTGAGGGGCAAAACGGTCATTTTGCACTGGGGTTCTGAAAAATGGTTTTTCAGATCATATTGTTCAATTTTGGAAACTGAGTCGATCGGTCCGATCTGATCGGCGATCGGAGTTACGATGAAGTCACGGTGATAGGGATGAACTGAATGTTCCTCCGTTGGACCCGGGCCCGTTGGGCCGGTCCAATTCTATTACTTGTCTACTTAAGTAGACTTAGGAGACTTCATTAACAACACAACACTATTCAAAACCCTAACCCTAGACTTGAGTAGCCGCCGCCTCCCTCCTCTCAAATAGCCGTCGCCGGCCGCCGCCTCCGCCACCGCCCACTTCGCCGGAAATTCGTTCTGGCCAATTGGACGAGGAGAATCCGTCCACGCAGATCTCGTCAGGCCTTCTAGTGCAGGCTGACGAAGGAGTCTCGTATTCGGTCGTGGACCTAATTGGCGTTATCTACCACAGTCTACCGTGAAGTGCCGTTTTCTTTATGAAACCGGTCGGAGCCAGGCACGAGTTGCCAGCAAGGTATTCTACAAAACACCCTATGAATGTCATAGTTTGTTGATTGTTTTTATCGTATTGATCGTCTCCCGGCACATGTTTTTCGTTCTTCCGCTGCCCCGCCGGGAGGCGTGATCCGGATCCCAACAGTGGTATCAAGGCATGGTTTTCGAATCTGATCAATACAATTGTGCCATATTGTATCTAACGTCTCAATTTTCAAATTGAAATCAAAGTTTTTGACCTCGACCACCGGGCCACCGCCGCATGTGGCGGCGCTAGCGGCCGCGTGATTTCGCGCGCATGTCGCGCGACACCATGCGCACTGGTTGCGCATGGTGGCCGAAGATTTTGCGCTGCCTCGCGCAAGTCGTTGCGCCCATCATCACAGATCACAGGCCTCCGTCACGCACAACTTTTTGCGCGATGAGGCGCGCGGTAACAGCGCGCTTAGCGCGTCTTGTGCGGCCGATTGAGGGGCGTCGCTTGGCGCATGGTGGCGCACGTCGGCCGTGACGATGGCTGCTGTTCGACGCACGGTGGCGCGCTGCTTGAGGAAAATTTGCACGAGGAGGCTGCTGGACGTGCGATCGGAGATGCGTAGCGTGCGCAAATGGTTGCGCGGCTGTGCGTGTTGATCGGCGACATGCATACGGCTGCCGCGCGCATTTTTTCTTCGTGGCGGCGTCGCCGCCGCCGGCCGCTGCTCCGGCGATGTCGAGACGGCTGATTTCTTCTAGGGTTTGGTTCGGGCCTGTCCCGGGCAGCCCGTGAAGTTTTCGGGCCGGTATGCGATATCGGGCCCGTTTTGGTCGATTCTGAAAGTTTAAGATTTTTGGGCCTAGAATTGTTTTAAGCCCAATATTGATACAATTAAAATTAGCAAAATGTGATTTTAATTATAAAATATGATTTTATAATGAAATATGATTTTGTTGATCAAAATTCGATTTTGTCGACAAAATACGATTTATTATAAAGATTATCTGCATGAGTTGGGGTGATCGAGAGCCGTGCCAATTTGTTAGGTGTATGCGATAGGTTTTTGTGATTCGGTTTTGTAATATATTTTGATTATCATTTAAGTGGGCCTGTTTGATGTCCTTTCCCACCCCTTGATAAATGTATCACTTGTATGTCATGGTTAATTTAAATGTAAATTACTAGATTTAGTGGGAGGACATCCGAAGACGGTGGACAATGACGATCAAGATATTGAAGACCGAAAATCTGTAAAACCGGAAAGCTTTGTAATAGGATTGCATTACATATTACATTACCCCTAGGATTGGACCCAGGTCCGTGACTGGCAACCACGGACCGCATAGCTCTCGCGATCGATCATCCCAATATTTATTTTATATGTCGATATATAGATTAATTGAATCCGCATGTTGCATGTTTTAAATTAGATTTAAATATGCCTGAGACCAAAATTTTTCAAAATAAAATCCCTCGTTTAAATATGATTTAAAACTTGTATCAAGATAAAACGTTTATTCGATAAACTAAAGGGTTAAAATTGTTTAAATTTCCCTACCTTCCATCAACAATGGGTGTACGTCGATGCTACCCGTATACATGGCCCGGCTCATATTATTGAGGGGGTCATGTATGCCGGAAAGCTGTCCACGCCATTGACAATTGTTGTGAGTCGGCTGGAACTCCCTTTAACGTTGGCTCATATTATTGGGGACGTTAAGGGGATCGTCCTTCACGACTCAACATTGATGGGTCAATCTTGACACGTGATAGTAAACGGCGTCATATTATTGGGCCCTTACTGGACGTGAGGTAAATACATGGAGGTTGCACCGATTGCAACCGGAAACTACCTTCCGGGGTCATGGATGACTGATATTATTCGGGTCCATGATCGCTTGATTGGGCTCCATGTACCCACTAAAGAAACCTGTTTTCTCGATTTCATTAGAGGGTGGTGAAATCGTTAAAATAGTGGGAGGGTAATTCATAAAACTTAACGACCATGTTTTATGTCTTAGCTTATATCATATATAGTTAGTAATGTATGTCTGTTTTCTTTTCAGTATTACTGCTTATAAAATGGTTTCGATGAAAAACCCGCTCGCTGCTATACTGGATAGCAACAGGTTCACCGGTCTGAACTACCAAGACTGGCTCCGCAATCTCAATCTTGTATTGGCTTCGGAGAAGCTTCTCTATACGATAGAGAAGTGTCCTCCGGAGGAAACCCCTGCCAACATCAGCCCTAAGGAGCTGATTACGCTTAACCAACGGCGGAACGACGAGGTTAAAGCTCGATGCTATGTGATGGCATCGATGTCCAACGAAATGCAACGGAGTTTTGAGAAGACAAAGTATGCCTCTGCCATACTCTTTCATCTCAAAGAGCTGTATTGGGAGAACTCTCGACATGAGAGGTTCACGGCTGTCAAGGAGCTGATAACGAACCGCATGCGCGATGGGACTTCGGTCCGCGAGCATGGGGTTCATATGATTGGGCTCGTTGAAAAGCTGTCGGGCCTTGATATCGCACTTCCACACGAGCTGTCGGTGGATGTACTTCTCCTATCGCTGCCTGCTGCATTTGACCCCTTTGTGGTCAAATTCAATATGAACAAGCTGGAAGCCACCCTTGAAGAGGTGGTTAACATGCTCGTAGTGTTTGAAGGGACCATAAAGAAGGACAAACCCGTCCTCCTTCTGGGTTCTTCTTCCTCTGCGACGAAGGGGCCTAGACGCAAGAGCAAGAAGCGTTCTGCTCCTGCAAAGGAAGAAAAGTCCGCCAAGAAGCCAAAGGCAAAGGCTTCCAAGCCAAACAAGTCTGAAGATGTTTGCCACCACTGCCACAAGGCTGGGAATTGGAGGAGGAACTGCAAGGATTACCTCGAGCAGTTGCGAACTGCGAAAGGTATGTTCTACATTGAAATAAATATGTCTCTTAATTCAACTTCTTGGGTACTTGATACCGGATGTGGATCTCATATCTGCAATGATTTGCAGGTGATGAAAAGAAGTCGACGTCTTAGAGAGGGTGAGACTTACTTGAGACTTGGCAATGGAGCAAGAGTTGCTGCAGTAGCTATAGGATATGTTTACTTATTTCTGTCTTCTAATTTTAAGTTGTTATTGAGAAACGTTTTATTTTTACCGAATTAATAAAGAACATTATTTCTGTTTCTATGCTTGATAGTGATGGATATTCTTGTATGTTTGCTAATTCGATTTGCAATATTTACAAGAATGAATGTTTAATCGGAATTGGGGAACGCGAAAACGATTTATACACCTTAAAATTAAAAGACGTTCCAACTCCCGATGTCGAAGCACATACAACAACGATTAAAAGGAAACACGATAACTTGAACCCAGCACAACTTTGGCACGCCAGGCTAGGTCATATTTCTCTAAGTAGGATGAACAAGTTGGTTAGGAGTGACTTGTTTGATCTGTCAGACATCAACTCTCTACCGACTTGTGAATCTTGTCTTAAGGGAAAGATGACCAAGCAACCCTTCAAGGGCAAGGGTGAGCATGCTCAAGGCCTATTGGATTTGATCCATACTGATGTGTGCGGCCCGTTTAGTATTGGTACTAAATACGGTCACACATACTTCATCACCTTTACCGACGATCACTCTAGGTATGAGTACTTGTACTTGATGAAGTACAAGTCTGAATCCTTTGAAAGGTTCAAAAAATTCAAGGCTGAAGTAGAAAATCAATTAGGCAAAAGTATTAAAGCACTTCGATCCGATCGAGGTGGTGAATACTTAAGTGCTGAGTTTCAAGACTATCTGAAAGAGAATGGGATTCTCTCACAGTGGACCCCTCCGGCCACACCACAGCTCAATGGTGTAGCGGACCGTCGTAATCGGACCTTGTTGGACATGGTTCGATCTATGATGAGCTTCACTTAACTTCCTACCTCGTTTTGGGGCTATGCGCTCGAAACGGCGGTAATGTTGTTGAACAATGTCCACACCAAGGCAGTGGATAAGACTCCGTATGAGATATGGATGGGCAAACCACCCAAATACTCATTTATGAGGATTTGGGGATGTCCTGCTTACGTGAAGCAGACAGTGGGAGATAAGCTGGATACGAGATCCATCTTATGCTACTTCATTGGGTATCCAAAGAATTCCATTGGATAATACTTCTACTATTCCAGCGAAACAAAAGTGTTTGTTTCTAGAAATGCCACCTTTATGGAAAGGGAAATTCTACTTGATAGAAATGGCAGAATAGTAGAACTCGAAGAGGTTCGAGATCCAATCGAAGTACCGAGTGAATCTCTCGCACCTACAGAGCCAATAACAGAAATGGTCGCACCTAGGAGATCCGAAAAGATTCCTAGGGCTCCTGAGAGATATGGTTTTCTCCTTTAAGATGATCAAAGTGATCAAGTTGTTGGATCTGATCCAAGAACTTTCAAGGAGGCAATTTCCGATGCTGATTCTAACTTATGGCTTGAAGCAATGCAGTCTGAGTTTGACTCAATGCATGCTAATCAAGTTTGGACTCTTGTCAACCCTCCCGAAGGAATTGTTTCTATTGGGTGTAAATGGGTATACAAGAGGAAACTTGGGCCTGATGGTAAGGTAATGACCTACAAGGCACGACTAGTCGCGAAAAGTTACACTCAAAGGCAAGGTGTTGACTATGATGAAACCTTCTCGCCAGTCGCAATGTTCAAGTCAATCAGAATCTTGTTAGCCATAGCCGCATTATGACCGTACAAGGCACGACTAGTCGCGGAAAGTTACACTCAAAGGCAAGGTGTTGACTATGATGAAACCTTCTCGCCAGTCGCAATGTTCAAGTCAATCAGAATCTTGTTAGCCATAGCCGCATGGTATGACTATGAGATATGGCAAATGGATGTGAAAACTGCGTTCCTTAATGGAAACATTAAGGAAGAAATCTATATGACGCAGCCTGAGGGTTTCACATCTGTTGGAAGCGAGCATAAGGTATGCAAGCTTCAGAGATCGATCTACGGTCTCAAACAAGCATCGTGAAGTTGGAACCTGAGATTCGATGAAACAATTAAGGAATTTGGTTTCATCAAGAATCCCGAGGAGCCATGTGTCTACAAAAAGGTAGTTAAAAGCGCTGTGACGTTCCTCGTACTTTATGTTGATGACATTCTACTCTTTGGGAATGATGTAGGAATGCTGCAGTCAACTAAAGTATGGTTGTCTAGCAGATTTTCGATGAAGGACATGGGTGAAGCATCCTATATTCTTGGAATACAGATCTATCGGGATAGGTCTAAGCGGATGCTCGGACTCACCCAAGCTACCTACATCGATACCATACTTAAGAGGTTCTCTATGGAAGAGTCCAAGAGAGGACACCTACCTATGTGCCACGGGGTCACTCTATCTAAGTCTATGTGTCCAAAGACTTATGAGGAGATAGAGAGTATGGCACGTGTACCATATGCCTCGGCAATAGGTAGTATTATGTATGGCATGATCTCGACTAGACCGGATGTCGCATATGCTCTGAGTGTCACGAGCTGCTACCAGGCCAACCCCGGCCAATTGTATTGGAAGGCCGTGAAGGATATTCTTAATTACTTACGAAAGACTAAGAATATGTTCACGGTCTATGGGGGTGGTGAACTGAAACTGGAAGGCTACACTGATTCTAGCTTCCAGTGTGACGTGGATGATTCGAAATCAACCTCTGGATTTGTATTCATGCTCAATGGTGGTGCTGTCTCTTGGAAGAGTTCCAAACAAGACACCATCGCGGATTCAACCACTGAGGCTGAGTACATTGCAGCATCAGCTGCTGCTAAGGAGGCCGTTTGGATAAGGAATTTCGTCCAAGAGTTGGGCGTCATTCCTATGGAGTTGGTCCAGTCCTGGTGTACTGAGACAACACGGGTGCCGTTGCGCAAGCAAAGGAGCCTAGGTCTCACCAAAGATCCAAACACATACTGAGGAAATACCACATAATCCGGGATATTGTGGCTAGAGGTGACATAGCAGTTGAGAGAGTCGCCTCTGCGGACAACGTTGCTGATCCACTTACGAAGCCCTTGCCTGGACCGTTGTTTGAAAAACATCGCGAAACAATGGGACTGCGTCAGATGAGTAGTTGGCTTTAAGGCAAGTGGGAGATTGTTAGAGTAGATGCCCAACTAGCCAACTTGTGGCGTGTGGGTTTATAGACTCTTGTATGAAACAATCTTTATATATGATATTCGCATTTATTCATATGGCATTCTTTACTTTCATTGTGTGTATGATGATTTACAATTGCGTTGAGTAAAGACCTAGAATGCACTAAAGTGTATGTTAGATGTGATAGTGGGTATGACGGCTATCATGAAACACATCTAATAGTCACTGTGTATTCTGAACATGTTCCAAGTCGATTGGGCCGTCAAAATGAGGATAACCGCCCGAGTTCGAGACTAGTATCTGCGATGCGAAGTACCATGTTTCATTGGTTGGGAACATTGTGATGTTCTGAGCATGCAGATAGATAGTGACCTGGTGATCTATCGAACTACCCTCCTTCGGACTTTCCAAGTGGTTACCATTTGTCGAGTGGATAAGTCTGAGGTCTTGGTTGTACTGATTAGTCCTCACGACTCGAAACGTCATTGAGACTCTACATGATAGGCGTCTCACTTTGACCCGTTTGCCGACTCACTTGGGGTCATAAGGCGTCGGGATTGGGTGAGACCCCGATGCATGCAGGATTCCATGCATCGTTGTCGAGGATTCACCGCTCGCAGACATGCGTGGATATCCTATGCTACCTGAGGGGATAATAGTGTATAAATCTGTGGCCAGAGTACTAGAAGTGTTTTAGGTAAATGTGTTTACCTAGTTACACTCGCGATGTCACTATTCGATCTCCAAGATGTATGTATAGCTATCGGATCTATAGCGACTCTCGATTTCCGATCAGGATATATGGATTGAAAGGACCGTACTGTACGCTAACCACGACCAACTGGTTCTTGCAGGCACTATCAGTGATACCTATGGGATCATGGGGCGATGTTGCTAGACGCTCTTACCATGATCCGATGGGCAAGTCCGGAATTGTGATCCCAGATCCACAATGGTTGTGGGCCCACGGCTAGCTGTATCCATGAACCATTGAGGGTCACACAAGTACTGGATTCGAGATTCCCGCATGGATACTGAGCTCAATGTGTTGAGTATGAGAATAGGATTTTGGGGAGTGCGACTTCCTAAAAGTCAACCGGGGTCAAATCGAGATTTCCCGACGTTGAGGGGAAAAACGGTCATTTTGCACTGGGGCTCTGAAAAATGGTTTTTCAGATCATAGTGTTCAGTTTTGGAAACTGAGTCGATCGGTCCGATCTGATCGGTTATCGGAGTTACGATGAAGTCACGGTGATAGGGATGAACCGAATGTTCCTCCGTTGGAACCGGGCCCGTTGGGCCGGTCCAATTCTATTACTTGTCTACTTAAGTAGACTTAGGAGACTTCATTAACAACACAACACTAATCAAAACCCTAACCCTAGACTTGATTAGCCGCCGCCTCCCTCCTCTCAAATAGCCGCCGCCGGCCGCCGCCGCCGCCGCCGCCCTCTTCGCCGGAAATTCGTTCCGGCCAATTCGACGAGGAGAATCCGTCCGTGCAGATCTCGTCAGGCCTTCTAGTGCAGGCTGACGAAGGAGTCTCGTATTAGGTCGTGGACCTAATTGGCGTTATCTACCGCAGTCTACCGTGAAGTGCCGTTTTCTTTACGAAACCGATCGGAGCCAGGCACGAGTTGCCAGCAAGGTATTCTACAAAACACCCTATGAATGTCATAGTTTGTTGATTGTTTTTATCGTATTGATCGTCTCCCGGCACATGTTTTTGTTCTTCCGCTGCCCCGCTAGGAGGCGTGATCCGGATCCCAACACGAAGACGGTGGACAATGACGATCAAAGATATTGAAGACCGTAGATCTGTAAAACCGGAAGCATTGTAATAGGATTGCATTGCATATTGCATTTACCCCTAGGATTGGACACAGGTCCGTGGATGGCAACCACGGACCGCATAGCTCTCGCGATCGATCATCCCAATGTTTATATATATGTGATATATAGTTAGTTGAATCCGCATGTTTTAAATATGATTTAAAATATATTGCATGAGACCAAAGTTTTCAAAAATAAAATCCCTCGTTTTAAATATGATTTGAAACTAATATCGAGATAAAAGTTTATTCGATAAACCAAAGGGGATTTAAATTTGTTAAATTTCCTACCTTCCATCAACAATGGTGTACGCCGATGCTACCCGTATACATGGCTCGGCTCATATTATTGAGGGGGTCATGTATGCCGGAAAGCTGTCCACGCCATTGACAATTGTTGTGAGTCGGTTGGAACTCCCTTTAACGTTGGCTCATATATTGGGACGTTAGGGGAGTTAGTTGAATCCGCATGTTTTAAATATGATTTAAAATATATTGCATGAGACCAAAGTTTTCAAAAATAAAATCCCTCGTTTTAAATATGATTTGAAACTAATATCGAGATAAAAGTTTATTCGATAAACCAAAGGGGATTTAAATTTGTTTAAATTTCCCTACCTTCCATCAACAATGGGTGTACGCCGATGCTACCCGTATACATGGCTCGGCTCATATTATTGAGGGGGTCATGTATGCCGGAAAGCTGTCCACGCCATTGACAATTGTTGTGAGTCGGTTGGAACTCCCTTTAACGTTGGCTCATATTATTGGGGACGTTAAGGGGACCGTCCTTCACGACTCAACATTGATGGGTCATCTTGACACGTGATAGTAAACGGCATCATATTATTAGGCACTTACTGGACGTGAGGTTAAAACATGGAGGTTGCACCGGCTGCAATCGGAAACTACCTTTTGGGGGTCATGGATGGCTGATATTATTCGGGTCCATGATTACTTGATTGGGTTCCGTGTACCCACTAAAGAAAATTGCTTTCTCGAATTCATTAGAGGGTGGTGAAATCGTTAAAATAGTGGGAGGGTAATTCATAAAACTTAACGACCTTGTTTTATGTCTTAGCGATTATTTTATATAGTTAGTGATGTATGTCTGCTTTTCTTTTCAGTATTACTGCATTACAAAATGGTTTCGATGAAAAACCCGCTCGCTGCTATACTTGATAGCAACAAGTTCACCGGTCTGAACTACCAAGACTGGCTCCGCAACCTCAACATTGTGTTGGCTTCGGAGAAGCTCCTCTATACGATAGACAAGAGCCCTCTGGAGGAAACCCCTGCCGATATCAGCCCTGAGGAGCTGATTACGCTTAAACAATGGCGGGACGACGAGCTTAAGACTCGATGCTATGTGATGGCATCGATGTCGAATGAAATGCAACGGCGCTTTGAGAAGACGAAGTATGCTGCTGACATACTTTTTCATCTCAAAGAACTGTACGGGGAGAACTCTCGACATGAGAGGTTCACGGCTATCAAGGAGCTTATGACGAGCCGCATGCGCGATGGGACTTCGGTCCGCGAGCATGGGGTTCGTATGATTGGGCTCGTTGAAAAGCTATCGGGCCTTGATATCTCACTTCCACACGAGCTGTCTGTGGACGTGCTTCTCCTCTCACTTCCTGCTACATTCGACCCCTTTATGGTCAACTTCAACATTAACAAGTTGGCAGCCACCCTTGAAGAGGTGGTTAACATGCTTGTAGTGTTCGAAGGAACCATAAAGAAGGACAAGCCCGTCCTCCTCATGGGCTCTTCTTCCTCGGCGAAGAAGGGGCCCAGACGCAAGGGAAAGAAACGTTCTGCCCCTGCGAAGGAGGAAAAGCCCACCAAGAAGCCAAAGGAAAAGGTTTCCAAGCAAAACAAGCATGAGGATGTTTGCCACCACTGCCACAAGCCTGGGAATTGGAGGAGGAACTACAAGGAGTACCTCGAGCAGTTGCGAACTGCGAAAGGTATGTTCTATATTGAAATAAATATGTCTCTTAGTTCGACTTCTTGGGTACTTGATACCGGATGTGGATCTCATATCTGCAATGATTTGCAGGTGATGACAGAAGCCAACGTCTTAGAGAGGGTGACACCCACTTGAGACCGGGCAATGGAGCAAGAGTTGCTGCAGTAGCTATAGGAGATGTTTACTTATTTTTGTCTTCTGATTTTAAGTTGTTATTTAGAAACGTTTTGTTTGTTCCCGAATTAATAAAGAACATTATTTCTGTTTCTATGTTTGATAGTGATGGATATTCTTGTATGTTTGCTAATTCGATTTGCAATATTTACAAGAATGAATGTTTGGAATTGGGGAACGCGAAAACGATTTATACATCTTAAAATTGAAAGACGTTCCAACTCACGAAGCACACACAACAACGATTAAAAGGAAACACGATAACTTGAACCCAGCACAGCTTTGGCACGCTAGGCTAGGTCATATTTCTCTAAGTAGGATGAACAAGTTAGTTAGGAATGACATGTTTGATCCGTCAGACATTAACTCCCTACCGACTTGTGAGTCTTGTCTCAAGGGAAAGATGACTAAGCAACCCTTCAAGGGCAAGGGTGAGCGTGCTCAAGGCCTATTGGATTTGATCCATACTGATGTGTGCGGCCCGTTTAGTATTCGTACTAAATACGGTCACACATACTTCATCACCTTTACCGACGATTACTCTAGGTATGGGTACTTGTACTTAATGAATCACAAGTCTGAATCCTTTGAAAGGTTCAAAGAATTCAAGGCTGAAGTAGAAAATCAATTAGGCAAAAGTATTAAAGCACTTCGATCCGATCGAGATGGTGAATACTTGAGTGCTGAATTTCAAGACTATCTGAAAGAGAATGGGATTCTCGCACAGTGGACCCCTCCGGCCACACCACAGCTCAATGGTGTAGCGGAGCATCGTAATCGGACCTTGTTGGACATGGTTCGATCTATGATGAGCTTCACTGAACTTCCTACCTCGGTTTGGGGCTATGCGCTCGAAACGGCGGTAATGTTGTTGAACAATATCCACACCAAGGTAGTGGATAAGACTCCATATGAGATATGGATGGGAAAACCACCCAAGTACTCATTTATGAGGATTTGGGGATGTCCTGCTTACGTGAAGCAGACAGTGGGAGATAAGCTGGATACGAGATCCATCTTATGCTACTTCATTGGGTATCCAAAGAATTCCATTGGATACTACTTCTACTATCCAAGTGAAACAAAAGTGTTTGTTTCAAGAAATGCCACCTTTATGGAAAGGGAATTTCTACTTGATAGAAAGGGCAGAATGGTAGAACTCGAAGAGGTTCGAGATCCAATCGAAGTACCAGGTGAGTCTCCCGCACCTCCAGAGCCAGTACCAGAAATGGTCGCACCTAGGAGATCCGAAAGGGCTCCTAGGGCTCCTGAGAGATATGGTTTTCTCCTTGAAGATGATCAAGATGATCAAGTTGTTGGATCTGATCCAAGAACTTTCAAGGAGGCAATTTCCGATGCTGATTCTAATTTGTGGCTTGAAGCAATACAATCTGAGTTAGACTCGATGCATGCTAACCAAGTTTGGACTCTTGTTAATCCTTCCGAAGGAATTTTTCCTATTGGGTGTAAATGGGTATACAAGAGGAAACTTGGGCCTGATGGTAAGGTAATGACCTACAAGGCACGACTGGTCGCGAAAGGTTACACTCAAAGGCAAGGTGTTGACTATGATGAAACCTTCTCGCCAGTCGCAATGTTCAAGTCAATTAGAATCTTATTAGCCATAGCCGCATGGTACGACTATGAGATATGGCAAATGGATGTGAAAACTGCGTTCCTTAATGGAAACATTAAGGAAGAGATCTATATGACGCAGCCTGAGGGTTTCACATCTGTTGGAAGCGAGCATAAGGTATGCAAGCTTCAGAGATCGATCTACGGTCTCAAACAAGCATCGCGAAGTTGGAACCTGAGATTCGATGAAACAATTAAGGAATTCGGTTTCATCAAGAATCCCGAGGAGCCATGTGTGTATAAGAAGGTAGTTAAAAGCGCTGTGACATTCCTTGTACTTTATTTTGATGACATTCTACTCATTGGGAATGATGTATGAATGTTGCAGTCAACTAAAGTCTGGTTGTCTAGTAGATTTTTGATTAAGGACATGGGTGAAGCATCCTATATTCATGGAATACAGATCTATCGGGATAGATCGAAACCGATGCTCGGACTCACCCAGGCCACCTACATCGATACCATACTTAAGAGGTTCTCTATGGAAGAGTCCAAGAGAGGACACCTATCTATGTGCCACGGGGTCACTCTATCTAAGTCTATGTGTCCGAAGACTGATGAGGAGATAGATAGTACGACACGTGTGCCATATGCCTCGGCAATATGTAGTATTATGTATGGCATGATCTCGGCTAGACCGGATGTCGCATATGCTCTGAGTGTCACGAGCCGCTACCAGGACAACCCCGGCCAATTGCATTGGAAGGCTGTGAATGATATTCTTAAGTACTTACGAAGGACTAAGAATATGTTCATGGTCTATGGGGGTGGTGAACTGAAACTGGAAGGCTACACTGATCTAGCTTCCAGTGTGACGTGGATGATTCGAAGTCAACCTCTGGATTTGTGTTCATGCTCAATGGTGGTGCTGTCTCTTGGAAGAGTTCCAAGAAAGACACCATCGCGGATTCAACCACTGAGGCTGAGTATATCGCAGCATCAGCTGCTGCTAAGGAGGCGGTTTGGATAAGGAATTTCGTCCAAGAGTTGGGCGTCATTCCTAATGGAGTTGGTCCAATCCCGGTGTACTGCGACAACACGGGTGCCATTGCGCAAGCAAAGGAACCTAGGTCTCACCAAAGATCCAAACATATACTGAGGAAATACCACATAATCCGGGATATTGTGGCTAGAGGTGACATAGCAGTTGAGAGAGTCGCCTCTACGGACAACGTTGCTGATCCACTTACGAAGCCCTTGCCAGGACCCTTTTTTGAAAAACATCGGGAAACAATGGGACTACGTCTAATGAGTAGTTGGCTTTAGGGCAAGTGGGATATTGTTAGAGTAGATGCCCAACTAGCCAACTTGTGGCGTGTGGGTTTATAGACTCTTGTATATGACAATCTTTATATATGATATTTGCATTTATTTATGGCGTTCTTTACTTTAATTGTGTTGTATGATGATTAACAATTGCGTTGAGTAAAGACATAGAATGCACTATAGTGTATGTTAGATGTGATAGTGGGTATGACGGCTATCATGAAACACATCTAATAGTCACTGTGTATTCTGAACACGTTCCTAGTCGATTGGGCCGTCAAAATGAGTATAAGGCCGCCCGAGCTCGAGACTAGTATCTGCGATGCGAAGTACCATGTTTCATTGATAGGGAACATTGTGATGTTCTGAGCATGCAGATAGATAGTGAACTGGTGATCTATCGAACTACCCTCGTTCGGACTTTCCAAGTGGTTACCATTTGTCGAGTGGATAAGTTCGAGGTCTTGGTTATACTGATTAGTCCTCACGACTCGAAATGTCATTGAGACTCTACATGATAGGAGTCTCACTTTGACCCGTTTGCCGACTCACTTGGGGTCATTAGGCGGCGGGATTGGGTGAGACCTCGATGCATGTAGGAGTCGATGCATCGTTGTCGAGGATTCACCGCTCGCAGACATGCGTGGATA
>KQ998947.1:37624-70218 GCA_001598015.1 Dorcoceras hygrometricum
AGTGCGACTTCCTAAAAGTCAACAGGGGTCAAATCGTGATTTCCCGCTGTTGAGGGGCAAAACGGTCATTTTGCAATTTAGGGTTAGATGATCTGAAAAATTGTTTTTCATATCATAATATTCAGTTTTGGAAACTGATTCGATCGGTCCGATCTGATCGGAGATCGGAGTTACGATGAAGTCGCAGCGATGGATATCGTAATTTGGACCCGGGCCCGTTGGGCCGGTCCAAGTCCATTGCTAGTCTACTTAATGAAGACTTGGAGGCTTTAATCATAACACTTGATTACACTTACCCTAACCCTAAAACTCACGTCCGCCTCCCTCCTCTCCTCAAAAGCCGCCGCCGCCGCCGGCCACCACCATCGCCGCCGCCGCTAAGTGATCGGACTTGTTCCGATCAACTTTTCGAGGAGAGTCCGTCTGTGCTAATCTCGTCAGGCCTTCTGGTGCAGGCTGACGAAGGAGTATCCCTTCCGGTCATGGACCTGATTGACGTAATCTACCGTCGCCTACCGTGAAGTGCCGGTTTCCTCGTGAAACTGGTCGGAGCCAGGCGCCAAGACGCCAGCAAGGTAACTGACTAAACACCCTATGAATGGTTCATATTGTGTTATTTTGAATTGTATTGAACGTTTCCCGGCCTAATTTTGTTCTTCCGCTGCCTCGCCGGGAGACGGGATCCGGATCCGCCACGGTTCCCCAACATAAACATCCTATGTATGGTTTATTGTATTGTTTTGATGTATTGAACGATAACTTCCGCTGCACCCCGGGAAACGGGATCTGGATCCGCCATTGTCGCCAACATCAATATGGTACGAAAACAGCCCTAGGAGTTCAGAAGGGGGGGGGGGTTGAATGAACTCCTTGGTATTTTAAATTTTAGAAACCGTTAAAATAATTTTACAAGCACCCGCTCAACTTAAGTCCGAGTTACCAGACTTAATGTATCTCAGGTTTAAAGGCTGATTTCTCGGTTAACAAAAATGTGCGGAAAGAAACCGATTAATCAGTGAACAGTGTAAAACAGTAAATGAATGCTTAATGTAAAAGTTAAGGGACAGAGTTTCTTTGTGGAAGTTCGGATATAAATATCCTACGTATCCCCTTCTTCCTTTTCAGGAAGGTTCCTAAAAGATTTGACGCGTGCAGGCCTTCTACAAACACCCGATCACCGAGCCTTGCTCCAGGTGAACTCCTAGCAACACCAAATACAAAGTGCAGACGCAGCTGCTGAAAATAGGTAACGTAATGATGTTTTTCGAACTGCTTCACAAAGCCAGTTCGTTACAGACTCAATGAAATATGACAGTGAGATACAAATCTATGAGACTGTAAATTCTCTGGTTTCTAAACAGCGAAACACGATTCAAAGATTGAACCAGAGAATGACTCGAAGGTAAATTTCTGTGATGGCTTGATTGAAGGTTCTTCGAGTTGTGAGCTTTTCTGAGAGATAACTTCAACGGAGTGAAAGCTCGAAAATGATTGAGATATAAAAATGGCAGAGTAACGGCAAGTGGTCGAGAGCAAAAAGTGTGTTCTTCAATTCAAACTTCTGCTATTTATACTCTTCGCTCAACGGTCGATTAATTCTGTAAAGGAAACAGAATCCCTTTTGAAAAACTATTATACGTACAACCGTATATCCTGCTCCTTCAAATGGTAAATTGCACAACTTCAGAGCCAATTTGTCGTTTTCCAAATTTATGAAAACACCGTGTAACGACCTCTGTATATCGCGTACTATTACCCAAAATAGTACCAATCTCGTCTCCTTAATTCCAAGCAATTATACGATTCTGTTTATCTTTTCATTTTGAGCATATGATTGTATTTGAGTCTATTTGTCGCTTGTGCCTGAACTCCTTTGTTGAACAGATATATCTTTCTTGAAGATGATTGAATATTCCATCGCTGATAGAGTATATAATTGACATTTCTGAACGCATCGAAATACCCGATCACTTGCAATCTCTGAAAACTGACGTCATCGTATCTGTCAGACAAAATATAAAATATCTGTTAAATGCACTGTAGCGTTATCTGTCAATATACTATCATGGTTATCAAAATACGAACACTTCTGTTGACAGCAACCATGAGTGATACTATTACGGTATCTGTTGAATATGATGTCACGGTCTCTGATAACCATAATACAAACATATCTATTGACAGCAACCTTCGCTGTTATCTGTTAGACATATTGTAACGTTCCTGTTGAACTCACTGTTGCGGTATCTGATGACAGCAACCATTACTGATCCAATAACAAATTCTGTTGGCAGATACCTTTGCTGATGCAATAATCGAAGTCTGTTGACAGATATCCTCTGATTCAATAACGATGTCTGTTAATAGAAACAATCACTCTTAATGCACTTTCAACAGTAGATATTTGACCCGATAACCCGAATAACTGATCCGATAACTCAACTGTTCCAAAACCCGAAACTGATCAACTCTTTAACCCGATAACATATCTGCAATATAAACTGATCACTGTTGTCAACACCTCTGTTATCCATGAAGTGGATTACTGGAATTTCATCGTTAAGTCCAATTCTTTTTCTTACTTTTGTTATCACCAAAACTATAAATTTTATCCTAATAATTTCCCCCTTTTTGGTGATGACAAAACTTAGCAGCCGAGATAAACAAATGGGCAAAAATAAATTGCACAAAGTCTACTGAAATTCAAACATTCATTAACTAAAGAATTGTACATAAGATTTGTACAAATGATCAACAACAATTCTATCCTAACCTATCCTCGAATGACCTTCTGAATGGTCCACCACTACTGCTAGAATATCTTTTCTTAGAATATCCACCTCTGTCTCCTCTACTCCTTCTACCACCACTGCTGCCATGACTACCTCGGTTTCCATTGTTTCCACCAGGCCTACCTTGATCATCCGGAGGCGGATGAGGTCCTCGGCTACTAACTTCCCCCTTTTTGTTATCACCGCCACGATTGATATAGGCCACAAGTTCGCTCAACTGATCGGTAATAATATTTAAGGTCTCCTGTGCCTTAGCACTGAAGTCCAAAAAATCATTTTGAGTAGCTGCAACCTGCTCATCCAAGGATGTTACTTTGACGTTAATCTCTTTTACCTCCTTTCGAACATCCATCAAATCTGCAGTAACAGAAGCACTGTGAGCCAGAACACCTTTCCTAAACTCATTGAATCGAAGTGTTTGGACATCATCTAGAGTTCGTCCATCTTGTCGAACACTCTGAATAAATTTGCGAAAATTTTTTCGTCTTGTTGTCGCAGAGTGTCACGAAGGCCCTTGTCAAGTGTATTTAGCCTAGATAATACATCATTTTGAGAATCATCAATGTGCTTAATATCCTTTGTCTGAGTATCAAGACGCTGTGATAGAGTGGTCCTGAGATCATCAAGAGAGGTAGAAAGCTCGGTAGTAACAGCTGGTAATGAGAACTGATTATCTGCGGTGTCATCCAGAGAAAGATCATCGGAGTTAAATCGCATAGGAGAGTCAACAGAGGGAATTTGAAATTCTGGTCGCTGAACCATATCGATTTGTGCATTAGGAACAGAAACAGAAACTAATGGCACTGAAGACGATGCACTATGTAAACTTGGTTCTGGCTCCGCCTCTTGGAAAGAAGAATCATGCTGTGGAGATGGAGAACGATAAACTGTAGAAAAATCAGAAGATACTGAAGCTATATCGGGAGTACTATTTAAACCTTGCTGTACAGCTGAATTACTGAAATAACCAACAAATTTGTTTGTAGCTTCACCCTGAATCACATTGCAAAGGTTGGAGGGAAGTTTCTCAACCACATCTACAACTGGACTGATAGCTACAATCTCCCTGCAAAAATTTTTCATCCCTGACTGGACGAAGACAACCAAACATACTGTACCGAACAATATCTAAACAAACTCGGAACCATCCCCATGATTTGATTATTGACGGGGCGGCTCCCCAATACTGAACAGGCTCTATCAAGAAACAATGAGGAACTAAATTTTCCGTAATAGCCCTGTCTGGTATCTGTTGTTTATTCACAAAAAGAGATAGCCTGCAACTACTCCGCCAATAGTCGTTGCCCTGTATGGGTGTCCAAACACCATCAATTAACACCATTGGCCTTAAACAGCAAGTAGACTTGGCCAGAGAGTAAAATTTGGCGAGAACGGCACCACTACTGTCAGCAAAATCTTTAAAAGATTGAGAGGAGCTTGGTCGATCCATTATTATTCCATGCTCTTGCTGCTGTGCCTGAAGTGCTTCCAGAGATTGAGAATGGACAACAGACAAAAGATCAATAATCTGAGAAGCCATTGCTGTCCATGGTTGGCCTGGAGTAAAGTATTTATGGTGTGAATCCAAAAATTTCCTTAGAAGCATCTCTCGATACTTTGCAAGAATGTACACCCTCCGCTTGAGCGGTCTCTAAAGAATTTGCCTCTGACCACAACAGCATATACTTCTCTTTTTCTTTCAATTCCTTTAACAAATCCAGATCGGATAATTTATTAAGACTAAAAGAATGAAAGAATTCAACTACATCTTTCATAACCTGGTCACGCAACTGTACAAGAAAGTCGACATCGCCGCAGATCAATTGAACCATTTCTCTGGCTGGGTTTCCTTTCACAAACTCATCTTCTTCCAATGGTTCCTTCCCTTTATCATGAGTAGAGATCCGAGGGAGATTGGCAAAGTACCAGTCTCTGTCTTGCACTTCATTGATCTCTATCGAAGAACTAAATCTAATATTTGTAACTTCAGCGACAGTAACTGATGGAAGCATCATATTGTCTGAACAGGTCATCAATAGACATCAGCTCTTCATCAGTTGCGTTGCTACCAGTAGATTTCTCAGGGGCCTTTGCACCCACAATATCCTTGCTGCCCTCAGCTTTGTCAACAGTCTCTGTTGCAACAAAATCTTCGTAAGACTCATCCAACCACTGCTCAAAATTGTCAGATTTGTCAACCGCTGTATCCTCAAAAAATATTTCCTCAACATTTGTTTCAACAAAAGTTTGTTCCAACTGTTCTGCCTCATCTGTTCCCATCTGAGAAGTCTCCGCAAGAACCTGCCCGATAATAACATCCACCTCATCAGTATGTTCCACAACAGGTTCTTCATCAGCAACCTCAATAGTAACTTGCTGCTCAACATCCTCAATAGTTGCAACAGGTACCCTCTCCTCAACAGTTTCATCATCAGAACTCCTTGGCAGAACCAACTTCCTCTTCTTTGATTTACGCTTTGGCAAAGGAGATTTTTCAGCTGTCGCAGCAGAGGTTGGTTCAATAATTGTAAGGGGCACTGCCGCCTGTGCGACATTCACCATATCCAAGCTGGATTTGGAGAGACAAGCTTTGCTTATCACCGTCCTCCTCTTCTTTGGAACCACTGGCTCATCGCCCGCAACGGTTGGTCGCTTCCTCGACAAAACCTCAGTAACCACCTCCACTGGTGCCTCACCTGTGGATTCAGATTTCTTCTTTGATTTGGATTTCCTTTTCACAATCGCCACTGGCGCCATTCCTTGCTCATCAGATTGGCCACGATCATCAATGGTTTGATTCATGGCAATTTAAGTGTGCACGGTCTTAATATACAGAACCTTCGATGTTGGAAAGGGGACGGCTTCACCCATTGTTATCGCAGCATCGTTTTTGAATAGAACACAAATTTGCGCTGCATACCCCTTGGCCTTATTCTGTGTCTTGTCCACCATCTCCTTCAAAACACTAAACAGTATCTTGCTCCAGTTCACTTTCAAGCCAAATTGAATAGCCGTCATCATCAGAAAACGTTCATTTGTAACGGCATCAAATGAACCGGCCTTAAAAGTGATTGCCTTGGCCAGAATATCGTTCAACAGCCGATATTCATATTTCATCAATTTCTTCTTGCCATGTGTAGAAACAGGCTCTCCAGAATTCGAAAAGATGCTCCTAGCATCATAAACCAGATTCTTTGGCACCTCAGAAAAATCTACTAACCTTTCCATTGGAAATTCAAACACCTCCGCAAACCTAGACTGAGAGATATAGAAAAACTTGACTGATACAGCACCTATAATATCGCCGTCTTAAATTAGTGCCGTATCGAAAAACTCTTCTAGTTCCTTCTCATACAACACTGATTGACACCCCAAGAATCCTCGCAGTCCACTGGCCTCCAGAGCCCTAAACATATTCAACATCCCTTCATTGTCTGGAATCGCCAAAACGGATTCGAAGTGGACTTGGTGGGCGTTGGCGATGAACGATGATTCCATTTAAGTAGATTTAGAGAGTACGAAAATGCCTGAAATAGATTGTCTGCAAGGAAAAACAAGAGCACGAGAGCAAGAAAGCATAGAGTGTAATTTTACACAGTAAATGTTATCGAAATTGGAAACACCGTAAATAAATACGATGAATGCGAAAAGTTTAGAGAGAAAAAGATGTAGGTGTGACGGTCCGTATGATTGCAACACGTGTCAATCATCCGATGGTGCGTACTATATTTTGAAAAGATTTTGAAAACATTTTACCCGTACAGGAAAAACATTAAAACGACGCGCCAAAATCTTAAATCGTCACAACTAAGGGAATCTGTTTTTAATGTATCGTAGGGATGGAACGTAATCTGTTAACAGATAAGCATCAGTTGTGTACAAGAGATATCTGTTGACAGATTTCTCCTGTTCAACTGACGTCACGCTTAACAAATCAGATTCCTTGTTCCCCCTACGACATATACTCTTCCAACGGTAAGGCATACGTAAGCAACGCTGTTCCCCTGAATAGAAGACCCGATGCTGACGTAAGCAGTGCTGTTCAACCTACAAAAATTGTTAACGCACAGACAATTTTATGGCAGTTATAAGAGACCTAATATGTTCCTAAAGTAGGAAAACTTAGCGTCTGGTAGAGGCTTTGTGAAGATGTCAGTAACTTGCTGCTCGGTCGACACATACTCCAACCGGACGTCTTTCTTCAGCACATGGTCCCTTATGAAATGGTGTCTGATGTCGATGTGCTTTGTTCTTGAGTGCAGCACGGGATTCTGGGTGATCGCTATCGCACTGGTGTTGTCATAGAGAATAGGCGCTTCAGAAGCATCAATGCCATATTCCTTCAACTGATGTTGTATCCAAAGTATTTGAGCACAGCAGCTGCCAGCAGCTAGGTACTCGGCTTCAGCTGTTGACGTGGCAATGGATGTTTGCTTCTTACTAAACCAGGAAATCAACCGATCTCCGAATTGACAAGTCCCACTTGTGCTCCTGCGATCAATACTGCATCCTGCGTAATCTGCATCACTATAACCGATTAGTTGAAAGCCTGAGTCTTTGGGATACCAAAGACCCACGTTGGAAGTACCCTTTAGATATTTAAGGATTCTCTTAACAGCAATGTAATGTTATTGCTTTGGCTCTGCTTGGAATCTAGCACACATACAGATAGCGAACATGATGTCTGGTCTGCTAGCAGTTAAATAAAGCAAAGAGCCTATAATACCGCGATACAGTGATACCTCTATGGCAGTTCCAGCTTCATATTTATCCATCTTTATAGAAGAGCTCATCGGGGTAGCTGCCGCTGAGCTATTTTCCATGCCAAATTTCTTCAGCAGTTCTTTCGTATACTTAGCATGGTTAATGAAGATTCCATTCTCTAGCTTTCGAACTTGTAAGCCCAAAAAGAACGTCAGATCCCCCATCATACTCATCTCAAATTTATCCTGCATAAACTTCGAAAAATTTTGGCACAATTTGGGGTTAGTTGACCCAAAAATAATATCAACGTAAATTTTAACTAATAAGACATGATCATCTTTAGTGAATTTAAACAGTTTCTTATCTACTGTGCCTATCGTGAAATCATGCTCAATTAAAAATTTTGATAGTGTATCTTACCAAGCTCTGGGTGCTTGCTTCAACCCATAAAGAGCTTTATCCAATTTGTAAACAAAATCTGGATGTGTATGATTTACGAAGCCAGGAGTTTGTGCAACATACACTTCCTCTGTTAAGACGTCATTAAGAAAGGCACTCTTAACATTCATCTGAAAGACTTTAAAATCTTTGAATGCAGCATATGCAAGAAGCATACGGATGGCTTCTAACCTAGCTACTGGTGCGAATTTTTCATCGAAATCTATTCTTTCCATTTGTCTAATTCCTTCTGCGACCAGCCTAGCTTTGTTTCTAGTAACTACGCCATCTTCATTCAGTTTATTCCTAAAGACCCATCGAGTTCCTATAACTGAATGATTAGAAGGTCTACGTACAAGTTGCCATACATTTTTACGCTTAAACTGATTTATTTCTTCTTGCATTGCATCTATTCAAATTGGGTCAGCTAAGGCCTCATCTATCATCTTAGGTTCTATATGTGAAAGAAATGCGGAATCAAAATGATCATGATATAGCTGGCCTCGTGTGCGAACAGGAGATTGAATGTTACCTATGACTTGCTCAGGTGGATGATTTTTATTCACCGAAGATCAAGTCCAATTGCATTTGCTCCTTGTTCCCCCTGTGTCGCTGGCTGGTTTGCAATTGTTGGATCAGCTGACGCCAATTGTTATTCTACGTTGTTGGATTGTGCGTCAGACTCCAGCTGTCGCATTTGTTGTTCTAGATGTGCAATTTTGTCAGCTCCTAAATCAGTTGTTGGTCAGGAATTCACTTGACATGAGGTTCTGGCGACAGATGCGTCAGCTGTTGGTTCATGAATGATGGAATCTGTTTGCGCAATATCTGACCGAGTAGCATCTGGTTCATCGATGTCTGTTGGAGCAACATCTAATTGTACGTTGATTGTTTATCCTCCAGATGCTGTCAGATCTTGTTGAACAATATTGCGTGATGTGTCTTCTGCTAATTGTTCTTCAGCTGATTGTCTTTGTGGCACGTCATCATCAGATTTCTCAAGGTTTGTTGATTCCAGACGTGTGCACAAGTCATGTAAGCTTGTAGCTGAATTTGATCTAAAGCTGGTCTCATCGAACACAACATGAGCAGATTCTCAACTGTCAGACTTTGGTTATTGAAGACTCGATATGCCTTGCTAATAGCTGAGTACCCTAGGAATATACCTGCATAAGATTTTGGTTCAAAAGATGTTAGGTGCTTTTTGCCATTATGTGAATAAAACATCTACACCCAAACACCCTGAAGTAAGATATATCAGGTTTCTTGCCATTCCAGATCTCATATGGCGTTTCATCGTGCATCCTATTAATCATAGATTTGTTTTGAGTGTGACACGCTGTATTAACTGCTTCTGCCCAAATTTTAGCGAAATACCGGAATAAGCAATCATAGACCTAGCAGCTTCTTTTAAAGTACGGTTTCTCCTCTCAGCTAACCCGTTCTTCTGAGGAGTTCTAGCTGCTGAAAGATCATGCTTTGTCCAACTCAGTACCACGGTCACTCATTATCCGGTTGACTGAACAAGATCTGTCATTTTGCAAACGTTTTAAAAGACGTATCAGCTGGTCTGCGGTATCAGATTTTGATTTTAAAAACAACACCTACGTATATTTTGTAAAAATCTTCAACAACAGCAAGGGTGTAGTTCGTTCCCCCTAAGCTAGTTATGGGTATGGGACCAAAAAAGTCCATATGTAAAAACGCTCTAAAGCTACGGTATCCGGTTGACTGAACAAGATCTGTCATTTTGCAAACGTTTTAAAAGACGTATCAGCTGGTCTGCGGTATCAGATTTTGATTTTAAAAACAACACCTACGTATATTTTGTAAAATCTTCAACAACAGCAAGGGTGTAGTTCGTTCCCCCTAAGCTAGTTATGGGTATGGGACCAAAAAGATCCATATGTAAAAGCTCTAAGCTACGGGAAGAACGCTTACCGCCTTTATTTTTGAAAGTAGATTTTTATTTGCTTACCCAACTGACATGCCGCACAGATCTTATCCTTAGAAAATCTTAATTTGGGCATACCAGAAACCATATCATGCTGACTCAAATTAGCAAGTGTTTTGAATGATAGATGATTCATTCTTTGATGCCACTGCCAGCTCTTGGAGGAGTCAGCTGTAAGGCATAACTGTTCAGACTTCAGCTGCTCTGACCAATCGATAATGTAGGTATTCCCCGATCTTTTACCCACCAATACGGTCAGACCATTTTAGTTCTGAACTGTGCACGTGTGTTGTTGAAAGTTAACTATGTAACCTTTGTCACATAGCTGACTAATGCTAATTAAATTATAACGGAGATTATCAACAACTAAAATATCTGAAATAGAAATGTTACCATGGGTAAGATTACCCTTACCCACAGTGTTACCGTGAGCGTTATCACCAAAGACTATCTTTGCTCCTTTGTGTGGAACGACATCTGTCAACAGCTTTTGGTTCCCCGTCATGTGTCTCACACAACCGCTGTCCAGGTACCATATGGTTGATACATCTACTGGTTCGTACTTGTTGTCCTGCAAATGTACAAACAGCTTTTTGTACCCAATTTTACTTGGGTCCTGATCGGATTACCCATTTCGGGACCCATACTTGAAATACCTTAACAGTTTTTCCTGTACTAGAGTCCGTGAGGGTATGTGCATAATTACAGTGAGATCTGTTGAGTTTTGATTTCATACTTTGACCACTTAGATCTCTCCTCGGCTAAACCTTTTTCCAACCAGATTTTACCTTCGTTGAACTACGCCATGACTGGTTAGGAACAAATGACTTTCGTCCAGCTTTTTCTTTGTCTTTGTCCAGTTTGTTCTTTAGCCAGCTTGGCTTGGAGTTCTCAGGTTTGGAATAGCCGATACCAGCTTTTCCTTTCTGATTAAGCTGTGAAGAGTTCTGGTCATCATACTTCATCGACTCACATCAGTCATATATCACGTTGGCTTTGACAAAGTTCATCTTGTTTAATTTGTCATATACCAGCTGTGATTGAGTACTTGTTTCTCCCTCACTGCTTTCACCACTATTGAAACCCAAACCAGTTTTATCATTTACTGGCTTTTGACTTTCCTGCAGCTTGTGGAGAGAACGAGAAGACTGGTTCGAGGAGCTCATTACTTCATTCAATCTTTCAATTTCAGCTTTGAGCTCACTAGACTCGTTCCTCAACAATTCATTCTCAACTGTCAGCTTCACCAAGTTCAACAGCACTTGGTTCAGCTGAACTATTTTTCAAATCAATGTTTTCAGCTTTAACTTCCTCGAATGTGTGAGAAATCTTCCTGTACTCTTTTACCATGTCATTAAGTGCAATGACAAGGTCTTCACATGTAAATTCAAGATTGGAGAAATCAAATACCTCGTCATCTGATGTTTGATCAGCCATGAGACAGTGAACCTCCTCTTGTTCACTATCGCTGGATGAGTAACTTCTGCTGGATGAAGAGTCTGAATCAGTATCTGCCCAGATTTTGGTGCTTTCCTAAGCAACCAGCACTTTTATGTCATTCTTTCTGTTGGGCCTCTTATCACTCCTTGTCCTCATCCGTCTGTCCTTGAATCTCTCCTTGGATCTATCATCAGTCTTCTCATATCTTCTGTTTCGATCCTCCTTCTTTTCATATCTTCTTGATCGATCCACTTTCCTTGGCCTGTTGCAATCAGCAGTAAAATGACATGGTCGACCACAGTTAAAGCATTTTTGATCAGTGGAGATCTTTTCAGATTTATTTGCATTATATTGAAAAGAGGGGTTGTAGGATCTTCTCATAAATTTCCCAAACTTTTTTACGAAGAGGGACATAGCGTCATTGCTGATCTTCTCAGCTGATTTTCTTGTGCTAGGAGAGCACTGTTCAACAGATGCCGTAGCTGCTAGCGCTTTGGTCGACTGGGAAGTATATGGCGCTTCAGATCTTGTTTCGAGTTCAAACTCATATGCCTTCAGGTTTGCGAACAGGTCACGAAGCTCCAGCTTATTTAGATCCTTTGATTCACGCATGGCCATCATTTTCACGTGTTAGAGTAGATGCCCAACTAGCAAACTTGTGGCGTGTGGGTTTTATAGACTCTTGTATATGACAATCTTTATTTATGAAATACGCATTTATTTATGGCATTCTTTATTTTCATTATGTTATATAATGTTAAAAATTGTGTTGGATAAAGACCTAGAATGCACCATAGTGTATGTTAGATGTGATAGTGGATATGATGGCTATCATGAAACACATCTAATAGTCACTGTGCATTCTGAATTCGTTCCTAGTCGATTGGGCCGTCAAAATGAGGATAAGGCAGCCCGAGCTTGAGACTAGCATCTACGATGTGAAGTACCATGTTTCATTGGTAGGGAACATTGTGATGTTCTGAGCATGCAGATGGATAGTGACCTGGTGATCTATCAAACTACCCTCATTCGGACTTTCCAAGTGGTTACCATTTGTCGAGTGGATAAGTCCAAGGTCTTGGTTGTACTGATTAGTCCTCACTACTCGAAATGCCATTGAGAATCTACATGATAGGCGCCTCACTTTGACCCGTTTGCCGTCTCACTTGGAGTCATTAGGCGGCGGGATTGGGTGAGGTCCCGATGCATGTAGGAGTCGATGCTTCGTTGTCGAGGATTCACCGCTCGCTTTCATGCGTGGATATCCTATGCTATCTGAGGGGATAATAGTGTATAAATCTCTGGCCAGAGTACTGAATGTGTTTTAGGTAAATGGGTTTGCCTAGTAACACTCGCGATATCACTATTTGATCTCCAAGATGTATCCATAGCTATCGGATCTCTAGCGACTCTCCATTTACCAATGGTCGTTGATCTGATCGGGATATATGTGTAGAAAGGACCGTACTGTATGCTAACCACGACCAACTGGATCTTGCAGGCACTATCAGTGATACCTAGGGGATCATGGGGCGATGTTGCTAGGCGCTTTACCATGATCCGATGGGTCAGTCCGAAATTGTGATTTCGGAGTCACAATGGTTGTGGGCCCACGGCCAGCTGTATCCCTGAACCATTGAGGTCACACAAGTACTGAATTCATGATTCCCGTACAGGGATCTTGCAGGCACTATCAGTGATACCTAGGGGATCATGGGGCGATGTTGCTAGGCGCTTTACCATGATCCGATGGGTCAGTCCGAAATTGTGATTTCGGAGTCACAATGGTTGTGGGCCCACGGCCAGCTGTATCCCTGAACCATTGAGGTCACACAAGTACTGAATTCATGATTCCCGTACAGAAACTGAGCTCAATGTGTTGAGCATAGGAGGAGGAATTTAGGGAGTGCAACTTCCTAAAAGTCAACATGGGTCAAATTGCGATTTCCCATAGTTAAGGGGCTAAACTGCAATTTTGGACTAGGTGGTCTGAAAAATTGTTTTCACATCATAATAATCAGTTTTGGAAACTGAGTCGATCGGTCCGATCTGATCGTCGATCGGAATTGTGATGGAGTCACGATGGTACGGTTGAAACGAATGTTCATACGGACCTGGGCCCGCCCCAGGTCCATTGGGCTAGTGAAAGCCCATTGTTGGTCCTATGTTTTCGAAGGAAAGATCAGCAGCCGCGCTTGATAAAAGACATTAAAAAATTTGCGCGCTGCTAAAAATGAGCTGCAATAGCTCAATGTTCTTGAACATCTAAAATATACAGAGCACCGGAGACAGATCTGGTATGATTTAAAAATCATGCGGAAAATACCAGAACTGAATCCTAATATTTTAAACGAACACAAATAGATTTATGTTCCACATAAATCTGTTCGAGACTTACTGTGCTTGTGTGCTGAACTGTATGCGTGAAAGCTGCACGTGCAAGTGTGTTAACTGTAAACGTATGTGCTGAATTATGCGAGTGCTGAATTCTGTTATGCGATGCGAGAATGCTAAAGTAAATATGCAAGTGCTGAAAGTTTAAAGAAGATGATACACAAGATTTGTTTCTGGAAGTTCGGACCTCAATGTCCTACATCTCCCCTTCTTCCACCTCGGAAGGATCCACTAGAAGACTTTGATCTATACCACACGTACAGACCCAATCCCGCAACCAGCAGCTGCGAGAACTCCTAGACTTCACAAATACACACCAGCCGCAACTGTGTGACTAACTACATACACAAGTTTAACGTCATCGTGCTTGGACGGGACCTGTTGAAACTGGTTTTGAGATTCATTCACTGTACAATGAATGTGAATGAATCTCTGTGTGTGAGAATTACAGTGTACGCACAACTCTCGAAAGAATACATCTCACACACTAGGGAAATGCTCTAACAAGCTAATGAAGTTTCAGTAGTCGACATTACAATAAGCTCCTCTCAAGAATGATTGTCGACTGCTTCATCTTTCTGTGTTCTTCCCTCTTTTGTTGTCTTCTATTTATTTTTCTTTTCTGTGCAACAACAACGTCTACTGCAATAGTGCTACAGTCATCATCTTCTTCCTTCAACTCTTCTCGTATAAATACCCTCTGTTCGAATATGGCCGTTAGACAGTGAATTCAAATCTCTTCTGCGCTTGTCAAGGCCAAATTGTCGTCTTTCCAAATACGTGCAACGCTCCTCTGTAAATTGTACTATTTCCCAGAATAGTACAAATCTTGTTCCCTTAAATTCAGGCAATTTGCACGACTTAATCTCAGCCATTGATTCTTTCCATCTTGAGCGTTGAATGCTTGCGACGGCTGAATGTTCTCCAACAAATTTTTCAACAGCTGTTCGCTCAGCTGTTGTCTTTTCTTTGTCACAACACTTCGCGCAACAGCTGTTTCTTTGTCGACTGGATATGCAAAGCACTGTAGCCTTCGACTGGATTCATCTTGCGACTGGATGCATATCAACAGCTGGTCTACTGTAGCTCTCGTCTGAATGTACTGTTGATTGCGTCTGGATGTACTTGCAGCTGGTTGTCCAGCTGGTGGTAACGATATGCTTGCAGCTGGTTGTCCAGTCGTTGGTTTCAAAAGCTTGCGACTGGATTTCCCAATGACTGGGTAGATCAAACGATGTCGTATCAACTTATTCAAACGACATCGTTTGCTATGCATCCACGACTGGTTGATTATACTTCACTGCTGCTGAGTCAAGATGTACTATAGCTGCCTGCTGGTCATTCTGCTGGTTTTATCATCGCAAGACCATCTGCTGAAAACTAGCGCGAAGGCAAAACGCTGTCGTATCAACTTATGTAAACGACATCGTTTTGCTATCGCTAACTCCAAATACCAACTGCTGGTTATCATCAACGCACTGTAGCTTGCGACTGATTATTCTTCCTGTACGACGTCGCTTCTCTCTTGCGCTTCTCTTCACAACTGCTGATAGCTTTAGCTCAACTGCTGATCACTGTAGCTTCCTGCTGAATGATGACGTCACTGCTGATGTCATCTACGCTTAGCGCTCCAGCTGAGCTTTCTTCATCTGCTGATTGTGATGACACTGCTGATGTCATCATCGCTTAGCGCTCCAGCTGATCTTTATCGTTCCAGCTCCATCTTGCGACTCTTCTTAGCTTCTGTTCCAGCTGGTCCTTTCGCACCAGCTGATCTTTCTTCATCTGCTGAACATGATGTCGTCACCGATTACATCATCATCGATGGTCCACTTAGATGTTACAGCTGGTTCTATTTTGATGTACCAGCTAATCCATCTTCTTCTTCTAGCGCTTGCAGCTGGTTCTTATCGTTCCAGCTGATTCACTATGCTCCAGCTGGTTCAACTTGGCCTCCGCCTGATTTCGAACACCTGACTTAACTTTGGACGTCTCCATTGCTAATCCAGCTGCCGATAACAATGAATAACCAAACCAGCTGCTGAACTTTATCTTTGAGAACCATCGACTGGACAGAATTCAACTACTGTTCATCTTCTTCTTCGTTCCTAAAATCTGCACACTTAAGTTGAATTGTTAGAAACACAATAACAGGTTTTGTGTAATTCAAAACTTAATCAGGATCTGTCAAAACAGATCCATCACCCATCATTGGTCTACTTATGCTAGACCTAGGACTTCACACAAAACAACACTTCACACCCTAGCCTCCACTTGGCCGCCGCCCCCCTCCTCTCCCACACGCCCCAATCGGCCGCCGCCTTGCGCCGCCCCGTGCCACCGCCGTGTGCCGCCGTTTACGTGGTCGGACTTGTTTCGATCACCACGAAGAGGAGCTTCCGTCCGTGCAAAATTCATCAGGCCTTCTAGTGCAGGCTGACGAAGGAGTCTTGTTTGCGGTCGTGGACCTGATTGACGATCTACCGCCTCCTACCGTTTGAAGTGCCGGTTCCCTTGTGAAATTGGTCGGATCCAGGTGCCTAGACGCCAGCAAGGTAACGATTACAACATCCTATGCATGGATTTTAGAATTGTTTTGATGTATTGAGCGTTTCTCGGGGCAAAACTTTTAAACTTCCCCTGCGCCCCTGGGAAACGGGATCCGGATCCGCCATTGTCGCCAACAGTGGTATCAGAGCCAAGGCTCGGATCCTTCAATACATTTATTTCATGAATTGTATCGAATATCAAATTTTTCAGAACAACAAAAAAAATAAGAAACCGGCAGCGGCGCCTCCCGCGCGCATGATCCCGCGCGATCGCAAGCTGGCCGCGCGATGGCCTACATTATTTCATGAATTGTATCGAATATCAAATTTTTCAGAACACAAAAAAAAATAGAAACCGGCAGCGGCGCCTCCCGCGCGCATGATCCCGCGCGATCGCAAGCTGGCCGCGCGATGGCCAGGTTCAAGTCGCGCGCTGGTCGCGTGATGGCCGCATGCTGGCCTACCGTGGCCAGCGGCCACGCGTAAGATGTTGCGCGCCGTCGGGCGCAACTTGGTAGCGCTATGGGCTGCGCAAGTCGCAACGGCGTGCGGCCATGCGCCGCAAGCTAGGTTGGCGGCCGCCACCGCCGTGCGGCCACCGTCCGGCGATGCTTATGGCAGCTTTGCAAAGGATACTTTATTCTAGGTTAAGTTCGGGCCTGTCCCGGGCATCCCATGATATTTTCGGGCCAATATTCGATATTGGGCCGATTTTGGTCGGACCAGAATTGATTTTGAAATTTTTGAGATATTGGGCCTAAAATTGGTTTAAGCCCAATATGATGCAATTAAAATTACAAAATGTGATTTTAGTTATGAAACATTATTATATAATTAAAATATGATTTTGTTGATTAAAATTTGATTTTATCGACAAAATGCGATTTTATTTGTAAAATGCGATTTTATAATTAAAATATGATTTTGTAGGAAATTATCAAATTTGATTTGATTATTTAAATTTATGTCAATTAATTAGATTGATTGCATGTTTGGGATGATCGAAGCCGTGTCCAATGTGTAGGTGTATGCTATAGGTTTTGCGATTTCGGTTGTAAATATTTTGTTGATATCATTTAAAGTGGGTCTGTTTGTGGCCCGTTCCCACCCCTACAAATTTGTATCCCAATGTGTCATGGAAATTTAAATGTAAATTACTAGATTTAGTGGGAGGACAATTTGAAGACGGTGGAGATGACGATCAAAGATATTGAAGACCGAAGATCTGTAAAATCGGAAGCAATTGTAATAGGATTGCATTGCATATTACATTTCACCTAGGACTGGGCCCAGGTCCGTGATTGGCAACCACGGACCGCATAGCTCTCGCGATCTATCATCCCAATTTTTATATATGCGATATATATGTTTAGTTGAATTCGAATGTTTTAAATTGTGATTTTAAATTGCATGAGACCAAATTTTCAAAAATAAAATCCCTCGTTTTAAATACGATTTAAAACTAATATCAAGAGTTATTCGATAAACTAAGGGAATTTAAATCTGTTTAAATTATCCCTACCTTCCATCAACAATGGGTGTACGCCGATGCTACCCGCATACATGGCCCGGCTCATATTATTGAGGGGGTTATGTATGCCGGAAAGCTGTACACGTCATTGACACCTGTTGTGAGTCGGTTGGAACTCCCTGTAACGTTGGCGCATATTATTGGGGACGTTAAGGGGACCGTCCTTCACGACTCAACATTGATGGGTCATCTTGACACGTGATAGTAATCGGCGTCATATTATTGGGCTCTTACTGGACGTGAGGTAAATACATGGAGGTTGCACCGGTTGCAATTGGACGCTACCTTTTGAGGGTCATGGTTGGCTGTATTCGGGACCATGATCGCTTCATTGGGCTCCGTGTACCCACTAAGGAAACTTGCTTTCCCGATTTCATTAGAGGGTGGTGAAATCGTTAAAATAATGGGTATTGAGGGGGTTATGTATGCCGGAAAGCTGTACACGTCATTGACACCTGTTGTGAGTCGGTTGGAACTCCCTGTAACGTTGGCGCATATTATTGGGGACGTTAAGGGGACCGTCCTTCACGACTCAACATTGATGGGTCATCTTGACACGTGATAGTAATCGGCGTCATATTATTGGGCTCTTACTGGACGTGAGGTAAATACATGGAGGTTGCACCGGTTGCAATTGGACGCTACCTTTTGAGGGTCATGGTTGGCTGTATTCGGGACCATGATCGCTTCATTGGGCTCCGTGTACCCACTAAGGAAACTTGCTTTCCCGATTTCGTTAGAGGGTGGTGAAATCGTTAAAATAGTGGGAGGGTAATTCATAAAACTAAATGACCTTGTTTTATGTCTTAGCGTTTTTCATGAATAGTTAGCAATGCATGTCTGTTTTTCCTTTCAGTATAAACTGCTCGTATAATGTCTTCGATCAAAAATCCACTTGCTGCTATACTGGATAGCAACAAGTTCACTGGTCTGAACTACCAAGACTGGCTTCGAAACCTCAATATTGTATTGGATTCGGAGAAACTTCTATACACGTTAGTGAAGAGCCCTCCGAAGGAAGCCCCTGCCGACGTCAGCCCTGAGGAGCTGACTACGCTTAACAAATGGTGGGATGACGAGCTTAAGACTTGATGCTATATGATGGCATCGATGTCCAACGAAATGCAACGGCGTTTCGAGAAGACGGTGTATGCTGCTGACATACACCTTCATCTCAAAGAGCTGTATGGGGAGAACTCTCGACATGAGAGGTTCACCACTGTCAAGGAGCTTATGACGAGCCGCATGCGTGATGGGACTTCGGTCCGCAAGCATAGGGTTCGTATGATTGGCTCATTGAAAAGTTGGTGGGCCTTGATATCACACTTCCACATGAGTTGTCTGTGGATTTTCTTCTCCTCTCACTCGCCGCTGCATTCGACCCCTTTGTGGTCAACTTTAACATGAACAAGCTGGAAGCCACCCTTGAAGAGGTGGTGAACATGCTTGTAGTGTTTGAGGGGACCATAAGAAGGACAAGCCCGTCCTCCCTTATGGGCTCTTCTTCCTCTGCGATAAAATTAAAAGACGTTCCAACTCGCGATGTCGACACATACAACAACGATTAAAAGGAAACACGATAACTTGAACCCAGCACGACTTTGGCACGCTAGGCTAGGTCATATTTCCCTAAGTAGGATGAACAAGTTAGTTAGGAGAGACATGTTTGATTTGTCAGACATTAACTCCCTACCGACTTGTGAGTCTTGTCTCAAGGGAAATATGACTAAACAACCCTTCAAGGGCAAGCCTGAACGTGCTCAAGGCCTATTGGATTTGATCCATACTGACGTGTGTGGCCCACTTAGCATTGGTACTAAGTAAGGTCACACATACTTCATCACATTTACCGATGGTTACTCTAGGTATGGGTACTTGTACTTAATGAAGCACAAGTCTGAACCTTTTGAAAGGTTCAAAGGATTCAAGGCTGAAGTAGAAAATCAATTAGGCAAAAGTATTAAAGTACTTCGATCCGATCGAGGTGGTGAATACTTGAGTGCTGAATTTCAAGACTATCTTAAAGAGAATGGGATTCTCTCGCAGTGGACCCCTCCGGCCACACCACAGCTCAATGGTGTAGCGGAGCGTCGTAATCGAACCTTGATGGACATGGTTCGGTCTATGATGAGCTTCACTGAGCTTCCTACCTCGTTTTGGGGCTATGCGCTCGAAACGGCGGTAATGTTTTTGAACAATGTCCACACTAAGGGTGGATAAGACTCCATATGAGATATGGATGGGCAAACCATCCAAGTACTCATACATGAGGATTTGGGGATGTCCTGCTTACGTGAAGCAGACAGTGGGAGATAAGCTGGATAATAGATCCATCTTATGCTACTTCATTGGGTATCCAAAGAATTCTATTGGATACTACTTCTACTATCCAAACGAAACAAAAGTGTTTGTTTCTAGGAATGCCACCTTTATGGAAAGGGAGTTTCTACTTGATAGAAAAGGCAAGATAGTAGAACTCGAAGAGGTTCGAGAACCAAATGATGTACCAAGTGAATCTCCCGCACCTACAGAGCCAGTACCAGAAATGGTCGCACCTAGGAGATCCGAAAGGGTTCCTAGGGATCCTGAAAGATATGGTTTCATTCTTGAAGATGATCAGGGTGATCAAGTTGTTGGATGTGATCCAAGGACTTTCAAGGAGGCAATTTCCGATGCTGATTCTAATTTGTGGCTTGAAGAAATGCAGTCTGAGATTGACTCAATGCATGCGAACCAAGTTTGGACTCTCGTTAATCCTCCCGAAGGAATTGTTCCTATTGGGTGTAAATGGATATACAAGAGTAAACTTGGGCCTGATGGTAAGGTATTGACCTACAAGGCACGACTGGTCGCGAAAGGTTACACTCAAAGGCAAGGTGTTGACTATGATGAAACCTTCTCACCAGTCGCAATGTTCAAGTCAATTAGAATCTTAATTTCCATAGCCGCATGGTACGACTATGAGATATGGAAAATGGATGTGAAAACTACGTTCCTTAATGGAAACATTAAGGAAGAGATCTATATGACGCAGCCTGAGGGTTTCACATCTTTAGGAAGTGAGCATAAGGTATGCAAACTTCAGAGATCGATCTACGGTCTCAAACAAGCATCGAGGAATTGGAACCTGAGATTCGATGAAACAATTAAGGAATTTGGTTTCATCAAGAATCCCGAGGAGCCATGTGTGTATAAGAAGGTAGTTAAAGCGCTGTGACATTCCTTGTACTTTATGTTGATGACATTCTACTCATTGGGATTGATGTAGGAATGCTGCAGTCAACTAAAGTATGGTTGTCTAGTAGATTCTCTATGAAGGACATGGGTGAAGCATACTATATTCTTGGAATACAGATCTATCGGGATAGATCGAAACGGATGCTCGGACTCACCCAAGCCACCTACATCGATACCATACTTAAGAGGTTCTCTCTGGAAGAGTCCAAGAGAGGACACCTACCTATGTGCCACGGGGTCACTCTATCTAAGTCTATATGTCCGAAGACAGATGATGAGATAGAGAGTATGACACGTGTGCCATATGCCTCGGCAGAAGGATATTACTTAAGTATTTGCGAAGGACTAAGAATATGTTCATGGTCTATGGGGGTGGTGAACTGAAATTGGAAGGCTACACTGATTCTATCTTCCAATATGACGGGGATGATTCGAAGTCTACCTCTGGATTTGTATTCATGCTCAATTGTGGTGTTGTCTCTTGGAAGAGTTCCAAGCAAGACACTATCGAGGATTCAACCACTGAGGCTGAGTACATCGCAGCATCAGCTGCTGCTAAGTAGGCCGTTTGGATAAGGAATTTCGTCCAAGATTTGGGCGTCATTCCTGATGGAGTTGGTCCAGTCCCGGTGTACTGCGACAACACGGGTGCCGTTGCGCAAGCAAAGGAGCCTAGGTCTCACCTAAGATCCAAACATATACTGAGGAAATACCACATAATCCGGGATATTGTGGCTAGAGGTGACATAGCAGTTGAGAGAGTCGCCTCTGCGGACAACGTTGCTGATCCACTTACGAAGCCCTTGCCAGGACCGTTGTTTTAAAAACATCACGAAACAATGGGACTGCGTCTGATGAGTAGTTGGCTATAGGGCAAGTGGGAGATTGTTAGAGTAGATGCCCAACTAGCCAACTTGTGGTGTGTGGGTTTTATAGACTCTTGTATATCACAATCTTTATTTATGAAATACGCATTTATTTATGGCATTCTTTATTTTCATTATGTTATATAATGTTAACAATTGTGTTGTATAAAGACCTATAATGCACCATAGTGTATGTTAGATGTGATAGTGGATATGATGGCTATCATGAAACACATCTAATAGTCACTGTGCATTCTGAATTCGTTCCTAGTCGATTGGGCCGTCAAAATGAGGATAAGGCCGCCCGAGCTTGAGACTAGCATCTGCGATGTGATGTACCATGTTTCATTGGTAGGGAACATTGTGATGTTCTGAGCATGCAGATGGATAGTGACCTGGTAATCTATCAAACTACCCTCGTTCGAACTTTCCAAGTGGTTACCATTTGTTGAGTGGATAAGTCCGAGGTCTTGGTTGTACTGATTAGTCTTCACTACTTGAAACGCCATTGAGACACTACATGATAGGAGCCTCACTTTGACCCGTTTGCCGACTCACTTGGAGTCATTAGGCGGCGGGATTGGGTGAGGTCCCGATGCATGTAGGAGTCGATGCTTTGTTGTCGAGGATTCACGGCTCGCTTTCATGCGTGGATATCCTATGCTATCTGAGGGGATAATAGTATATAAATCTCTGGCCAGAGTACTTGATGTGTTTTAGGTAAATGGGTTTGCCTAGTAACACTCGCGATGTCACTATTTGATCTCCAAGATGTATGCATAGCTATCGGATCTCTAGAGACTCTCGATTTACCAATGGTCGTTGATTTGATGGGGATATATGTGTAGAAAGGACCGTACTGTACGCTAACCACAACCAAATGGTTCTTGCAGGCACTATCAGTGATACCTAGGGGATCATGGGGCGATGTTGCTAGGCTCTTTACCATGATCCGATGGGTCAGTCCGAAATTGTGATTTCGGAGTCACAATGGTTGTGGGCCCACGGCTAGCTGTATTCCTGAACCATTGAGGGTCACACAAGTACTGGATTCACGATTCTCGCACGGAAACTGAGCTCAATGTGTTGAGCATAGGAGGAGGAATTTAGGGAGTGCGACTTCCTAAAAGTCAACAGGGGTCAAATTACGATTTCCCATAGTTAAGGGGCTAAACTGTAATTTTGGACTAGGTGGTCTGAAAAATTGTTTTCGCATCATAATAATAATCAGTTTTGGAAACTGAGTCGATCGGTTCGATCTGATCGTCGATCGGAATTGTGATGAAGCCACGGTGGTACGGTTGAAACGAATGTTCATACGGACCTAGGCCCGCCCCAGGTCCATTGGGCTAGTGAAAGCCCATCATTGGTCTACTTATGATAGACCTAGGGCTTCACACAAAACAACACTTCACATCCTAGCCTCCACTTGGCCACCGCCCCCCTCCTCTCCCACACGCCCCAATCGGCCGCCGCCTTGCGCCGCCCCGTGCCGTCGCCGTGCGTCGCCACCTACGTGATCGGACTTGTTTCGATCACCGTGACGCATGGATTTTAGAATTGTTTTGATGTATTGAGCGTTTCTCGGGGCAAAACTTTTAAACTTCCGCTGCACCCCCGGGAAACGGGATCTGGATCCGCCATTGTCGCCAACATCACGTCCCGCTCCCTGGGCAGCGCTCTCATAACTTTGAGTACCAGCTCTCTGTTGCTATACTCCTTGCCTAGACTTGTCAGTTCGATCCCAGCAGCACTAAATCTCTCGTCGAATTCAGCCATTGCTTCGCCATCCTTCATCTTTATAGACTCGTACTTCTGCTGGGCTACTTACAATTTGTTCTCTTTTGTCTCGTCATTGCCCTCGTAGATTTGTATCAACTTTTCCCAGATCTCCTTGGCAGTAGTACATGTCTTGATCTTGCTGAATATGTTCTTGTCCAGCGTCTTATAGAGAATGTCTCTGGCCACGTTGTCCAGATTGGCTTTCTTTTTATCCTCGTTGGTACTCATGTCTGCTCTTCTCCAGAAACTGAGGCTCGCCGTTAGTTATCGCAAATGCTAAATTCGGCTTCATTATCTTCAATGGCCCTTCTGTGATGACCGACCACATGTCGTCATCCAGAGCAGCCAGATGCGCCTGCATGCGAATCTTCCAATCATCGTAGTCCTCCTTGGAAAACATAAGAATCTTGTTGTGAGAAGTCGACATTTTAATATAAGATAAAGCACAAACAAAAAACTGTTCAATAACTGAGATGCGCAGGCTCTGATATCAATTGATAGGATCAATATGGCACAAAAACAACCCTAGGAGTTCAGAAGGGGGGGTTGAATGAACTCATTGGTATTTTAAATTTTCGAAACCGTTAAAATAATTTTACAAGCATCCGCTCAACTTAAGTCCGAGTTACCAGACTTAAGGTATCTCAGTTTTAAAGGCTGATTTCTCGTTTAACAAAAATGTGCGGAAAGAAACCGATTAATCAGTGAACAGTGTAAAACAGTAAATGAATGCTTAATGTAAATGTTAAGGGACAGAGTTTGTTTGTGAAATTTCGGATATAAATATCCTACGTCTCCCCTTCTTCCTTTTCAGGAAGGTTCCACTAGAAGATTTGATGCGTGCAGTCCTTCTACAAACACCCGATCACCGAGCCTTGCTCCAGGTGAACTCCTAGCAACACCAAATAAAAAGTGCAGACACAACTGCAGAAAATAGTTAACGTAATGATGTTTTTCGAACTGCTTCACAAAGCCAGTTCGTTACAGACTCAATGAAATATGACAGTGATACAAATCTATGAGACTGTAAATTCTCTGGTTTCTAAACAACGAAACACGATTCAAAAGATTGAACCAGAGAATGAATTGAAGGTAAATTTCTGTGGTGGCTTGATTGAAGGTTCTTCGAGTTGTGAGCTTTTATGAGAGATAACTTCAATGAAGTGAAAGCTCGAAAATGATTGAGATAGAAAAATGGCAAAGTAATGGCAAGTGGTCGAGAGCGAAAAGTGTGTTCTTCAATTCAAACTTCTGCTATTTTTACTCTTCGCTCAACGGTCGATTAATTCTGTAAAGGAAACAGAATCCCTTTTGAAAAGCTGTTATTCGTACGACCGTATATCCTGCTCCTTCAAATGGTAAATTGCACAACGTCAGAGCCAATTTGTCATTTTCCAAATTTATGCAAACACCGTGTAACGATCTCTGTATATCGCGTACTATTTACCCAAAATAGTACCACTCTTGTCTCCTTAATTCCAAGCAATTATACTATTCTGTTGATATTTCATTTTGAGCATATGATTGTATTTGAATCGATTTGTCGCTTGCGCCTGAACTCCTTTGTTGAACAGATATATCTTTCTTGAAGATGATTGAATAGTCCATCGCTGATAGAGTATATAATTGACATTTCTGAACGCATTGAAATACCTGATCACTTGCAATCTCTGAAAAAATGACGTCATCGTATCTGTTAGACAAAATATAACATATCTGTTAAATGCACTGTAGCGTTATCTGTCAATATACTATCATGGTTATCAAACTACGAACACTTCTGTTGACAGCAACCATGAGTGATACTGTTACGGTATCTGTTGAATATGACGTCACGGTCTCTGATAACCATAATACAAACATATCTATTGACAGCAACCTTCGCTGTTATCTGTTAGACATATTGTAACGTTCCTGTTGAACTCACTATTGCGATATCTGATGCCAGCAACCATTACTGATCCAATAACAAATTCTGTTGGCAGATACCTTTGCTGATGCAATAATCGAAGTCTGTTGACAGATATCCTCTGATTCAATAACGATGTCTTTTGACAGAAACAATCACTCTTAATGCACTTTCAACAGTAGATATTTGACCCGATAACCCGAATAACTGATCCGATAAATCAACTGTTCCACAACCCGAATCTGATCAACTCTGTAACCCGATAACATATTTGTAATATAAACTGATCACTGTTGTCAGCACCTCTGATATCCATGAAGTGGATTACTCGAATTTCATCGTTAAGTCCAATTCTTTTTCTTACTTTTGTTATCACCAAAATTATAAATTTTATCCTAACAGACTATCTGCAGAGGAATACAAAAGCGATATATTACAAATTAATAGAAAGGTTAGTGACGATAGAGTATAAAAGAATTTGAAACGGTGCGAGAAAATGTTTCTTGTGTCTTCGTACACTGACAACAAACATGTCAGGCACCGATTGACAGGTTTAAAAAGACACTTGTAAAATTTATCGATACGATAAAAGTAAAAGAACCTCCGTTTAAAGAAAATAATCGCAATCCTTGATTTAATATACTAGTTGAGGCACTATCATATCAGATCTGGGATAAGCATCAACTATATATGTGCATAATATGAATCCATTCAGCTCACGCACATGCAGCGGATTTAATGCTTATTACTTCTGCGCTGAGGTTCCCCATAAGTTGAAGGTTCCCCTTAGCTTAGCAATGCCTCGAGCACCTGCAATCGACAGATTAAGGAAGTTCTAAGAGACCAAGAATATTTCAAACATACGAAAACTTAGCGTCAGGTAGTGGCTTGGTGAAGATATCAGCGACTTGCTGTTCCGCTGAAACATATTTCAGCTTGACGTCCTTCTTTAGCACGTGATCTCTTATGAAGTGATGCATGATGTCTATATGCTTGGTTACCGAATGCCGCACAGGATTCTGAGTGATGGCTATAGCATTGGTATTGTCACAGAAGATAGGAGCTTCAGAAGCATCAATGCAATAATCCCTGAGCTGATGTTGTATCCATAAGATCTGAGCAAAGCAGCTAGCAGCTCTCAGCTGCTAAGTACTCGGCTTCAGCTGTGGATGTAGCAAGGGAGGTCTGCTTCTTACTGAACCATGAGATCAGACGATCCCCTAGAATTTGAAACGTACCACTCGTGCTACGTTGATTGATGCGACACCCTGTGTAAGCTGCATCACTATACCCAATTAGTTGAAAGCTGGAGTGTTTGGGATACCAAAGATACACATTAGAAGTACACTTAGGTACTTTAAAATACTCTTAACATCAATGTAATGAGATTTCTTGGGCTCTGCCTGAAATCTAGCACACATATACAGAGCAAATATGATGTCTGGTCTGCTAGCAGTTAAGTATAGCAAATAGCCTATAATATCGCGATACAAAGATACCTCAATGGCAGTTTCAGCTTCATATTTGTCCAGTTTGATTGAGACACTCATAAGGGTAGCTGCTGCTGAACAAGTTTCCATCCCCGTACTTCTTCAGCAATTCTTTCGTATATTTTCTTGATTGATGAAAATTCCATTCTCAAGCTGTCGTATTTGAAGTCCAAGAAAGAATTTCAGCTATCCCATCATGCTCATCTCAAACTTGTCCTGCATCAACTTAGAAATTTTTGTGAAACGTGCTAAACCTCTTAAATTTTTTTTATTTTTTATTAAAAGCAGATGTGGAATAAACATTTAATAAAAGCTATAAATGAAAAAAAACCATAACTTAAAGCATTTGAAAATATCAACTCACCATCCGTTTAAAACTAACTGAAAATTATCCCCAATCCACATCGCACCAGCTAACATAAAAATAAGAGTATTTAAAACTGTTGCAGAAAACTGAACATGTTTAAAAACAATGGCATAAAATAACTGAGTGGTCACGGAGTAACAGCCGCAGCGGAGCATCAGACGTCCTCACCGTCGTTCGGAGTAAAATCAGCGTCATGCTCACCTGCACCATTTAAACCTAGTGAGACTAAAGGCCCAGCATGCTCTATCCGATAATAACAAAGTACATATAATAAAACCACATGCAGGCACATATGTATAGGAACATAATTTCATGACATGCGTGCGTGAAAGATCTTAAAACATTGAATCATAATGCAGTCATACATAACCTCATCGTATAACATATATATATTAATGCATGGCATAACATAACATAACTTAAAAAGAACATGCGAGTCGTATCCATGAAGTGTGAGCCATAATCGATTGATCAATCTATAAACCAACGTACGTGACGGTGTGGTTCACCCGACCTTACCTCTGGATCCCTATATGTCACACCTCTGTGCTGCCACTTCACCATGATGTCACACATGGATCATAAAAATTATGCAAATTTAAAAGGTTTGGCCCATCAATATATATTTAATTACCTTTAAACATTTCATACTCAAATACATAATATATTGCGTATATAATTAAATATATATTCATGGGCCTATACATTTTCTCGGCTCGATCAAGGACTGATCTCGGGGCCTGGCGCGCTACTTCTAGACCAAACTTCGCTCCAAAAATTACCGATGAAACGAATGTTCATCGCTTTTTCACATTTTTTTGCCTATTTTCTTAAATATTTGATTTCTTAAAATCAAGACAAAAAGGGACTAATAAAATCAATTTTGACTTCTAAAAATCATTTCGGGACTTATAAAAATCGATTTTGACCTTTAAAAGCAATTCCAATCGATTTTGACCTTGAAAGCCGATTTTGACCAAAAGACTGATTTTGACCAAATTAAATTCCAAAAATTCGATTTTGACTTAAATAAAATTCCTAAAGCCCTAATTTTGACTAAAAACTTAAAATTAAACATAACTAAAATATTTAAAATATTTGACTCAGTTTGGACCTTCTGGCTATTTTCTTTAAAATTTAACCTTTGACACATTAATAAAAATAACAGATCCATAATTAAAATAACTTGATCCCATTTTAAATATTTGACTCGGGACTCGAAGAACCGATCTGGTCCAACCGAACCAGCCGAACCGGTTCAGTTAGACCGAACCATAGCAAAAGTAAACCCTAAACCAACAACCACATGCCTCCCCTCACGCGCAGCTGCGACCAGAAGCCACTTCGTGCAATGGTTCTCCCTGATCCGGCAAACACTGCCTGAGCCCTTCTGGCTGGACCACCTCCAGGTCCATACGGTTCTAACGAGACCAACCTTGTCTCAAACCGTTGGCTAACCAAGGAGAACTGGTCGCTGCAAGTGGACGCTCCAGCCATGCTGCGCCGTCGCGACCACCTGCTGGTCGTCGCATCTAACGAGACCAACCTTGTCTCAAACCGTTGGCTAACCAAGGAGAACTGGTCGCTGCAAGTGGACGCTCCAGCCATGCTGCGCCGTCGCGACCACCTGCTGGTCGTCGCATTCGTTATCCCTACTCCGGCCACTAATGCCGGATCCCTTCTGTCTGGACCACCCCCAGATCCATACGTTTCTAACGTGACCGACCTTACCTCAAACCATGGACCGACCAGGGATAACGAACCTCTGCAAGTGGACGCACCAGCCCAGCGGCGTGATGCGCCCCTCACGACTTCTACTGCATGATGTGGTTCGCTCGAACCCTTAGACACTATCCTCCCTTCATCTAGACCACCATGAGTCCCCTATGAACCCCTAGAACTGAGCCAAAATCCCTGGAAATTTCCATGACCGGAGCCTCAAGACAAGAAAGCGTAACATGTCAAAAACCATGAGTCTCATGCATGAACTATGAACATAGAGGTAAAGATCCGAAATATTCACATAAGAGTCATGAAAAACCTTTATAAAATAGTGTATTATGATCTAAATGGTGAGAAAAGGAGAATGCAACATTCCTTGATCGAAGAAAGGAGTAGAGATACGCGTTACCGGAGCGGAGGACAATGGATTAGACCAAACACCTTTGAATTCCAACCAAAGAACTGAAAATTCGACCACCTAGGGGGAGGAGGAGGCTGAAGTCGGCTGATGGAGGAGGATGAGTAGGTTATTTTCGAAATTGTGGGAGGTGAGTGAATGAGAGGTGTACAAAAGACCCCCTCAAACTTGTTTTAATTAAAATAAAAGGCTTAATCCCAAAACTAACCCTCCTCTAATTAAAAATGCTTAAAATACTTAAAGTGTAGACTTCAAGCCTCTAATTTTCGTAATCTAAGGTCTCTAAAATTTAAAAGTGTAGTAAAATTCATAAAAATGGCCCGTATAAGCGAAAAACGGGTCCCCCTCGATAACTGTGCATAAAATCTCATTTTTTTGGAAATGGTGCATAAAATAATAAATTTTGCTTTAAAATATGTCTAAGGGCTAAAACATTTAAAATATTTTCAATTTGATATTCTCCGGTCTCGTCCCCGCTTACCGGAACTCAAACAGTATCGTAAAATGACATGCACAAAGTAAGGCATAAAATCATCATATAATCACATAACATGACATGCAATCATACTAACATAAAGTGTTCCCCATAGTCATGCGCTCAATATAACGTAATTAGGATTTCTAGGCATTACAATTCTCCCTCCCTTATGGAAATTTCGTCCCCGAAATTAGGTTACGTACGGAAAAGCTCTGGATAGCGCGTCCGCATATCGGTCTCGATCTCCCAAGTAGCCTCATCTGCCGAGTGATTCTGCCACCGGACCTTGACCATCGGAATCCTCCACGCTCTAAGCCTGCGCTCCTCTCGCGCTAAGATCTGAACTGGTCGCTCCTCAAAAGATAAGTCTGGTGCCAACTGAAGCGGCTCAAAATCCAACACATGAGATGGGTTCAGGACGTACTTCCGTAACATCGAAATATGGAACATGTTATGTGCTGCTGACAGACTGGGTGGTAATGCTACGCGATATGCTAACGTACCGACTCTCTCCAAGATCTGAAACGGTCCAATGAATCTCGGACTGAGCTTGCCTCTCTAGCCGAAGCGCATCACGCCCTTCATGGGCGATATCCTCACAAATACATGGTCCCCTACTGCCAACTCCAGATCTCGTCGTCTACGATTGGCATAACTCTTTTGACGACTCTGAGTTGTCCTCATCCGATCTCATATCCTGGTCACGATATCTACTGTCTGTTGAACAATCTCTGGTCCAGTCAAAATCCTCTCTCCAACCTCGTCCCAATGCACGGGAGACCTACACCTCCTCCCTTACAAAGCCTCATAAGGAGCCATCCCAATCGATGCCTGAAAACTGTTATTGTACGTGAAATCTACTAAGGGCAACCTAGAATCCCACATACCCTGAAAATCTATCACGCAGGCTCTCAGTAAATCCTCTAGAATCTGGATGACTCTCTCCGACTGACCGTCTGTCTGCGGGTGAAATGCCGTACAGAAAGATAGCTTGGTCCCCAATGCAGCGTGCAAGCTCCTCCAAAACACAGAAGTAAACCTGGAATCCCTATCTGACACAATAGAGACTGGTATGCCATGCAGCCTGACAATCTCTCTAATGCATAGCTCTGCGTACTGTGTCAATGTGAAAGTGGTCTTCACCGGTAGAAAGTGTGCGGACTTGGTGAGTCGATCCACAATCACCCAAATCGCCGTACAGCCTCTGGGACTCCTGGGTAAACCAACCACAAAATCCATCGTGATGTTCTCCCATTTCCACTCAGGGATAGGGACTGACTGTATGATGGATCCGGATAACAGATCCAGAATGTATTTTGAATTACACAAAACCTATTTATTGTGTTACTAATGTCTCTACTAAGTGTGCAGATGTTAGCTGGATTTACAACAGAAGAAGCTGAAGCTGATACCGTAGCAGGCCAAGGGCTGAAAAGAGTAAATCGTATTTTCGGAGGCCTAAACGAAGGAATTTGGCCAAAAACGGAGGAGCTCACTGCGTAGCAGTGAGTCTTGCTCGTTGGACCGTTTCGGAGGGAATAGCAGAGGCCTCATGCGAAAATGTGATCTGGAACAGAATCTATGAAGTCTGCTGGAAGAAATGTCGAAGAAAGAAGATGAACAGTAGATGTCTGGAATCAGTAGCGCAAGATCTGGTATCAGCAATGATGGCGTCAGCATATCTACTGGAGAAAGCTGTGAGCAGCAAAGAGGACGTCAGCATTGCTGATTGAAAGAAATCGAGAAATCAGCTGATGGATTTGAAGCGAAGAGAAATCTGGATTCAGCAATGATGACGTCAGCATATCTACTGGAGAAAGCCACGAGCAGCAACAATGACGTCAGCATTGCTGATTGAAAGAAATCGAGAAACAGCTTTGATGACGTCAGCCTATCTATTGGAAGAAGCTGCGAGCAGCAACGATGACGTCAGCATTGCTGATTTGAAGAAATCGAGATTCAGCAACCATGACGTCATCATATCTGTTGAAGAAGCTTGTGGCAGCAACCGTGACGTCATCGTATCTATTATAGAAGCTGATGAAGAAACAGAAGCTGATAGCAGAAACCACAACAGTGAAAACAGCAATTGAAACAGTAGGTTGCTAAAACAAAACAAAAGATCGAACAAGTAGAAACCTACTGTTAAGGTTGCTGATGGATAGTGAGGTTGCTGATGACAGACGCGAACAAGGAAAGATGATTTCAGTAGTTGAAGAATAAGAATAGGAGCTGTCAACAGCGATGAGTTGATCAATATTACAGAAGCTGTTGGCAGATACTATTACAGAAGCTGTTGGATGCAATCACCATTTAAAAGGGAAGGAATCTGTGGCTGAAATTAAGTCGTGAAAATTGCCTCAATTCAAGGAAACAAGATTTGTACTATTCTGGGAAATAGTACAATTTACAGAGGAGCACTGCACGCATTTGGAAAGACGACGAATTTGGCCTTGACAAGCGCAGAAAAGATTTGGAATTTATCTAACGGCTATAATTTGAACAGAGGATTATTTATTTAAG
>KQ998947.1:70721-83714 GCA_001598015.1 Dorcoceras hygrometricum
ATCAAAGTCTTCTAGTGGAGCCTTTCGAGGTGGAAGAAGGGGAGATGTAGGACATTGAGGTCCGAACTTCCAGAAACAAATCTCTTGTGTATTGTACTCTGTTATTCATTCAGCACCTGCTTTACTTTAGCATCGCATAACATATTTGAAGGCATACACAGTTATCACACTTGCACAGTCGAACAGATTTATGTTGCACATAAATCTGTTTGAATCGTTTTAAAATACTAAGGATTCAGTTCTGGTGTTTCCGCATGATTTTAATTTCATACCAGATCTGTCTCCGGTGCTCTTTGTATTTTATATGTTCAAGAACCTTGAGCTATTGCAGCTCGTTTATAGCAGCGCAAAATTTTTACTGTTTGTCAAATCAGCGCTGGCTATCTTTTTGATCCTATTTTCGGACCAACACTGTAGCAACCCTACTGGTCGCTGGTGCTCTGCCTTGAACTGCTGACAAGTCAAACACTCTGACACAAATCGTCCGATATCTCTCTTCATCCCTGGCCACCAGTAAAGTGTCTGAAAATCCCTGTACATCTTCGTACTCCCTGGGTGAATGGAATACGTCGATGCATGGCCTCTGATAAGATCTCAGCTCTCAACTGCTCCGTATTCGGTACCCACATGCGACCCTGAAGCGAGTAATCCCATCCTCGACTGTGTACAAACCTCGTCCTCTAGCCTCGTCTCTCTGTCTCCACTACTGTAACTGCTCATCTGCAGTCTGGTCGTCCCTAATCTGATCTCGAAGAGTCGGCTGAACTGTGAACGTTGCGAGGCTAGGTGCACAGCCCCCTGAATAAAACTCCAACCCAAATCTCTGAATCTCGGTCTGTTGTGGTCGCTCCACTGATAAACAAGCCACCACTGAAGTCTTCCGGCTCAAAGCGTCTACTACCATATTAGCCTTACCCTGATGGTAGTTAATGTCACAGTCATAGTCCTTCACCAACTCTAGCCATCTGCGCTGCCTCATGTTCAGCTCCTTCTGGTTGAAGAAGTACTTGAGGCTCTTATGGTCGGTCATAATCTGACACTTCTCGCCGTACAAATAATGTCTCCAAATCTTCAGTGCGAACACTACTGCTGCAAGCTCCAGATCGTGCGTCGGATAGTTATGCTCATAACTCTTCAGCTGTCTTGACGCATACGCAATAACCTTGCCTCCCTGCATCAGAACTGCACCTAACCCTCTCAGAGAATCATCTGTATAAACCACAAACTCCTCGTAGTCCACTGGCATAGCTAATACTGGCACTGAAGTAAGGGCCTCCTTCAGCTGAACAAAGCTCCTCTGAATATCGGTACTCCACACATACCTCGCATTCTTCTTGGTCAAGGATGTCAAGGGCACTGAAATAGAGGAGAATCCCTTGATGAATTTGCGATAATAACCTGCCAAGCCCAAGAAACTACGAATCTCCGCTGCATTCTTCGGAATCCCCCAGTTCTGCACTGCCTCTAATTTTCATGGGTCAACAGAAATCCCATCTCTCGTCACAATATGACCTAAGAAAGCCACCTGCTCCAGCCAAAACTCGCACTTGCTGAACTTGGCGTATACCTTGTGCTCCCTCAAAGTCTGCAAAGCCGTCTGCAAGTGCTGCCTATGCTCCTCAAAGCTCCACAAATAGATCAGAGTATCGTCGATAAACACAATGATGAACTGATCAAGGTACTGCCTGAATACCCTGTTCATCAGATCCATGAAAATCATTGGGGCGTTCGTCAGACCAAACGGCATCACCAAGAACTAGCGTGTCCGAAAAGCTGTCTTGGACACGTCCTCCTCTCTAACTCTCAGCTGATGGTAGCCAGATCTTAAGTCGATATTCGAGAACACCGTAGCTCCCTGTAACTGATCAAATAAGTCCTCTATCCTCGGAAGTGGATATTTGTTCTTCACGGTAACTCTGTTCAACTCCCGGCAGTCAATACACAACCTCATGCTACCATATTTCTTCTTCACAAACAGAACTGGTGCGCCCCATGGAGAAAAACTAGGGCGAATGAACCCCTTTTCAAGAAACTCCTGAATCTGCTCCTTCAACTCCTTCATCTCGGTGGGAGCTAAAAGATACGGTGCCTTAGATATAGGCACTGTACCTGGCATCAGCTCAATAGAAAACTCCACCTCTCTCTCTCTGGTGGAACTCCTGCGACATCGTCGGGGAAAAAATCTGTGAAGTCCCTGACTACATCCACATCAGACAACGAAGGGCTTGCTGAATCCCCTGAAGAAGTAACACTGGCCAAGAACGCCTGACATCCGTGCTCAACCAGTTTCCTGGCCTGTAAGAAAGTTATGAATCTGGGCTTCCGCTGTCTCCTCGTCGCCTCAAAAACGAAAGCCTCTTGCCCTGGTGGCTAGATCGTCACTGACCTCCGCTGGAAGTAAATCACCGCTCCAAACTCCGTCAACCAATCCATGCCTAGGATGAGATCGAATCCTAGAAACTACCACCTCTCTCTCTCTGGTGGAACTCCTGCGACATCGTCGGGGAAAAAATCTGTGAAGTCCCTGACTACATCCACATCAGACAACGAAGGGCTTGCTGAATCCCCTGAAGAAGTAACACTGGCCAAGAACGCCTGACATCCGTGCTCAACCAGTTTCCTGGCCTGTAAGAAAGTTATGAATCTGGGCTTCCGCTGTCTCCTCGTCGCCTCAAAAACGAAAGCCTCTTGCCCTGGTGGCTAGATCGTCACTGACCTCCGCTGGAAGTAAATCACCGCTCCAAACTCCGTCAACCAATCCATGCCTAGGATGAGATCGAATCCTAACATCGGCAACACAACTAAATCTGCTTGGACTGCATGATCCTGGAACATCATCGTCAATCCCCGAACCACTCTGGTCGTCGTCAACTCTTCTCCTGACGGGACAGTCACTGCGAGAGCCATACCCAAGCTCTCCTGTGTAATACCCATCCTCTGCGTGAACGCACTAGAAATAAACGAGTGGGTTGCCCCTGAGTCTAGTAACGCAATGGTAGTGACACCAAGCACACGAATCTCTCCTGAAACGGAAACTTCACACAGTCACGCGTTCATGGTCATACTAAAGCCCAAAAGTAGTTTAGATACCTAAACCATTCTAGTTTCACTAGTCCTATCCATCGGAGTTATCAAGGCACGTCCTAGAGGTCCTACAGTTCTACTTAGATCCAGCCCTTAGCAACTAGCGGATCTATAGTCCCGACAAACTCCTTGGGTCCCTCTTTGCGGAACCGCTCAGCCACATCCTCCTCGTGAGGCTTCCCAGAACGCTGCGACTGTCTCTCCAGGATCCTGATGATCCCTGCTAGCATGTCCATGCTAGATCTCATACGGAGTCAACTAAGGTGGTGGGGGAGGAGGTGCATCATCATCCTGCTGATCTCTAGCACGTTTGGGGGGCATACTAATACACCACAACCTTATCACGTAAATCTAAATAAAATGATTTTTGGATGTGAGAATGGTTCTTTTTAAATATGAGTATCATTTTTACAAATTCAAAATAGTGATAGGGGACTTTTAACAAAATTTGGAAAGGTAGGCGTGGAACACCATGCCTACTCAAGTGTTTTTCCCCTGTTACATGACAGACTCCCATGCCTATGGTACGTGTGGGCTATAAGTTCATTGTTTTGTAAGAAAACCTTCATTTTCATCAAAAAACCATAGGAGACATACTGCGGTGCTTGAGGAGACTTGCTGTTAGGATCTGCTGTATTTCGTGTTTCTCCAAGTATTGAGGCAAGTAAATCTGATTCTTGCTACGCCATGAAAGCATATGTATTGTTCTCGTTTCATTTCGTGAATTCTTGCCTAAGTTATGTTAATATCAGCCTTTGTTCATGTTCTGCTGATATTGTAGTGTATGTTTAATGTTCAGGTTCACAGTGGATGTATGTTTGGAACTCAAAATGTATTTTACAAAGTTGATGTTGAAGTTGGTGATGTTGTTTTAAAACACTGATCATTTCAGATTTCTGTTCATTGCTCTGTAACGAAGTTCTTCTTCTTCCTAGTAAGGAGTAATGTTCGAACTTGACTTCTGTTTAACTTCCGAAAGGTCTGTTAGCAGTAACTTCCTGTTCATTTTTGCGAGAGTTTGATATCAGTAACCTTCGTTTCCAAGATAGTGACATCCGTGGACAGATACTTACTATTCATTTTCCCGACAGTTACCTACTGTTCATTTCCTATAGGGTGATATCTGTCGGGAAAATGAACAGTAAGTATCTGTCCATGGATGTCACTCTCTTGGAAACGAAGGTTACTGATATCAAACCTCTCGCAAAAATGAACAGGAAGTTACTGCTAACAGACCTTTCGGAAGTTAAACAGAAGTCAAGTTGGAACATTACTCCTTACTAGGAAGAAGAAGAACTTCGTTACAGAACAATGAACATAAATCTGAAATTCTCAGTGTTTTAAAACAACATCACCAACTTCAACATCAACTTCGTAAAATAAATTTTAGTTCCAGACATACATTCCATTGTGAACGCGAACAATAAACATACACTACAATATCAGCAGAACATGAACAAAGGCTGATATTAACATAACTTAGGCAAGAATTCACGAAATTAAACGAAAACAATACATATGCTTTCATGGCGTAGCAAGAATCAGATTTACTTGCCTCAACACTTGGAGAAACACGAAATACAGAAGATTCTATCAGCAAGTCTCCTCAAGCACCGCAGTGTGTCTACTATTGTTTCTTTGATGAAAATGAAGGTTTTCTTACAAAACAATGAACTTATATCCCACACGTACCATAGGCATGGGAGTCAGTCATGTAACAGGGGAAAAACACTTGAGTAGGCATGGTGTTACACGCCTACCTTTCCAAATTTTGTTAAACGTCCCCTATCACTATTTGAATTTGTAAAAACGATACTCATATTTAAAAAGAACCATTTCCCATCCGAAAATCATTTTATTTTCAACGTCTGAAAATCACTCGGCTGGTGCTTGGGGTAACAGCTGTCCAAACCTCTGCACAGTGTCTCACAACTGAAATAAGAAATCGGATGGTAATATAAACGAGTAAGCTGAAGTTCGAATTTAGAAATGGGTCCTTGAATTTAAAAGGACTAAGAATAGTGGTCCTAAGGATTTGGGGGCGCTACAACTCTACCCACCTTATAAAAATATCGTCCTCGAAATTTACTTACCGAATAAATCTGGGTAACGACTCTGCATATCAGCTTCCGTTTCCCACATAGCTTCTCGTTCTGTTTGATTCGACCACTGTAATTTAACCATTTGAATGCCACGGTTCCTCAGCTTTCTAATTTCCCTAAGAAGGATCTTCTCAGGTCTCTCTTCATAACTCAAATCTGGCGCTAAGTGAATTGGTTCAGCATTCAATATGTGCGATGGTTGGGGAACGTACTTCCTCAAAGCTGATAAATGGAATACATTATTCACTGAATATTGATGCGGCGGCAGTGCTAAACGATAGGCCAATGTTCCTACTTTGTCCATAATTTCATAGGGACCTATATACCTGGGACTCAGTTTTCCCTTCTTTCCAAATCGCATCACTCCCTTCATTGGAGCTACTTTCAAAAAGATATGATCACCAACGTCAAAACTTAGCTCCCTTCATCTATTGTCTGCATAGCTCTTTTGTCTGCTTTGAGCAGCTTTCATCCTTTCCTTTATTTTTCTTACAAAGTTCACTATTTCCTCTACCAGGTCTGGTCCTAGACCATCTCGCTCTCCTACCTCATCCCAGTGAATAGGCGTTCTACATTTACGTCCATATAGAGCTTCATATGGGGCCATCTGGATGGAGGCTTGAAAGCTGTTGTTATACGCAAATTCCACCCTGGGCAATTTCAAATCCCAACTTTCTGAGAAATCTATAATGCAAGCTCTGAGTAAGTCCTCTAAAATCTGTATCACTCTTTCTGATTGTCCATCGGTTTGGGGTTGAAAGGATGTGCTAAATGTTAACTTTGTTCCTAAAGCTCGATGCAGACTTCTCCAAAATGCAGACGTGAACTTGGAATCCCTATCAGATACAATCGATACGGGAACACCGTGAAGTCTGTTGATCTCTCTTACATACAATTCTGCATATCTACTCACGTCATAAGTCGTCTTTACTGGCAAAAAGTGAGCAAATTTTGTAAGTCTATCCACTATAACCCAAATGGAATTATAACCTTGGGTAGTCCTCGGCAATCCAGTCACAAAATCCATGGCTATACATTCCCATTTCCACTCTGGAATGGGCAACGGTTTCAACATTCCTGCTGGTATCTGGTGCTCAGCTTTCACCAGTTGACACGTTAAGCATTCAAAGACAAATTTAGTGACGTCTCTCTTCATTCCCGGCCACCAATATAACTTCTGAAGATCTTTATACATCTTAGTGGTTCCGGGATGCACAGAGTATGGAGCTATATGGGCCTCCGCTATTACATCTGATCGCAAGGTTCCTGCTTGGGGCACCCAGATTCTTCCCTGAAATCTGATTATTCCTCCTTCTGAGAAATAGAGGTTGCTGCCTTTCTATTTATCCTGTTTTACCCACTTCTGAAGTTGCTAATAAGTTAGTTGTCCCTCACGAATCTGGTCTAACAGATTTGACCTGACTGAGAGATCTGCCAACACTATAGCGCTACCGCTGGGCACTATCTGTCAGGCCCCATGCTAAATACTCTAGATAATAGCACAATTAAGCACATAATCACGGAAGCGTAAATTCAGGGCTTAAAATTTTTTGTAATATAGTAGGCCTGAATTTAAAATCATACATTCAAAATATTCATAATCAAAATATGAGTTAACTCAAACTCATCAAATCAGGTAACAACATATCTCAAATCAAATACAGATCCCCAATACAAAGTAACACGGGGCTTCCCCCGGTTCAATACATAAATATATATATAACTGGGACTCAAGGGAACGGGGATCGACCAGCTGAACCTCCACTCTGTCCAGCTTGGTTACCTGAAGATCCTGCAAATGGGTAACGCAGACCCAAACAACACAAAAGCAGGAAACAAATACGAGGTCAAGCCTTAGTACGAAGAGCTATCTAAACAGCTAAACATGCAACATGCTATAAATCAATGCTATGAATGTGAGGATTGAGAATTTGAATTAGTGGTTAATTGTTTTGAATTGGGATTAATCGCGTGATTTTGAGGTTCCTGCTGGATTTTTTTGAGCGTCGCGTTGATTTTGGAGAAAACTGGCAGCAGCAAGTTACTGTAGCTCGTGCTGGTGAATTTTGAATCAGCATAGATGACGTCAGCGTGACGCAAGGAGAGCTGCTGGTTTTAGTTTCGAAGTTTGAAGTTGCTGCTGGCAGACGTTGCATTTAGCGCGAGAAAGAATAAGGTAGTGATGCGTGTTAGTCAACATTTTGGAGCGTGACTATTAGATTCAGCAGATGCGCTTGTGAAAAAATCGACCAGCTGAACCTCCACTCTGTCCAGCTTGGTTACCTGAAGATCCTGCAAATGGGTAAACGCAGACCCAAACAACACAAAAGCAGGAAACAAATACGAGGTCAAGCCTTAGTACGAAGAGCTATCTAAACAGCTAAACATGCAACATGCTATAAATCAATGCTATGAATGTGAGGATTGAGAATTTGAATTAGTGGTTAATTGTTTTGAATTGGGATTAATCGCGTGATTTTGAGGTTCCTGCTGGATTTTTTTGAGCGTCGCGTTGATTTTGGAGAAAACTGGCAGCAGCAAGTTACTGTAGCTCGTGCTGGTGAATTTTGAATCAGCATAGATGACGTCAGCGTGACGCAAGGAGAGCTGCTGGTTTTAGTTTCGAAGTTTGAAGTTGCTGCTGGCAGACGTTGCATTTAGCGCGAGAAAGAATAAGGTAGTGATGCGTGTTAGTCAACATTTTGGAGCGTTGACTATTAGATTCAGCAGATGCGCTTGTGAAAAGAGATCAGCAGATGGTTTGAGAACTAGTCGCAAGAGCTATCGATAGATATGATGACGTAGGCGTGACGTATCCATTGCTGCTGGTAGTATTTGCGTTGCGATGGTTGCTGTTGATCAGCAGGCGCGCTTATGCAAGAGCGTTAAGAAGCGGCGTCGTTCGATTAAGTGGAAACGCTGCGTTTTGGAGCTTGTGTTTAGAGATCAGCTGTTGGCAGTTTTGCTTACGTATATGAAATGACGTCGTTTGAATTAGTAGATGCGTCGTCGTTTTGAGTGTTTTCTCGTGACCAGCAGATAGATTGCTTTGTATAGAGAGCTGTTATCAGCTCTTGGTTGTTTTGCTTGCGCGAGAGCTGTTGTCTGCTGGTGGTTGCTACGGCGTCATTTTGATAAGTTGGAACGGTGTCGTTTTGAAGGTTTTCGTGCGTTTGTTGTTTTGTTGTTGCTGCTGAATTTTACGAAATGAAAAGAGAAGATTGGTGCTGATAGACTTCTGCTGAATATTTCGATGGATCTTAGTGAATCAGCAGGCGAGGTTTGAAGAGGTATTTATCGAAGTGTTGATTTACACTTAGAAATATTTTGAACCAGCCATATCTTATCTCTTCTTCTCCAAACCCTCGTCGATCTACTGTTCACCGAGACATTTCTTCCCTAGATTTCCTTCGCATCCAGCCTTTGTTTTTGGAGATCTTTGTGGCGCTGAATTCCCATTGCTTAGCTCTTTCGTTTGCTACCCATTTGAGAAGTTGTATTTCGCTGGAAGTGGAAACGCGAAGCTGCTGGACTTCGAAGCTTTTGAGAAAAGTCTGTGCGTGCGTTCTTCTGCTAGCGTGAGCTTTTGGGTGAGCAATTCTTGTGGTTTGAGCTCGGTTTTTAGTAGTCTAAGTCTGCGTAGAAGTGTAGAATTTGGATTAGCTTCTGGCAGTAGGTTTAGCGTGATTATGATTAAGAATTTAGCTAAGATATTAGCTGTGTTGTAACAGATTTCAGCTTCCAGGAAGTGTCCTGCTGCGTGATTTGAGCCAGGAGGAATCTGTTAGGTAATTCGAAGGAGGAAAGGTACGAATTGGGCTGCTCTTAGCAGTTTGAGCGTGAACATGGCTGTTCTTCGATGTTGTGAACTGCTGCTATATGACTTACGTGTATTTAAATGATGGAATTGATTGATTTTTTTCTGTGTTGTTTCACGTATCGTAAACTGTATGCATTGAGCATTGAAATTGAATGACATTCATTGCATACATCTTGAGCCTGAATTGATAACTGATTTGATTACCTGATTGGGTGCCACGTTGTGACTGGCCGACTGTTGAGTCGTGTCCGAAAAGTCCAACGCTATCGTCGGAGCGGTGACTACCGGATGCGAGTGTCTACCGCCGAGCTGTGATGGGCTGACGGACCCCGATGATCACGGACCGATGATTTCCACCGGCTGATTGGCTATGTGTGGTATAGAGGCTTGAATTGAGTTTCCAGTTGATAGACTGGTCTAGCTATCCGATTTCTTGATAGCCCTCATGCATTCATAGCATTGATTTATAGCATGTTGCATGTTTACTTGCTTTGATAGCTCTTCGTACTGAGGCTTGACCTCGTACTTCTTTTCTTGCTTTTGTTTTTTGGGTCTGTGTTACCCATTTGCAGGAGTTTCAGGTAACCTAGCTGGGCAGAGCGGAAGTTCAGCTGGTCGATCCCCGCATCCCTGAGTCCCAGTTTATTTATGATATGTATTGAACCCGGGGGATGCCCCGTGTTATCATGTACTTGGGGATCTGTCTTTTGAATTGATATTTTATGGTTACTTGTTGTATGAGTTTGAGTTAACTCATATTTTGAGTATCGAATATTTTGAATGTATGATTTGAAGTTCAGGCCCATAGTATTTCGAAAAATTTTTAAGCCCTGATTTTTAGCTTCCGTGTTTATGCGCTCATTATGTGTTAATTGTTAGTAATTAGCACGGGGCCTGACATTTTTGGTATCAGAGCTTAAACTGGGATAAGCTCGATTTCTTTTGATCACACTCGAGTCTAGGCACAGAGTTTTGATTTGATTTTGATTGCCTCTGTGACTTATGTGATCTATTATCTGCCTTGTTATTTTATCTGCTGTGAGATCTTACCTCTAGGCTTGATTAGATGCCGCCGAGACGTGGAGGAGGTAGGAGGACTAGACGCTGGTTGGCCGGTACTGAGGGTGGCTCTAGGGCTGAGGCGTGTCTTGTTCAGATGGGAGGAGCATTTGATACCCTGGAGTACGCTCCGGAGAAGAGACTGAAGTTGGCAGTGCTGCAGCTAAGAGATGATGCACAGCGCTGGTGGAGGAGTACATCTAGGATGCTTCGAGATAGTGGGACGATGCTCACTTGGGATGTTTTCTGTGAGGCTTTTTCGACGCGAATACACCCCAGAGTCCTACTTCGCTAGTCGGGAACGTGAGTTTGATAACCTGAAGCAAGGTGATATGCGTGTGGCCGAGTATGCGAGGCGGTTTTCTGCGCTTCTAGTGTACATGCCAGCTGTGGCGAACCAAGAGCGAACAAAGAGGAACAAGTTTTTGAAGGGCTTGAGACCTGACCTGTATCGGATGGTGCTGTCTGGGTCCCCGGCGACTTTCATGGACGCTGTGAACAATGCAGTGGATATCGAGGAGAGTTTGATAGATCCTGAGGCTCCAGTGCATCAGACGACCGTGCGTGCTTCTCAGCCAGCTCAGGCGGCGTCGCAGTCGTATCACTCTCCGCAAGGATCACAGCAGTCGAGTCGCCAGCAGTTTAGACCTAGAGGGAAGCAATTCAAGAAGAAGGGCCATTCGAGTTCTTCTGGTTCTGTGAGCTCTGGTTCTGGCAGTGGTTCTGGTAGCGGTTCTGGAGGCGGATTTTGTAGTCAGTGCGGAGGGAGACATGAGACTTCGCAGTGTCGAGGAGTCCGAGGACTCTTACACCTTTGTGGTCAGCCGGGACACTTCGCTAGAGCGTGTCCTTCGATTGGAGGGCGGTCTACTGGTCAGTCGCAGCAGGGTTCCGCTAGTGGTTCTTCTCAGCGACAGCAGCCTTTTGCACAGTCCCAGCGATCTGGTTTTCAGCCTCGCGAGCCGTCCCGTTTTGGAGGACCTTCCCGACCCCCATTTCAGATTCCCCAGCAGGCGCAGGCGAACGCCTTGACGGGAGATCAGGCTGAGGAGACTCCGGGCATGGTGATTAGAGGTACATGCTCTATTTATGATTATCCTGCGAGAGTTTTGTTTGACACTGGTGCATAACACTCTTTCATATCTGAGATGTTTGTATTTGAGCCTGGGTTGAGTCCTTCCCCACTGTGTGATGTTGTTTCTGTGTCTACTCCTGCTGGTGTGAACCTGTGGTCTGTTATCTAGCTATAAGGCTACCGTCGATTGCTTCCATGGTGTTGTGAGATTTTGCCCTGATACGGGTGAGAGGTGGGATTTCTACGGCACGGATTCGAGGTCGAAGATTCCCCTAGTGTCCGCTATGGAGATGTTTAGCCTGCTATCGCTAGGTAATGCAGGATTCATGATTTATGCGCTTGATAGTTCCCAGGAGCAGCGATTAGAGTTGCGCGACATCCCCGTTGTTCGAGAGTTTCCCGACGTGTTTCCAGATGAGATTCCTGGATTCCCTCCTCGACGTGAGATCGATTTCAGTATTGAGTTTGTGCCCGGTACCGCCCCGATTTCTAGAGCTCCTTACCGGTTGGCGCCCGTAGAGTTGAAAGAGCTGAAGGAACAGTTGAGCGACCTCTTAGAGAAAGGCTTCATCAGACCGAGTATGTCGCCTTGGGGAGCTCCGATTCTGTTTGTGAAAAAGAAAGATGGCACTATGAGGATGTGCGTGGACTTCAGACAGTTGAATAAGGCCACGGTGAAGAACAAGTATCCTCTGCCGAGGATTGATGACTTGTTCGATCAGCTGCAAGGATCGGTTGTTTACTCAAAGATTGACTTGCGCTCTGGTTATCACCAGTTGCGAATTAGAGACGCTGATGTGGCAAAGATGGCCTTCCGGACTCGATATGGGCATTTTGAGTTTCTTGTCATGCCTTTTGGATTGACGAATGCCCCTGCTGTCTTTATGGATTTGATGAATCGCGTCTTCAGCGAGTATATCGATCGGTTCGTTATCGTCTTCATAGATGACATCTTGGTGTACTCGAGGAGCAAGAGAGAGCACAAGGAGCATTTGAGACTTGTATTGCAGAGATTGAGAGACTCACAGCTCTATGCCAAACTCAGCAAGTGCGAGTTTTGGCTCGACAGGATTATCTTTTTGGGTCACGTGATTTCGGCACAAGGGATTTCGGTAGGTCCGAGCAAGGTCGAAGCAGTGCTTAACTGGGAGAGACCTCGGAACTTTTCAGAGATCCGTAGTTTCTTGGGGTTGGCCGGCTACTATAGACGTTTCATTGAGAAGTTTTCTTCGATAGACAGGCCTATGACGCAGTTGACTCAGAAAGATAAGAGATTTGTATGGACTGATGAGTGCGAGTACAGTTTTCAGATGCTGAAGGAGAAGTTGACTACTGCTCCTGTTTTGGCCCTACCGTCTGGCTCCGGTGGATTTGTTGTGTGCTCCGATGCTTCTCTGAGTGGATTAGGGTGTGTTTTGATGCAGAACGGGTACGTGATTGCTTATGCGTCTCGACAGTTGAAGCCTCACGAGACGAGGTACCCGGTTCATGATTTGGAGTTGGCTGCGATAGTGTTTGCCTTGAAGATTTGGCGGCATTATCTCTATGGTGAAGAATTTGTGGTGTACACCGACCACAAGAGCCTGAAATATATCTTCACGCAGTTGGATTTGAACATGAGGCAGCGAAGCTGGATGGAATTGCTTAAGGACTTCGAATGTGAGATTCAATATCAGTCTGGGCGTGTGAACTTAGTAGCCGACGCTTTGAGCAGAAAGACCCAGCCTGATATGTTAGCATCCTTGAGTATTTCGAAAGTTCATGAGGAGTTGAGTACTTCTGGTTGGCGATTCCAGCCGGGTGATCAGTATTTCCTCGTTTCGTCTCTTCAGGTGGAACCGCAGATTGTGATG
>KQ998947.1:88628-114380 GCA_001598015.1 Dorcoceras hygrometricum
TCGTACTGAGGCTTGACCTCGTGCATGTTTTTCCTGCTTTGTCTTGTTTGGGTCTGCGTGCCCATTTGCAGGAGTTTCAGGTAACCTAGCTGGGCAGAGCGGAAGTTCAGCTGGTCGATCCCCGCATCCCTGAGTCCCAGTTTATTTATGATATGTATTGAACCGGGGGATGCCCCGTGTTATCATGTACTTGGGGATCTGTCTTTTGAATTGATATTTTATGGTTACTTGTTGTATGAGTTTGAGTTAACTCATATTTTGAGTATCGAATATTTTGAATGTATGATTTGAAGTTCAGGCCCATTGTATTTCGAAATTTATGATATGTATTGAACCGGGGGATGCCCCGTGTTATCATGTACTTGGGGATCTGTCTTTTGAATTGATATTTTATGGTTACTTGTTGTATGAGTTTGAGTTAACTCATATTTTGAGTATCGAATATTTTGAATGTATGATTTGAAGTTCAGGCCCATTGTATTTCGAAAAATTTTTAAGCCCTGATTTTTAGCTTCCGTGTTTATGCGCTCATTATGTGTTAATTGTTAGTAATTAGCACAGGGCCTGATAATGAATGCATGAGGGCTATCAAAGATCGGATAGCTAGACCAGCAAGTCAACTGGCAATCATATCAATCGAGCCTCTATACCACGCACAGCAAGTCAGCCAGTGGAAATCATCGGTCCGTGATCTTCAGGACCCGTCAGCCCATCACAGCTCGGTGGTCTTCAGACACGACAAGTCAATCGGTCACCACTCCGATGATAGCGTTGGACTTTTCAGGCACAACAAGTCAGTCGGCCAGTCACAACGTGGCTCTCAATCAGGTCATCAATCAATCTGTCAGGCTCAATATGTATGCATGAATGCCAATTCAATAATCAATGCACAATGTATACAATTCATTACATGAAACAGAATATAGGACTCAATTAATTTCACAAACTGTAACACGTATAAGCACAGAATTCACATCAGCAGATCCATAACATCGATCACAGCCATGTCACGCTCAAAGCTGTTAAATCTGCTCAATTCGTACCTTCAACAGCTGATTCTACCTCAACAGATTAGGAAAGGGCACAACAATCACCACCCTTGGCAACAGACTTCTCTGGAACTCAAATCTGTACAAGGCATCTCATTCCTAGTTCATATCTAACTCAGATCTGAACTTCAATGTATATAATTTCCTACGGTCAAGAACTCAGATCCAGTTCTACTTCTAAACAAAGCACTATTAATCGCTACTAAGCTTACATCAGTAGGAAATCCTTACCCAAAAGTCGAAACCAGCTGAAGAACTATCGGGTTCCACTGGACAGAGAATTCAAGCAACTTCGTGATCCTCTCCAAGGTCGTTCTACAGCCTCAACTGGGTATCAATCTAAAGAGCAAGTCTCAGTAATTCCAGCGCCGCCAAAATCACTCAAATCATCGGCGGAGAACGTCAGAAATCTAAGGAAGATATGTTCGGGTGAACAGTAGCTCAACGTGGGTTTGGATAAGAAGATAAGAAATATCGGGTTCGAAATATTTCTAAGTGTCGATCAACACTTCTATATATATCTCTCAAATCCAACGTCTACTGATCACAATAATAATTAGTCGTGAACAGTAGAAATCTGCTAACAAAACCAGTCACAACAATCAGTCGATGTATTCTCAAAAGAACATCAAAACGACACCGTTCCAACTAATTCAAACGACGTCGCAGAGCTTCAACAGCTGACAACATATATCTCTTGTGAAGCAACCAAAAGCTGGTAACAGATCTCTACAAAAACCCATCCGTCGACTGGTTATGCAAAACAAGCCAAAACGACGATGCGTCAACTAATCCAAACGACGCCGTAACAGTTACGTAAGCATTTGTGCCAACAGCTGGTCACCCAGTCGCAACGCATTCCTCATAACAAATTTCTCGCGGATGGTACCAGTCGCAACACTCAAAATGCAGCGTTTCGACTTATTAAAACGACGTCGCTCTACCTCTGCGACTGGTTCTTCAAACCATCAGCTGGTCGCTCCTTTACTCACGCATCTGCTGGTCCAGTAGTCAACACTCAAAAATGTTGACCAACACGTGTCGCTCTCTCGCTAACTCTCGCGCTAAATGCAACGTCTGCCAGCAGCAACCTCTGCAATCAAAATGACGAGTACGTCTCACACGCTATAGTAACTATCTATATCAAATATCACTACTTGTAAGCTACAGTACCGTTGACCCGTGTTGACTACGACTGATTCAATACTTAGAGAAATTCGACAACTCTGAATCCTGTGACTAATCCTACAAGAATCTGATTAATCACTATTTGAATTTCTCAATCCTCACATTCTCCCCACCTTAAGAGATTTCGTCCTCGAAATCAAAGGCAAACTCAGGGAAGAATCCAATCAATTTATCGCAACAGCAGAACACAAAACAGAAATTCATCAGATACAAATCCAAAAGTTCAAGATAACTGGACAATTCATAAACAAGAACTAAGGAAAACACAACCAGAAACCGAAAATTAATACATCTATCTACTCAAACAGATGCGGCCACTCGCGCTGCATCTTCTCTTCTGGTTCCCAAGTTGCTTCTTCTCTGCCATGCTTGATCCATTGGACCATCACCAACGAAACTACTTTGTTCCTCAGCTGCTTCTCCTTCATATCCAGAATCTGAACTGGATATTCAACATAACTCAAGGCAGAATCCAGCTCAACTTCATCGGTTCTCAGCACATGGGACGGATCTGGCTCATATTTTCTCAACATTGACACATGAATAACATCATGCATCGCTGCTAACTCATCAGGAAGTCTCAATCGATAATCCAACTATCCAATCCGCTCGATAATCTCAAAGGGACCAACGAATCTAGGAGCTAATTTGCCTTTAAATCTAAAGCTCATCACGCTCTTGAAAGGAGAAACTTTGAGGAATACTCGATCGCCAACCTAAAATTCTAACGGTCGACGCCTTCTGTTAGCATAGCTAGTGAATCTATCTTGTGCAGATTTCATTCTACTTCGAATCAAATCAATCTGATCTTTCATATGCTGCACAAACTCAGGGGTAGAAAGCTGTCTCTCACCAACTTCTTCCCAACAAATCGGAGATCTGCATTTTCTACCATACAATGCTTCAAATGGAGCCATTCCAATAGTCACCTAGTAGCTGTTATTATACGAAAACTCAACCAAGGACAACGAATCCTGCCAGCCACCACTGAAATCCATCACAACCGCTCGCAGCATATCCTCTAACGTCTGGATGGTCCGCTCAGGCTGACCATCTGTCTGTGGGTGATAGGCTGTACTCATAGCCAATCTCGAACCCATCGCTGCCTGCAAGCTCTTCCAAAATCGGGAAGTGAATCTCGGATCTCTATTGGATACTATCGAAACAGGAACTCCATGCAATCTAACCACATGGTCGATATACAGCTTCGCCATTTTCTTCATTGAACACCTCACATCATAGGGAATAAAATGGGCAGACTTCGAAAGTCTATCGATCACCACCCAAATCGCATCATCCCTACTCGACCGAGGTAAATGAGTCACAAAATCCATGGCGATGTGCTCCCAATTCCATTGGGGCACCTCAAAACTCTGTAGCAATCCACCAGGTCTCATTCACTCAGCCTTGACCTGTTGGTAATTCAAACATCTAGCAAAAAAACCAGAAATGTCGCTCTTCATGCCTTCCCACCAATAGTGAGATTTCAAGGCATGGTAAATTTTTCTCTCCCCGGATGCACACTGTACTGACTACAATGCGCTTCATTCATGATGGCCTCTTTCAAATCGATCAAGTTCGGAACCACCAATCTTCCTCGAAATCTCAGACACCCATCCGAAGAAACGGAGAAATCATCAGACTGACCACTACGGGCTTTATTCTTCAACTCATGAATGTACGGATCAGTCCTCTGCGCCTCTCTGATGTCACTCACAATCTGCGGTTCCACTTGAATCGAAGAAAGATCACATAAGTCACAGAGTCAATCAAAATCAAATCAAAACCCTGTGCCTAGACTCGAGTGTGATCAAAGGAAATCGAGCTTATCCCAGTTTAAGCTCTGATACCAAAAATGTCAGGCCACGTGCTAAATACTCAAGATAATAGCACAATTAAGCACATAATCACGGAAGCGTAAATTCAGGGCTTAAAATTTTTTTGAAATATAGTAGGCCTGAATTTAAAATCATACATTCAAAATATTCATAATCAAATATGAGTTAACTCAAACTCATCAAATCAGGTAACAACATATCTCAAATCAAACACAGATCCCCAATACAAAGTAACACGGGGCATCCCACGGTTCAATACATAAAAATATATATAACTGGGACTCAAGGGAACGGGGATCGACCAGCTGAACCTCCACTCTGTCCAGCTTGGTTACCTGAAGATCCTGCAAATGGGTAACGCAGACCCAAACAACACAAAAGCAGGAAACAAATACGAGGTCAAGCCTCAGTACGAAGAGCTATCTAAACAGCTAAACATGCAACATGCTATAAATCAATGCTATGAATGCATGAGGGCTATCAAAGATCGGATAGCTAGACCAGCAAGTCAACTGGCAATCATATCAATCGAGCCTCTATACCACGCACAGCAAGTCAGCCGGTGGAAATCATCGGTCCGTGATCTTCAGGACCCGTCAGCCCATCACAGCTCGGTGGTCTTCAGACACGACAAGTCAGTCGGTCACCACTACAATAATATGTATGCATGAATGCCAATTCAATAATCAATGCACAATGCATACAATTCATTACGTGAAACTGAATATAGGACTCAATCAATTTCACAAACTGTAACATGTATAAGCACAGAATTCACATCAGCAGATCCATAACATCGATCATAGCCATGTTCACGCTCAAAGCTGTTAAATCTGCCCAATTCGTACCTTCAACAGCTGATTCTACCTCAACAGATTAGGAATAGGGCACATCCATCACCACCCTTGGCAACAGACTTCTCTGGAACTCAAATCTGTACAAGGCATCTCATTCTTAGTTCATATCTAACTAAGATCTGAACTTCAATGTATATAATTTCCTACGGTCAAGAACTCGGATCCAGTTCTACTTCGAAACAAAGCACTAGTAATCGCTACTAAGCTTAGATCAGTAGGAAATCCTTACCCAAAAGTCGAAACCAGCTGAAGAACTATCGGGTTCCACTGACGGAGAATTCAAGCAACTTCGCGATCCTCTCCAAGGTCGTTCTACAGCCTCAACTGGGTATCAATCTAAAGAGCAAGTCTCAGGAATTCCAGCGCCACGAAAATCACTCAAATCATCGGCGAAGAATGGCGGAAATCTAAGGAAGATATGTTCGGGTGAACAGTAGCTCAACGAGGGTTTGGATAAGAAGATAAGAAATATCGGGTTCGAAATATTTCTAAGTGTCGATCAACACTTCTATATATATATCTCTCAAATCCAACGTCTACTGATCACAAAAATAATCAGTCGTCGTGAACAGTGGAAATCTGCTAACAAAACCAGTCGCAACAATTAGTCGATGTATTCTCAAAAGAACATCAAAACGACACCGTTCCAACTAACTCAAACGACGTCGCAGAGCTTCACCAGCTGACAACATATATCTCTTATGAAGCAACCAAAAGCTGGTAACAGATCTCTACAAAAACCCATCAATCGACTGGTTACGCAAAACAAGCCAAAACGACGACACGTCAACTAATCCAAACGACGCCGTAACGGTTACGTAAGCATTTGTTCCAATAGCTGGTCACCCAGTCGCAACGCATTCCTCATAACAAATCTCTCGTGGCTGGTACCAGTCGCAACACACAAACGCAGCATTTCGACTTATTAAAACGACGTCGCTCTACCTCTGCGACTGGTTCTTCAAACCATCAACTGGTCGCTCCTTTACTCACGCATCTGCTGGTCCAGTAGTCAACACTCAAAAATGTTGACCAACACGTGTCGCTCTCTCGCTAACTCTCGTGCTAAATGCAACGTCTGCCAGCAGCAACCTCTACAATCGAAACAACGACGTCTCACATGCTACAATAACTATCTATATCAAATTTCACCAGCTGCAAGCTACAGTACCGTTGACCCGCGTTGACTACCAAAATTTGCTACGGCTGATTCAATACTTAGAGAAATTCGACAACTCTAAATCCTGTGACTAATCCTACAAGAATCTGATTAATCACTATTTGAATTTCTCAATCCTCACACTATCTCTATTCAATATTTCTCCACTTCATATGCCAAAGACCTTTGGACAGACAGCTGGGCTAAACCAACATATTTTCTACTTAGAGCATCGGCTACAACGTTGACTTTCCCTGGGTGATAACTGATCGTACATTCGTAATCCTTCACCAGTTCCAGCCATCACCTCTGCCTCATGTTTAATTCCTTCTGGGTGAAGAAGTATTTCAGACTTTTGTGATTTGTGAATATCTCACATTTCTCCCCATACAAATAATGCCTCCAGATCTTTAAGGCGAAGTCGTGAGTGGGATAATTCTTTTCGTTGTTCTTTAGCTGTCGTGAGGCGTAGGAAATCACTCTATGATCTTGCATCAGAACAGCTCCCAATCCCAACTTCGACGCATCCATATAAATAACAAATTTCCCTTGATCAGATGGCATCGTTAGCACGGGGGCCTCAATCAGCGCTTGCTTAAATTTCTCAAAGCTAACCTGACAGTCGAGGGTCCATTCAAACTTGCTCAACTTTCTAGTCAGTGATGTTAAGGGAACAGATATCTTTGAAAATCCCTTAATAAAGCGCCTGTAATAACCAGCCAATCCCAAAAAACTCCTAACTTCTGCAACAGTTGTTGGTATCGGCCAGTCGCGAACGGCTTCCACCTTTGCTAGGTCTACATCCAATCCATCTTTGGATATAATATGCCCGAGAAAAGACACTATTTCCAACCAAAATTCACACTTGCTAAACTTGGCGAAGAGCTGCTTGTCTTTCAAAATATGAAGCACTGTTTTCAGGTGGTTTGCGTGTTCAAGTCTGTCCTTGGAATACACTAAAATATCTTCGTTGAACACCACTACAAACTGATCTAAAAATGGTTGGAAAACTCTGTTCATCAAGTCCATCAAAGCTGAGGGGGCGTTGGTGAGTCCGAAGGGCATTACCAAAAATTCATAATGGCCGTAACGTGTTCTAAAGGTTGTTTTGTAGATGTCTTCTGGTTTTATCTTCAATTGGTGATAACCAGACTTCAAATCAATCTTAGAGAAAACTTCTGATCCCTTCAATTGATCAAACAGATCCACAATTCTAGGAAGAGGTTATTTATTCTTAATTGTCTATTCAACTCTCTATAGTCTATACACAGCCTTAGACTCCCGTCTTTCTTCTTAACGAACAAAACAGGGGCTCCCCACGGTGTTGTACTTGGTCTTATAAAGCCCTTGTCCAACAGCTCTTGTATTTGCTCCTTCAATTCTTTCATTTCTGATGGAGCAAGACGGTAGGGCGGTCAGGAAACTGGTGCTGCTCCTGGTACCAACTTAATTGCAAATTCCAGTTCCCTATCAGATGGCAGTCCTCATATGTCTTCTGGAAAAACTTCGGGGAATTCGCTCACTATTTCAACATCTGAAAGCTGCGGCGTGCTAGAAGCTGCTAAGGATGATAGTCTTATTGAACAAAGGCTGATATTAACATAACTTAGGCAAGAATTCACGAAATGAGACGAGAACAATACATATGCTTTCATGGCATAGCAAGAATCAGATTTACTTGCCTCAATACTTGGAGAAACACGAAATACAGCAGATCCTATCAGCAAGTCTCCTCAAGCACCGCAGTGTGTCTCCTATGGTTTCTTTGATGAAAATGAAGGTTTTCTTACAAAACAATGAACTTATAGCCCACACGTACCATAGGCATGGGAGTCTGTCATGTAACAGGGGAAAAACACTTGAGTAGGCATGGTGTTCCACGCCTACCTTTCCAAATTTTGTTAAAAGTCCCCTATCACTATTTGAATTTGTAAAAACGATACTCATATTTAAAAAGAACCATTCTCCATCCGAATATCATTTTATTTTCAACGTCTGAAAATCACTCGGCTGGTGCTTGGGGTAACAGCTGACCAAACCTCTGCACAGTGTCTCACAACTGAAATAAGAAATCGGCTGGTAATATAAATGATTAAGCTGAAGTTCGAATGTAGAAATGGGTCCTTGAATTTAAAAGGACTAAGAATAGTGTTCCTAAGGATTTTGGGGCGCTACAACTCTACCCACCTTATAAAAATTTCGTCCTCGAAATTTACTTACCGAATAAATCTGGGTAACGACTCTCCATATCAGCTTCCGTTTCCCACATAGCTTCTCGTTCTGTTTGATTCGACCACTGTACTTTAACCATTGGAATGCCATGGTTCCTCAGCTTTCTAATTTCCCTAAGAAGGATCTTCTCATGTCTCTCTTCATAACTCAAATCTGGTGCTAAGTGAATTGGTTCAGCATTCAATATGAGCGATGGGTGGGGAACGTACTTCCTCAAAGCTGATACATGGAATACATTATGCACTGAAGATAGATGCGGCGACAGTGCTAAACGATAGGTCAATGTTCCTACTTTGTCCAGAATCTCATAGGGACCTATATACCTGGGACTTAGTTTTCCCTTCTTTCCAAATCGCATCACTCCCTTCATTGGAGCTACTTTCAAAAAGACATGATCACCAACGTCAAAACTTAGCTCCCTTCGTCTACTGTCTGCATAGCTCTTTTGTCTGCTTTGAGAAGCTTTCATCCTTTCCTTTATTTTTCTTACAACGTCCACTTTTTGCTCTACCAGGTCTGGTCCTAGACCATCTCGCTCTCCTACCTCATCCCAGTGAATAGGCGTTCTACATTTACGTCCATATAGAGCTTCATATGGGGCCATCTGGATGGAGGCTTGAAAACTGTTGTTATACGCAAATTCCACCAATGGCAATTTCAAATCCCATCTTTCTGAGAAATCTATAATGCATGCTCTGAGTAAGTCCTCTAAAATCTGGATCACTCTTTCTGATTGTCCATCGGTTTGGGGATGAAAGGTTGTGCTAAATGTTAACTTCGTTCCTAAAGCTAGATACAGACTTCTCCAAAATGCCAACGTGAACTTGGAATCCCTATCAGATACAATCGATACGGGAACACCGTGAAGTCTGATGATCTCTCTTACATACAATTCTGCATATCTACTCACGTCATAAGTCGTCTTTACTGGCAAAAAGTGAGCAGATTTTGTAAGTCTATCCACTATAACCCAAATGGAATTATAACCTTGGGTAGTCCTCGGCAATCCAGTCACAAAATCCATGGCTATACATTCCCATTTCCACTCTGGAATGGGCAATGGTTTCAACATTCCTGCTGGTCGCTGGTGCTCAGCTTTCACCAGTTGACACGTTAAGCATTCAGAGACAAATTTAGCGACGTCTCTCTTCATTCCCGGCCACCAATATAACTTCTGAATATCTTTATACATCTTAGTGGTTCCAGGATGCACAGAGTATGGAGCTATATGGGCCTCCGCTATTACATCTGATCGCAAGGTTCCTGCTTGGGGCACCCAGATTCTTCCCTGAAATCTGATTATTCCTCCTTCGGAGAAATAGAGGTTGCTGCCTTTCTCTTTATCCTGTTTTACCCACTTCTGAAGTTGCTCATCAGTTAGTTGTCCCTCACGAATCTGGTCTAACAGATTTGACCTGACTGAGAGATCTGCCAACACTATAGCGCTACCGCTGGGCACTATCTCTATTACAAATTTCTCCACTTCATATGCCAAAGACCTTTGGACAGACAGATGGGCTAAACCAACAGATTTTCTACTTAGAGCATCAGCTACAACGTTGGCTTTCCCTGGTTTTACCCACTTCTGAAGTTGCTCATCAGTTAGTTGTCCCTCACGAATCTGGTCTAACAGATTTGACCTGACTGAGAGATCTGCCAACACTATAGCGCTACCGCTGGGCACTATCTCTATTACAAATTTCTCCACTTCATATGCCAAAGACCTTTGGACAGACAGATGGGCTAAACCAACAGATTTTCTACTTAGAGCATCAGCTACAACGTTGGCTTTCCCTGGGTGATTATTGATCGTACAGTCGTAATCCTTCACCAGTTCCAGCCATCTCCTCTGTCTCATGTTTAATTCCTTCTGGGTGAAGAAGTATTTCAGACTTTTGTGATCTGTGAATATCTCACATTTCTCCCCATACAAATAATGCCTCCAGATCTTTAAGGCGAACACAACTTCTGCCAGCTCCAAGTCGTGAGAGGGATAATTCTTTTCGTGGTTCTTTAGCTGTCGTGAGGCGTAGGAAATCACTCTATGATCTTGCATCAGAACAGCTCCCAATCCCAACTTCGACGCATCTATATAAATAACATATTTCCCTTGATCAGATGGCATCGTTAGCACGGGGCCTCAATCAGCGCTTGCTTCAATTTCTCAAAGCTGACCTGACAGTCGGGGGTCCATTCAAACTTGCTCAACTTTCTAGTCAGTGATGTTAAGGGAACAGATATTTGAATTCATTTTTGTTGTAACAGATCTCAATACAGATTTATCTAAGATCAAGGACAACAAACAACAACTACAAAAGAACATCGCGGAAACACAGGCCTTCGATAAACACTCACACATCGCCACTGGTTCAAACGCCACCTCCCATCTGCTCCGACGCCGACTCACCTGCACTAAGAAAGCTAGTGAGCCTAGGGGCTCAGCAAGCAAAACTGAGAATAACGAAGCACTATATGCAGGCGCAATACATACATATGATATCATAGTTTAAAGTAAGTCTTAAAACATAAACTATCATCGTAATCATTACTGTGGGAAAAACTCAGATCCCACCATCAATATTTTTCGTCAGACTTATGGCTCAAAAGTTCTCCCAATAGGCCCCGTTGCACTCGATGGAATGACTACTGATATCAGTTACAATATCGTGAAATCTCACCCAATATGAAGGGGCAACCGACCCATTCGTCTGCTGCTCACCCTTCCAATATGGACCGGATTTTATCTTTGCCATAAATCTTAAAATCTAAACATTTTTTCCTTTAAACATCTACTGAGCGAAATCAAATCTTAACATCGGGGTTCAATTTAGTTAAAACTCGTTTTCTTTCTTTCGAAAACCTTTTCATTGAGCATTCAGATATTACATGGAGAAACAGATGTTTACTGTAGAAAGACTATCGCTATTGGGAAACAAAGGTTACTGTCAACAGATATATTTCTCGGGGAACAATGAACAAAGCTGTCAACAGATATCTCTCGGGGAACAATAGCAAAGCTGTCAACAGATATCTCTCGGGGGAACAATAGCAAAGCTGTCAACAGATATCACCCTATAGAAAATGAACAGTAGGTAACTGTCGGGAAAATGAACAGTAAGTATCTGTCCACGTATGTCACTCTCTTGGAAACGAAGGTTACTGATATCAAACCTCTCGCAAAAATGAACAGGAATTTACTGCTAACAGCCCGTTCGGATGTTAAACAGAAGTCAAGTTCGAACATTACTCCTTACTAGGAAGAAGAAGAACTTCGTTACAGAACAATGAACAAAAATCTGAAATGCTCAGTATTTTAAAACAACATCACCAACTTCAACATCAACTTCGTAAAATACATTTTGAGTTCCAAACATACATCCACTGTGAACCCGAACATTAAACATACACTACAATATCAGCAGAACATGAACAAAGGCTGATATTAACATAACTTAGGAAAGAGTTCACGAAATGAAACGAGAACAATACATATGCTTTCATGGTGTAGCAAGAATCAGATTTACTTGCCTCAATTCTTGGAGAAACACGAAATACAGCAGATCCTATCAGCAAGTCTCCTCAAGCACCGCAGTGTGTCTCCTATGGTTTCTTTGATGAAAATGAAGGTTTTCTTACAAAACAATGAACTTATAGCCCACACGTACAATAGGCATGGGAGTATGTCATGTATTAAAAGTCCCTGTTAGGACCAAAAATAGGACTTAACAGCGCTGCTATTGTTCATTAAAAATTAAAAGGCTACTATAATGAGGTGCAATACCTCTGGTTCTTGAACATTAAAACAGAGCACCGGAGTCAGATCTGGTATGTAATAAAAACATGCGGAAAACAACAGAACTGAATCCTAATTTAAAACGATGAAAACAGATTTCTGTTAGAAATCTGTTTAACTGTGTGTGTGTGCTAACTGTGTATGCGTGCGTGTTAATATAAATTGCATATGCGGAAAGCTTAAATAAATGGACCAGCTGTTTGTTTATGGAAGCTCGGACTTCAATGTCCTACGTCTCCCCTTCTTCCTCCTCGGAAGGTTTCACTAGAAGATTTGAGCTATACATCGTGTACAGACCCGATCCCGCAACCAACAGCTGCGAGAACTCCTAGACTCCACCAGCCCTCGGCTGTTACTCACTTGTTTTACGCCTATGTGAGAAAGGCTACAAACACAGAGTTTAACGTCGTCGTGCTTGGACGGGATCTGATTTTGTATTCGGTTTGAGATTCATTCACTATACAATTTCTCTCAACTCTCATGAATGTGAATGAATCTCTGTGTGTGTGAGATTTATAGTGTAAGCACAACTCTCGTAAAAATTAAATCTCACACACTAGGGAAATGCTCTACAAAAGCTGATTGAGACTCAGCAGTAGACACTCGTTATGCGCTCCTCTATAATGGCGGTCTACTGCTTCGTCTCCAATATTTATTCCCTCTGTATTTTGAATCCTCTCGAAATCATCATCACAAAATCATCATCTTCTTCCTTAAAATATTCTCCCTTAAATAGCCTCTGTTCAAATTCAATCCGTTGGACACAAATTCTTTCTGTTTGAAATATGTTCTGTAAAGTACCGACAGGGAGTTGTCCTTGTGTCCTTTCTTTTGCAGGCTTTTTGTCGTTTTCAACATTTGAACTAGGCTCAACAGTTGACATCCAGCTTTAGTAAATCTTCATAATATAATTCGTGAACTGCTTCGCTTGAACCTGATCAACGTCTGTTATCAGCTTTTGCCTTTCTTCAACAACTGTTAGATTCTGTCGATCTTCTGCTGATATCTTAATCGCAACAGCTGATTTCTTATGTCTTTGCGCTACTGCTGAATTCATCTATTCAATTTCTTCGCGCTACTTCTGATTCACTGTAGCTTGCGTCTGGATCACTGTAGCTTGCGACTGGTACATCAGCTGGTGGTCTAGATGTGCTAGCGACTGGTTGACCGGCTGGTGAAGATATGCTTGCAGCTGGTACACCAGTCGTTGGTCTTGAAATGCTTGCGACTGGATCACTGTATTTTGCGTCTGGATTACCCAATGACTGGTTAGTTCAAACGCCGCCTTTTTAACTTATCCAAACGACATCGTTTGCTATACATCCTCGACTGGTTAAATAACATTGTAGCTCTCGTCTGGATGAACAATCTACTGTAGCTACCTGCTGGTTATTACCATCGCAAAATCCATCGACTGAACCTTAGCGCGAAGGCAAAACGCTGTCGTATCCATTTATCCAAACGACATCATTTTGCTATCGCTAACTTCAAGTACCATCGACTGGTTGTACTGTAGCTCACTGATGATTGTGATGACATCACTACTGACGTCATCATCGCTGATCCATCTACTGATTCCGCTGATGTCACTGCTGCTGATCAATATTGTTGTCTGCTGATATTGCTGACGTCATCTTCTCCTTAGCATTCCAGCTGGTTCATCTTACACTTGCGTCAGCAAGACTTCTACTGTTCACTTCTTCGCGCATCAGCTGGTCCAGCTTTTTCTTTAGCATACCAGCTGGTCTTGTTGCTCATATAATCACTCCAACTGGTCTTAACTAATAACGGTATGCTGACTCAACTCTGGACGTCTTCATTGCTAAATCAACTTCCGTCGGAATGACAAAATACACCAGCTAACATGTGCACACTTAGTAGAGACATTGGAAACACAATAACAGGTTTTGTGTAATTCAAAACTCAGAACTGGATCTGTGTAAACAGATCCATCAGTCCCCTATCACTATTTGAATTTGTAAAAACGATACTCATATTTAAAAAGAACCATTCTCCCATCCGAAAATCATTTTATTTTCAACGTCTGAAAATCACTCGGCTGGTTCTTGGGGTAAAGCTGACCAAACCTCTGCATAGTGTCTCACAACTGAAATAAGAAATCAGCTGGTAATATAAACGATTAAGCTGAAGTTCGAATTTAGAAATGGGTCCTTGAATTTAAAAGGACTAAGAATAGTGGTCCTAAGGATTTTGGGGCGCTACAACTCTACCCACCTTATAAAAATTTCGTCCTCGAAATTTACTTACCGAATAAATCTGGGTAACGACTCTGCATATCAGCTTCCGTTTCCCACATATCTTCTCGTTCTGTTTGATTCGACCACTGTACTTTAACCATTGGAATGTTATGGTTCCTCAGCTTTCTAATTTCCCTAAGAAGGATCTTCTCAGGTCTCTCTTCATAACTCAAATCTGGCGCTAAGTGAATTGGTTCACCATTCAATATGTGCGATGGGTGGGTAACGTACATCCTCAAAGTTGATACATGGAATACATTATGCACTGAAGATAGATGCATAACTCAAATCTGGCGCTAAGTGAATTGGTTCACCATTCAATATGTGCGATGGGTGGGTAACGTACATCCTCAAAGTTGATACATGGAATACATTATGCACTGAAGATAGATGCGGCGGCAGTGCTAAACGATAGGCCAATGTTCCTACTTTGTCTAGAATCTCATAGGGACCTATATACCTGGGACTCAGTTTTCCCTTCTTTCCAAATCGCATCACTCCCTTCATTGGAGCTAATTTCAAAAAGACGTGATCACCAACGTCAAAACTTAGCTCCCTTCGTCTATTGTCTGCATAGCTCTTTTGTCTGCTTTGAGCAGCTTTCATCCTTTCCTTTATTTTTCTTACAACGTTCACTGTTTTCTCTACCAGGTCTGGTCCTAGACCATCTCGCTCTCCTACCTCATCCCAGTGAAGAGGCGTTCTACATTTATGTCCATATAGAGCTTCATATGGGGCCATCTGGATGGAGGCTTGAAAACTGTTGTTATACGCAAATTCCACCAAGGGAAATTTCAAATCCCATCTTTCTGAGAAATCTATAATGCATGCTCTGAGTAAGTCCTCTAAAATCTGGATCACTCTTTCTGATTGTCCATCGGTTTGGGGATGAAAGGTTGTGCTAAATGTTAACTTCTTTCCTAAAGCTCGATGCAGACTTCTCCAAAATGCCGACGTGAACTTGGAATCCCTATCAGATACAATCGATACGGGAACAACGTGAAGTCTGATGATCTCTCTTACATAGAATTCTACATATCTACTCACGTCATAAGTCGTCTTTACTGGCAAAAAGTGAGCAGATTTTGTAAGTCTATCCACTATAACCCAAATGGAATTATAACCTTGGGTAGTCCTCGGCAATCCAGTCACAAAATCCATGGCTATACATTCCCATTTCCAGTCTGGAATGGGCAACGGTTTCAACATTCCTGCTGGTCGCTGGTGCTCAGCTTTCACCAGTTGACACGTTAAGCATTCAGAGACAAATTTAGCGACGTCTCTCTTCATTCCCGGCCACCAATATAACTTCTGAAGATCTTTATACATCTTAGTGGTTCCGGGATGCACAGAGTATGGAGCTATATGGGCCTCCGCTATTACATCTGATCGCAAGGTTCCTGCTTGGGGCACCCAGATTCTTCCCTGAAATCTGATTATTCCTCCTTCTGAGAAATAGAGGTTGCTGCCTTTCTCTTTATCCTGTTTTACCCACTTCTGAAGTTGCTCATCAGTTAGTTGTCCCTCACGAATCTGGTCTAACAGATTTGACCTGACTGAGAGATCTGCCAACACTATAGCGCTACCGCTGGACACTATCTCTATTCCAGATTTCTCCACATCATATGCAAAGACCTTTGGACAGACAGCTGGGCTAAACCAATAGATTTTCTACTTAGAGCATCAGCTACAACGTTGGCTTTCCCTAGGTGATAACTGATCGTACATTCGTAATCCTTCACCAGTTCCAGCCATCTCCTCTGCCTCATGTTTAATTCCTTTTGGGTGAAGAAGTATTTCAGACTTTTGTGATCTGTGAATATCTCACATTTCTCCCCATACAAATAATGCTTCCAGATCTTTAAGGTGAACACAACTGCTGCCAGCTCCAACTCGTGAGTGGGATAATTCTTTTTGTGGTTCTTTAGCTGTCGTGTGGCGTAGGAAATCACTCTATGATCTTGCATCAGAACAGCTCCCAATCCCAACTTCGACGCATCTGTATAAATAACAAATTTCCCTTTATCAGATGGCATCGTTAGCACGGGGGCCTCAATCAGCGCCTGCTTCAATTGCTCAAAGCTGACCTGACAGTCGGGGGTCCATTCAAACTTGCTCAACTTTCTAGTCAGTGATGTTAAGGGAACAGATATCTTTGAAAATTCCTTAATAAATCGCCTGTAACAACCAGCCAATCCCAGAAACTCCTAACTTCTACAACAGTTGTTGGTACCGGCCAGTCGCGAACGGCTCCCACCTTCGCTGGGTCTACTTCCAATCCATATTTGGATATAATATGACCCCGAGAAAAGACAACGTTTTTTCCAACCAAATTCACACTTGCTAAACTTGGCGAACATCTGCTTGTCTTTCAAAATCTGAAGCACTGTTCTCAGGTGGTTTGCGTGCTCAAGTCTGTCCTTGGAATACACTAAAATATCATCGACGAACACCACTACAAATTGATCTAAAAATGGTTGGAAAACTCTGTTCATCAAGTCCATAAAAGCTGAGGGGGAGTTAGTGAGTCCGAAGGGCATTACCAAAAATTTATAATGGCCGTAACGTGTTCTAAAGGCTGTTTTGTTGATGTCTGCTGGTTTTATCTTCAATTGGTGATAACCAGACCTCAAATCAATCTTAGAGAAAACTACTGATCCCTTCAACTGATCAAACAGATCCTCAATTCTAGGAAGGGGGTATTTATTCTTAATTGTCAACTTATTCAACTCTCTATAGTCTATACACAGCCTTAGACTGCCGTCTTTCTTCTTAACGAACAAAACAGGGGCTCCCCACGGTGATGTACTTGGTCGTATAAAGCCCTTGTCCAACAGCTCTTGTATTTGCTCCTTCAATTCTTTCATTTCTGATTGAGCAAGACGGTAGGGCGATCGGGAAACTGGTACTGCTCCTGGTACCAAATCAATTGCAAATTCCAGTTCCCTATCAGGTGGCAGTCCGCATATGTCTTCTGGAAAAACTTCGGGGAATTCGTTCACTATTTCAACATCTGAAAGCTGAGGCTTGCTAGAGGCTGCTAAGGATGATAGGCTTATCAAAAATCCTACTCCTCCTTTCCTCAAACAACTCTGAGCTTTAAGGGCTGAAATAATTTGAGGAATATTACAATTCTGATTGGCCTCGAACGTGAACCAGTCTCCTCTTGGAGGTTTCAATACCACAGTTCTGAGTTTGAAATCTATTATTACACCATATCTGGTTAACCAGTCCATTCCTAGAATTAGGTCGAACTCAGGCATTGGTAAAACCATTAAATTGACAGTAACTAAATGCCCTTGAAGCCTAAGTTCTAAGTCGCGAAACAAGCTATGAGATACCAGCTCTTCCCCAGAGGGCACCGTTACGCAAAATCCCATGGTTACTTGGTCAGGTCTGATAGGTAATTTCTTAGCAAAAGCTACTTCTATAAACGAATGATATGCACCTGAATCTATCAAGGCTAAAGAGGGTAAACCAGCAATCAATATCTTACCCGTAACCACTGTGGAATCTGGATTGGCTTGTTCAGTCGTCATGACGTAAGCTCTGCTGGTCACCATTTGCTTTGACTTCTGGCAGTCCTTAATAACATGCCCTGGCAATCCACATCTGTAACAAACATTCTGTCCCTTTCTACAAGGGCCGGGTTGAACAGCCAAAGGTTTCTGCTCCTGCGACCGCTGCTGATTCTTATATGGCTTCTTGGGGGGTTTCTGGTCCTTCTGCTGATATTCCTGTCTCTTCAGCTGCCGATCTTCCACAACAGCTTTCCAATCTTGGTCAGCTCTAAGAGCTTTATCCACCGCACTTCTATAATCCCTTGGCTCTACCAGCCTCACATCATGTCTAAGCGCTGGTTTCAATCCATTGACGAAATGTCGCAGCTTTTCTCTGGGATCTGCTCCAATCAAAGGCACAAAATGAAATCCTCTCTTGAACTTCCGAATGTACTCCTGTACAGACATGTCCAGAAATTCTTGTTGCAATTCCAATCGCTTATCCTCTGTAAAGTACTGTTCGAAGAACACTCGCTTGAACTCTTCCCAGGGGAGGTTCGTCACATCTACTGTTAGCTTTGCTCCTTCCCACCAGAGCATCGCATCATCCCTCAACATATAAATCGCACATCTGGATCTTTCTAAGTCTGGCGTCTGGAGATTCTCAAATATCACCTCCATTGATTTAATCCAGCTTTCTGCGACAAACGGATCTGTTGTGCCGCTAAACTCTCTTGGTATCTGTCTTCGGAATAGTTCTTGAGGGTCATCATTTTTGGGTCCTCTACTACTGGAGGATTGACCATTGCCTCTACCCTGCTGTTCTACCAGCAGCCTTAGAAGCTGGGCAATACTAGCGTTGCTATTAGGACTGGATTCATCTTCAGGGGAATTTCTCCTCCCTCTTCCTCGGCCAGAAATCTTAATCTATAGCCCATAATCCACCACATACGAACATCAGAACATGCAGGAATCAAAATACATGCTCTAAAACATAAAGGAAGACTCACTGCACCGAAGTGACGGTCGATGAAATCTGTTCCAGCGGAGAATGAGCGTGTTTATCTCTGGACCATGCTCTGATACCATGTTTGTAGAACCCAAACCCCATGGGAGTCACGGGATCAAAGAAGAAGAATTAAAGAGGAAAAAGAAGGGCTGAATCATAAATAGAACAAGCTGTATTTCCTTGCTCAAATAAAAATCGAAATAATAACCGTTGGCGCCAAGAAACTAAAACCAGATTTCATTACAACTTGCAAAGTACAAAATGCGAAATCGCGATATTACAACTACTGAACTCTATCTGAATTCATTTTTGTTGTAACAGATCTGAATACAGATTTGTCTAAGATCAAGGACAACAAACAACAACTACAAAAGAACATCGCGGAAACGCAGGCCTTCGATAAACACTCGCACATCGCCACTGGTTCAAACGCCACCTCCCATCTGCTCCGGCGCCGACTCACCTGCACTAAGAAAGCTAGTGAGCATAGGTGCTCAACAAGCAAAACTGAGAATAACAAAGCACAAGGCGCAATACATACATAAGACATCATAGTTTAAAGGAAGTCATAAACATAAAATATCATCGTAATCATTACTGTGGGAAAAACTCAGATCCCACCATCAATATTTTTCGTCAGACTTATGGCTCAAAAGTTCTCCCAATAAGCCCCGTTGCACTCGATCGAGTGACTACTGATATCAGTTACAATATGGTGAAATCTCACCCAATATGAAGGGGCAACCGACCCATTCGTCTGCTGCTCACCCTTCCAATATGGACCGGATGTTACTTTGCCATAAATCTTAAAATCTGAACATTTTCTTCCTTTAAACATCTACTGAGCGAAATCAAATCTTAACATCGTGGTTCACTTTAGTTAAAACTCGTTTTCTTTCTTTCGAAAACCTTTTCACTGAGCATTAAGCTATTACTTGGAAAAACAGATATTTAATGTAGAAAGACTATCGCTATTGGGAAACAAAGGTTACTGTCAACAGATATATCTCTCGGGGAACAATGAACAAAGCTGTCAACAGATATCTCTCGGGGAACAATAGCAAAGCTGTCAACAGATATCTCTTGGGGGAACAATAGCAAAGCTGTCAATAGATATCACCCTATAGTAAATGAACAGTAGGTAACTGTCGGGAATATGAACGGTAAGTATCTGTCCACGGATGTCACTCTCTTGGAAACGAAGGTTACTGATATCAAACCTCTCGCAAAAATGAACAGGAATTTACTGCTAACAGACCTTTCGGAAGTTAAACAGAAGTCAAGTTTGAACATTACTCCTTACTAGGAAGAAGAAGAACATCGTTACAGAACAATGAACAGAAATCTGAAATGCTCAGTGTTTTAAAACAACATCACCAACTTCAACATCAACTTCGTAAAATACATTTTGAGTTCCAAACATACATCCACTGTGAACCCGAACATTAAATATACACTACAATATCAGCAGAACATGAACAAAGGCTGATATTAACATAACTTAGGCAAGAATTCACGAAATGAAACGAGAACAATACATATGCTTTCATGGCGTAGCAAGAATCAGATTTACTTGCCTCAATACTTGGAGAAACACGAAATACAGCAGATCCTATCAGCAAGTCTCCTCAAGCACCGCAGTGTGTCTCCTATGGTTTCTTTGATGAAAATGAAGGTTTTATTACAAAACAATGAACTTATAGCCCACACGTACCATAGGCATGGGAGTATGTCATGTAACAGGGGAAAAACACTTGAGTAGGCATGGTGTTCCACGCCTACCTTTCCAAATTTTGTTAAAAGTCCCCTATCACTATTTGAATTTGTAAAAACGATACTCATATTTAAAAAGAACCATTCTCCCATCCGAAAATCATTTTATTTTCAACGTATGAAATCACTTGGCTGGTGCTTGGGATAACAGTTGACCAAACCTCTGCACAGTGTCTCACAACTGAAATAAGAAATCAGCTGGTAATATAAACGATTAAGCTGAAGTTCGAATTTAGAAATGGGTCATTGAATTTAAAAGGACTAAGAATAGTGGTCCTAAGGATTTTGGGGTGCTACAGTGCTAAACCTCTTAATTTTTTTTTTTAAAACCAGATGTGGAATAAACATTTAATAAAAGTTATAAATGAAAAAAAAACCATAACTTAAAGCATTTGAAAATATCAACTCAACATCCGTTTAAAACTAACTGCAAAGTATCCCCAATCCACATCGCACCAGCTAACATAAAAATCAGAGTATTTAAAACTGTTGCGGAAAACTGAACATGTTTAAAAACAATGGCATAAAATAACTGAGTGGTCACGGGGTAACAGCCGCAGCGGAGCATCAGAAGTCCTCACCGCACGGTCGGAGTAAAATCAGCGTCATGCTCACCTGCACCATTTAAACCTAGTGAGCCTAAAGGTCCAGCATGCTCTATCCGATAATTCGTATCCATGAAGTGTGAGCCATAATCGATTGATCAATCTATAAACCAACGTACGTGGCGGTGTGGTTCACCCGACCTTACCTCGGGATCCCTATATGTCACACCTCTGTGCTGCCACTTCACCATGATGTCACACATGGATCCATAAGCTCATACATTAAAATAGGGGATCCCCGGGTCCGGCCACCCGGCTAACTCCCATCATTAAACTTTGCCCCACAACACTTCAATCTCTCAAAATATTTTTCCTTCATTCCTCAACATTTCATAAACTTTCATGATGCATGCATTTTATAAAAATTATGCAAATTTAAAAGGCTTGGCCCATCAATATATATTTAATTGCCTTTAAACATTTCATACTCAAATACATAACATACTACGTATATAACTAAATATATATTCATGGGCCTATACATTTTCTCGGATCGATCAAGGACTGATCTTGGGGCCTGCCTCGCTACTTCTAGACCAAACGTCGCTCCAAAAACGGCCGATTAAACGAATGTTCACCGCTTTTTTACATTTTTTGCCAATTTTCTTAAATATTTGATTTCTTAAAATCAAGACAAAAAGGGACTAATAAAATTAATTTTGACTTCTAAAAATCATTTCGGGACTTATAAAAATCTATTTTGACCTTTAAAACCAATTCCAATTGATTTTGACCTTGAAAGCCGATTTTGACCAAAAGACTGATTTTGACCAAATTAAATTCCAAAAATTCGATTTTGACTTAAATAAAATTCCTAAAGTCCTAATTTTGACTAAAAACTTAAAATTAAACATGAATAAAATTATTTAAAAGATTTAACTCAATTTGGACCTTCTGGCTATTTTCTTTAAAATTGAAACTTTGACACATTAATAAAAATAACAGGTCCATAATTAAAATAACTTGACCCCATTTTAAAATATTTGACTCGGGACTCGAAGAACCGATCCGGTCCAACCGAATCGATTCAGTTAGACCGAACCATAGCAAAAGTAAACCGTAAACCAACAACCACATGCCTCCCCTCACGTGCAGCTGCGACCAGAAGCCACTTCGCGCGATGGTTCTCCCTGCTCCAGCCACCACTGCCGGAGCCCTTCCGGATGGACCACCCCCAGGTCCATACAGTTCTAAAGAGACCAACCTTGCCTCAAACCGTTGGCTAACCAGGGAGAACTGGTCGCTGCAAGTGGACGCTCCAGCCATGCTGCGCCGTCGCGACCACCTGCTGGTCTTCGCGTTCGTTCTCCCTAATCCGGCCACTAATGTCGGAGCCCTTCCGGCTGGACCACCCACAGATCCATATGGTTTTAATGTTACCAACCTTACCTCAAACCATGGACCGACCAGGGAGAACGAACCTCTGCAAAGTGGACGCACCAGCCCAGCGGCACGATGCGCCCCTCACGAATTCTACTGCATGATGTGGTTCGCTCGAACCCTTAGCCACTATCCTCCCTTCATCTAGACCACCATGAGTCCCCTAGTAACCCCTATAACCGAGCCAAAACCCCTGGAAATTGCCATGACCGGAGCCTCAAGACAAGAAAGCGTAACATGTCAAAAACCATGAGTCTCATGCATGAACAATGAACATTGAGGTAAAGATCCGAAATATTCACATAAAGTCATGCAAAACCTTTATAAAACAGTGTATTATGATCTAAATGTTGAGAAAAGAAGAATACAACATGCCTTGATAGAAGAAAGGAGTAGACATACGCGTCACCGGAGCGGAGGACAATGGATTAGACCAAACACCTTTGAATTCCAACAAAAGAACTAAAAATTCGACCACCTAGGAGGAGGAGGAGGCTGATGGAGGATGAGGAGTAGGTTATTTTCGAAATTGTAGGAGGTGAGTGAATGAGAGGTGTACAAAAGACCCCCTCCAACTTGTTTTAATTAAAATAAAAGGCTTAATCCCAAAACTAACCCTCATCTAATTAAAATTGCTTAAAAATACTTAAAGTGTAGACTTCAAACCTCTAATTTTCGTAATCTAAGGTCTCTAAAATTTAAAAGTATGGTAAAATTCATAAAAATTTCCCATATAGGCGAAAAACGGGTCCCCCTCGATAACTGTGCATAAAATCTCATTTTTTAGGAAATGGTGCATAAAATAATAAATTTTGCTTTAAAATATGTCTAAGGGCTAAAACATTTAAAATATTTTCAATTTGGTCATCTCCGGTTTCGTCCCCGCTTACCGAAACTCAAACAGTATCGTAAAATGACATGCACAAAGTAAGACATAAAATCATCATATAATCACATAACACGACATGCAATCATACTAACATAAAGTTTTCCCCCTAGTCATGCGCTCAATATAACGTAATTAGGATTTTTGGGCGTTACATTTTGACACAGCTTGGGGTTAGTAGATCCAAAGATTATATCATAAACATAAATTTGGACTAATAAGATGTTAGAGTAGATGCCCAACTAGCCAACTTGTGGCGTGTGGGTTTTATTGACTCTTGTGTATAACGATCTTTATTTATGAAATACGCATTTCTTTTATGGCATTCTTTATTTTCAATATGTTATAATGTTAATAATTGTGTTGGATAAAGACCTAGAATGCACCATAGTGTATGTTAGATGTGATAGTGGATGTGATGGCTATCATGTTGGGGAACCACGGCGGATCCGGATCACGCCTCCCGGCGAGGCAGCGAAAGAACAAAATGTGGCCGGGAGATGATCAATACAATTAAACTAAACAAATCATGCTATGACATTCATAGGGTGTTTTGTAGAATACCTTGCTGGCAACTCGTGCCTGGCTCCGACCAGTTTCGCGAGGAAACCGGCACTTCACGGTAGGCGGCGGTAGATAACATCTATCAGGTCCACGACCGGATACGAGACTCCTTCGTCAGCCTGCACTAGAAGGCCTGACGAGATCAGCGCGGACGGATTCTCCTCGAAAGATTGGCCGGAACAATTTCCGGCGAGAGAAGCGTCGGCGGCGGCGGATTTGAGAGAGAGAGGAGAGGGGGGCGGCGCACACTAGGTTTAGGGTTAATGTAAGTGTTAAGTGTTGTCTAGTGTGTTGATTAAAGCCTAAGTCTATATTAAATAGACTTAGTGATGGACTTGGACAGGCCCAACGGGCCCGGGTCCAACGGATGAACATTCAGTTCATCCCCATCACCGTGACTTCATCGCAACTCCGATCGTCGATCAGATCGGACCGATCGACTCAGTTTCCAAAACTGAATACTATGATCTGAAAAACCATTTTTCAGAACCCCAGTGCAAAATGACCGTTTTGCCCCTCAACAGCGGGAAATCACGATTTGACCCCTGTTGACTTTTAGGAAGTCGCACTCCCCAAAAACCTCTTCTTATTCTCAATACATTGAGCTCAGTATCCGTGCGGGAATCTCGAACCCAGTACTTGTGTGACCCTCAATGGTTCAGGGATACAGCTAGCCGTGGGCCCACAACCATTGCGGTTCCGGAATCACAATTCCGGACTTGCCCATCGGATCATGGTAAGAGCGTCTAGCAACATCGCCCCATGATCCCCTAGGTATCACTGATAGTGCCTGCAAGAACCAGTTGGTCGTGGTTAGCGTACAGTACGGTCCTTTCAATCCATATATCCCGATCAGATCAACGACCATTGGTAAATCGAGAGTCGCTATAGATCCGATAGCTATGCATACATCTTGGAGATCGAATAGTGACATCGCGAGTGTAACTAGGTAAACACATTTACCTAAAACACTTCTAGTACTATGGCCAGAGATTTATACACTATTATCTCCTCAGATAGCATAGGATATCCACGCATGTCTGCGAGCGGTGAATCCTCGACAACGATTCATCGACTCCATTTAGGGTTTGATAATCTGAAAAATTGTTTTTCACGTCACAACATTCAGTTTTGGAAACTGAGTCGATCGGTACGATCTGATCGGCGATCGGAGTTACGATGAAGTCACAGCGATAGATATCGTCATTTGGACCCGGGCCCGTTGGACCGGCCCAAGTCCAACTTTAAGTCTATTTAATTAGACTTAGTGACTTGATTAAGAGACACTACAACATAACCAAAACCTACCTAACAAAATCAGCCGCCACCCTCTTTCCATCTCTCGCCGCCGCCGCCGCCGCCGTCTTCGCCGGAAAATTGGTTTCCGGCCAACTCGACGTGGAGAATCCGTTCGTGCTGATCTCGTCACATCTAACATACGCTTTAGTGCATTCTAGGTCTTTACTCAACGCAATTGCAAATCATTACACACATAATGAAAGTAAAGAATGCCATATAAGTAAATGCGAATATCATATATAAAGACTGTTTGTACAAGAGTCTATAAAACCCACACGCCACAAGTTGGCTAGTTGGGCATCTACTCTAACACTTCCATCAACAATGAGTGTACGTCGATGCTACCTGTATACATGGCCCGG
>KQ998948.1:5481-22867 GCA_001598015.1 Dorcoceras hygrometricum
GTGACTATTAGATGTGTTTCATGATATCCGTCATACCCACTATCACATCTAACATACACTATAGCACATTCTAGGTCTTTACTCAACGCAATTGTTAATCATCATACAACACAATGAAAGTAAAGAATGCCATAAATAAATACGAATATCATATATAAAGACTGTCAAATACAAGAGTCTATAAACCCACACGCCACAAGTTGGCTAGTTGGGCATCTACTCTAACACATTTCTCTAGCTATGCGAACCGTAGACGTCGACCACTAGAGTTTGAGGTTGACGATAGAGTATTTCTGAAAGTTTCTCCTTTCAAAAGCGTGATGCGCTTTAGATTTAAAGGCAAATTGGATCCTAGATTCGTTGGTCCCTTTGAGATTCTTGAGAGGATTGGACGGGTGGCTTATCGATTGCTGCCTGCTGAATTAGCAGCGATGCATGATGTTTTTCATGTATCAATGTTGAGAAAATATGAGCCAGATCCATCCCATGTGTTGAGAACCGACGAAGTTGAGCTAGATTCTGCCTTGAGTTACGTTGAATATCCATTGCAGATCTTGGATAGGAAGGAGAAGTAGTTGAGGAACAAGGTAGTTCCATTGGTGATGGTCCAATGGAGCAAGCATTGTAGAGAAGAAGCAACTTGGGAACCGGAAGAGAAGATGCAGCGCGACTGGCCGCATCTATTTGAGTAGGTTGTTGTATTAGATTTCGGTTTCTGGTTGTGATTTCTTTAGTTGATGTGCGTTGATTTTCGCAGTTATCTTGAACTCTTGTGTAGTAACAGATGAATTTTCTGTGTTGTATTCTGCTGTTGCGATGAATTGATAAATTTTTTCCTGAGTTTACCTTTGATTTCGAGGACGAAATCTCTTAAGGTGGGGATAATGTGAGGAATCAGATTTTAGATTAGTGATTAATTGATTTGATTTGGAATTAATCACGTGAATTTAGAGGATTTTACGGAAGAAATCTGGGTTCCTGCTGATTTCGGAAGTTGAATTAATTTTGAGAATTCAGTCGCAACGAATTATGGTGAAGTCAACGCGGGTCAACGATACTGTAGCTACCTGCTGGTGTTGGCATCGGTAGGGTGACGTAGGCGTGATGCGTTGTATCTGCTGGTTTTAGTGGTTGCTGCCGGTAGACGTGGTCTTGAGTGTGAGAATGATTGAGGAAGCGACACGTGTTAGTCAATGTTTTTGAGTGTTGACTACTGGATCAGCAGATGCGTGAGTTTAGAGTGACCAGCTGCTGGTTTGGGAAACCAGTCGTAGAAGTGAAGCGACGTCCTTTCGTTAAGTTGAAACGCTGCGTTTTGAGTGTTTTGTATGGAACCAGCAGCGAGGGATTGTTGTGAGTAATGCGTTGCGGCTGGAGAACCAGCAGGTGGTAGCGATGCTGACGTCACCATTACGATGTCGTTTAGATTAGTTGATGTGTCGTCGTTTTGTGGTATTTTGCGTAACCAGTCGACTAGTGCTTGTTTGAAGAGATTTATACCAGCTCTTGGTCTCATTTCATGCGAAACATGTTGTCTGTTGGTGTATCGCTACGGCGTCGTTTGAGTTAGTGAGAACGGTGTCGTTTTGAGGTTATAATTACGAATGCAACACTTGGTTGTTGCTGCTGGTTTTAGCGGAAGAAAGAGATGGTATCTGCTGGTAGATACCTGCTGGTCTTGTCGACTGAATATTGGTGATCAGCAGATGTTGATTTGGGAGATTATAAATGGAAGTGTCGTTCGACACTTAGAAGTATTGAGAACCAGATATTCCTTATCTCTTTTCCAAACCCTCGTCGAGCTACTGTTCACCCGAGACATTTCTTCCTTAGATTTTCGTCGTTCTCCGCCGATGATTTGAGTGTTTTCGGTGGCGCTGAGTTCCCTGTGAGTTTCTCTTTCGATTGTTACTCATTTGAAGCTGCAGAACAATCTTGGGAAAGAATTCGAAGCTGCTGGTTGCTGGTTGTGAGGTTGCCGTGCCCCTGTTCGAATTTGTGAGGTAGAATTTGTGGAATTGAGGTACGAATTGAGCAGTTCTTTATGGCTTGAAGCGTGAACATGGCCGTATGTCTTGCTGTGAAACCTGTTTGTATATTTCTGTGATATTACTTGAAACTGAATGGATGTATTGATTGTTATATGTCCGGTTTTTACGTACTGTTGATTGATTGTATGCATAGAGCACTGATATATGATTGGCATACATACATACATATTGAGCCTGACAGATTTGGTTGATTGACCTGATTGAGAGCCACGTTGCGACCGGCAGATTGAGTGCGGAATGGTCCAACGCTATCATCGGAGTGGTGGATCGACGGAGTAGTCGTATCGGAATACCACCGAGCTGTGATGGGCTGAGGGGCCTGGAATATCACGGGTCGATGATTTCCCCTCGGTGGATATAGAGTGGGTGTAGAGGCTCTACTGATTGATGTGCCAGTGGACTTACTGGTCTAGCTATCCAATTCCTTGATAGCCCTCATGCATTCATAGCATTGATTTATGGCATGTTGCATGTTTAGCTGTTTTGATGGCTCTTCGTACTGAGGCTTGACCTCGTATTTTGTTTTCCTGCTTTTGTGTCTTGGGTCTGTGTCACCCATTTGCAGGACCATCAGGTAACCAAGCTGGATAGAGTGGAGGTTCAGCTGGTCGATCCCCATTTCCTTGAGTCCCAGTATATTGTGTTATGTATTGATCCGGGGGATGTCCCGAGATCTTATGTAATTGGGGATCTGTTTATGTATTTGAGATTTGATGTTACCTGTATTGTATAAGTTCTTCGTACTGAGGCTTGACCTCGTATTTGTTTTCCTGCTTTTGTGTCTTGGGTCTGTGTCACCCATTTGCAGGACCATCAGGTAACCAAGCTGGATAGAGTGGAGGTTCAGCTGGTCGATCCCCATTTCCTTGAGTCCCAGTATATTGTGTTATGTATTGATCCGGGGGATGTCCCGAGATCTTATGTAATTGGGGATCTGTTTATGATTTGAGATTTGATGTTACCTGTATTGTATAAGTTTGAGATAACTTATATTTTGATTATGGATATTTTGAATGATGATTTTAAGTTCAGGCCAAAACTATTTCGAAAAATTTTTAAGCCCTGATTTTTAGCTTCCGTATTTATGCGCTTATTATGTGTTAATTGTGAGTAATTAGCACGGGGCCTGACAGTTAACATACAAATGTGAGAGTAATACTGTAATAATGACTTCTTAAGAAAACTCTCATGTGTCAGGCTGCTAACATTGCATCGCATGATCTGGTTGGTTATGAGGGCCATTAAAGAATGAGGACATATCTTAATGGGTAATACTATCTCTGTTGAGAATATGATCGATGGTAGGGAAGGGTAAGACTACTCTCTAGGGATATGAGATAGCACCAGTAGTTAGACACACACCTCCAGGAATCATGACCTAACAACAGACCTAATGTAAACTATAGGCACACTCTGCGCTGTCACATATATAAGAAAATAAAGTTGTACCTGAGCTAATAATGATAACTTTTAGCCTAGTTGTAAGTGTTTATCCTAAAACTTTCCAATATAACGTTATTCCAACTAATAATATATATAGTCATATATAATGTTATATGTTCCAATATCTTGTAGAAATATTACAAAACGATTTGTGTTCTCTAGTGTTATTATTTTTGTTATTTATCTTTATCTAATATCTCTTTTAGTCATTAAAGAACTTGAAAATTGGTTTGTGAAGGATAAAATAATCTAATTTTTGATGTAACAAAAGTTTAGCATGGAGCTAAAAAGATCAGATCAGATAGGACCTAATACCATTTAACATTCATATCAGATCTGAGTTTAGCTGAGTTTGGACAACCCAGATTAGAACATAGTGTATTGGATAGCACAGAACAGCTTAAGATTAATCCATAGTTTAGAAGAGCAGATCAGATTAGTTTGCAAGACCAGCTTAGACATTATATCAGCACAGACTATTCGTATAGATCAGGCTAGAGGAACAAATCAGTTCAGATGAGCAAATCAGATCATATTAGAGCTTTGCATCAGATCAGATCAAGGTTGACTTCGAGTATTGACTTAAGCTTTGCATTTTTAGTCGTTGAACAATTCGGGAAAAAATTAGAACATTAGAAATATACGGGGATTGCCTTTTTGGAGTAAAATGAATGAGTATTTAATGCGTCAGTACGAAGATAGTATGAATGAAATGTGCATTTATTACTTTAAGACAACGTATGAGGATTCATAAGTTGAATCTACAAGTAAAATTTATTACTGTTTAATCCAGAAATCATAAATAGCAGTAACATAGAATTTGTGAAGAATATTTGTTGCCAGAACTCTTTCGTAATTTGCTAATTCTTCAAATTAATTTCTTGAACACTTTGTATTCATTCATTAAGTGTTACATTTCAGTTTTAACTTAAATCAGATTAGGATTGTCATACTTTGTTATATATTCATTTAAACCTTAGATCAATTGTTAGATAATAGATGTTGTTCTGTTATCAGCAGAGAGAGTAGGATTTCAGCTTAGACGCGATCTGATTGAGTATTTTTAATATACTGCATAATCAATTCAAAGTTTTCTAGTAGAAAACTTTCCACTTTTGGAAGAAGAGAGACATAGAAGCTTAGCTTCAAACTTACAGAAGCAAATCCTTATATTTTCTGTCTATTTACATTTACGCATTATTTGTTCATTGATTAATTGAGTTTTTCCGCACAAAACATCGTTGCTCAAGAAATCAATTTAGACTGAGAAGCTGCATCGGCTATAAATATTTTGAACCAAAATATTTTGGAGAGAGTTTATTCGTCTTCCTTTCTAAACTCTTTTCCGATCCTATCAAGTGGTATCAAAGTGAACTTAGCTAAGAACAAAAATATTTCAAATTCTCTATATATTTTAATGGATTCATTTCGTTAAATTCCTATGTTCTCAAAATAGGTTATGACGAGTGGAAAATCTGTATGAGGCATACGTGGCTGCTCAAGATGATGATATGTGTATCATAATCAGAGATAGACCATTGAATATTCTCAAAAGCCAATACGGCCATTGTAGTGACTTCTATTGCTCCACATTACATCAAAATCCCAGAATAGAGTGGAAGCCTAGGATAAGAGGAAAGCTAATCTGGATAACGTGGCCAAAGACATTCTGTATAAAATGTTGGATAAGAACATGTTTAGCGAAATCAAGATGTGCACAATGGCCAATAATATTTAGGAGAAACTGACCCAACTAAGTGAAGAAAATGAGCAGACAAAAGAGAATAGCTGAGTGGTGACACGGATATTTGAAAGCATCAAGAGGAAGCCTGAAGAGACAATATTTGAGTTTGATGAGAGGTTCAATAGTATAGTAATCAAGCTTGTTTCTCTTCGGAGAGAGTACACCAATAAGGAGGTAACCCTGAAGGTGATGAGAGTTCAGTTCAAAGAGTGAGACCTAAAGACGATGACCATGAGACAGTCGAAGGACTTGAACACGCTGGAGCTTCCGACCTCTTTGCCGATATTAAAGCTACGATTTCATTTGGAGAACAGATCGGAGGGTTAATCATCTACTTCCCAACCAATCAAGGCGTTAGCTACAAGAGAGGAAAATACTTTTAAGTCTGGTGGACATCTGAGCAACACCCTCGTGTCTCTTTTCGTTAAGAAGTTTGGGAAATTTATGAGAAAATATCAAAACCTATATTTTCAAATAAAAGTCCGCAAAACTGAATAGAAAACTACTGTTTTCAATTGTGACAAAACTGGTCACTTTACTGCCGAGTGTGCCAAGCCTAGAAGATATGACAAGAAGGCACCAGATCATAGAAGAGGAAACAAGGACAAGAAATCTTTCAGGAAGAAGCACAATCATAAAGTGCTTTGAGGAGAGCAAGAGCAAATAGGTTGATACAGCTCAGAGGAGTATACATCTAACAGCTCCTCCAGCAAAAGCAAGAAAGTGAAAGTACATTGTCTTATGGCTGATTACAGTGATAACGTATTCAACTTTGCTACTACTGAATTTACACTTGTGACCTCATTTTTGCATTGAAAAAAATGGTCCATGAGTATATAAAGTTATCACAGACATTCGAATACGTTAAAGAGGAAAGCAAGAGTCAGGTAGACAAGTCAAGTGAACCAAGTTGTTCTTTGCTTGGGCACTCAAATAGTCTCAATATGCAGTTAAGATGTTGATGATAGAGAATGATAAATTACGTACTTAGTCACATGAAATGATCTAAGAATCAAAGATTGAATCAGGTGGTGAGCTCCTGGATTAAATCTCCTATTTCACATACTAAACTGCGTGAGGTTCAAAATTCTGTAAATGAAAAATCATGCTTATGCATCAATAATGATGAAGGCATTTCAGGTGAAACGTACACTCTGCTAATGATTAGTCAGCTGTGTGATAATGATTATGTTGTTAGTTTTCACAAACTCACATATACATTTCAGAGCCTGGATAGTTTGACATACAGAACACAGATCAGGAAACACCTATAAGGTGACTTGGTCGGTTCAGATAGTAGCTGATCCCACCTACTTTCTTGCTGATTCTTCAAAATCTTGGTTATGGCATAAATACATGAATCATATAAATGTTAAAACCATTTTCAGTCTTTGTAAGCATGAATTGTTCCCTGGTCTGCCCAAAATGAATTTTCAAAAGATTAGATTTGTTCATCTTGTCAGCTTGGAAAGAAAGTCAGATCTAATTATAAAAACAATGGGTGAAAATCATCTTCCCGAAGCCTCGAGCTGTTGCATGTGAATTTATTTGGTCCAATAACCATAATAATCTTAAGGTAAATGAGATACACTGTTAGGATCAAGCGCTTACCATAAAGCCAGAAGTTATAGCTATTATCCAAGATGCAACTTTATATCCTATACATGTGACAACACAGAGTTCACCTATTGTGTGTATTAGGGTCAAGCTTGTAGACCCATGAGTCCAGGGAGGTATGTGTCTAACTGCTGATTCTGTCTCATATCCATTTGAGATCAGTCTTACCCTTTCACCTACCACTGGCTCTATATCCAGCAGAGATAGTGTTATCCGTTAATATCTAGCATCAAACTTTTACAGCTCATCTAACCAACTAGATCAAGTAATGCAACTTCAGCAACTTGATGTATAATAGCTTCCTATGAGGTCACCCATCTCAGTACTACTCTCACTCTCGCACGCTTAACTCAACATACACTCTAGTTATTATTGATGATTACTCTAGGTTCACCTTGGTAACATTTTTAAAATAAAAGGATCAGTATGTAGACCAACCAATAAAGATTTTAAACATATTCAAAATGAGAAATCAAGTCCTATAAATCGGATTAGGTTTGATTAAGGTACTGAATTTTTAAATAAAAAATTATCCTCCTATTTTGATAATCATGGAATCAGAAATTAGTTATATATGGTCTGATCACCTCAGCAGAATAGTCTTGCTGAGCATCGTATAGAACTTTAAAAGAGACTGCTAGAACTATGCTTACTGATTTTGGGATTTCTCAGAAGTTTTGGGCCGAGGCAGTGAACACCTCATGCTATACATATAACAGATCGATGATTAACAAAAATCTTGGAAAAACTTCATATGAGACTTGGAATGGGAAGCAACCTAACATTTCTTATTTCATGGTGTTCGGTTGTAGATGTTACATTATAATAATGATAAAAGACATTTGACTGCTTTTGATGTAAGAGATGACATTGGTATTTTCATGGGTTACTCAGATGTCAGATGAGCTTATCGTGTGTTTAATAATAGACGATGACAGTCTAGGAATTTATTCATTTTATTTTTATGAATCTATCTAGAACTTTCTGCTGGAACTATAAATGATTTGATTAACTGAATGGATACTACTAACCTTGTTGATTCAAGTGATTATGAAGTACAGGTTAGGAGATTTGTTGATCGCAGAGACGATGCTCAAGTCACTCCTGCTGAAGTGATACAAGTTGAGGAAGTCCAGGCTGATCCAGCAGAGAGAGATCTTGTTGATCTAGTTGAGGATCTTCCAGCTGATCCAGCAAAACAAGTGCAAGCTGATCAGAACAAGAGTGAGCTGATCCAGTAGAAAAAGAGCAAACTTATCCAGAACAGACAACCCAAATTGACGCAGATCCCCTTGGACCTAGTTTCTGATAGAATTTATGTAGATCCACTTGGACCTAATTTCCAATGGAATAGAAATCATCCATCGAACTGGTCATATGTAACCCAGCTGCTCCGATTAGGATGTAGGAGGCCAGATGAAGTGTATGTCATACAACTGCCTGGCTTTGTAAGTCACACCATTATGTTTATAAATTGGAAAAAGGTCTGTGAGGTCTAAAATAGGTACGAAGAGCTTGGCACGACATATTGCCTAAATTTCTTATTGATCATGCTTTTATCATCGGTACATTGGATAAAACCCTGTTCAAATTTGTCAAATACGATCATGTTTTGTTAGTACAAATTTATGTCGATGATATTTTTTTTGGTTCAATTAATCATAAGCTGTGTGAAAAATTCTCTAAGACTATTCAGGATAAGTTCGAGATGAGTATGACGGGTGAGCTGAAATTTTTCCTTGGATTACGACTCAAACAGCTTTAGAGTGGAGTTTTCATCAATCAAGCAAAGTGCACCAAAGAGCTTCTCAAGAAGTTCAGGATGGAAAATTGCTCAGCTGCTACCACTCCCATGAGTGCATCCATCAAGCTGGGCAAAGACAAAATGATACTGCCGTTGAGGTATCATTGTACCATGAGATAACTGGATATTTTCTATATATAACAGCTAGCATACTAGATATTTTGTTTGTCGTCCGTATGTGAGAGAGATTTCAGGTGGATCCAAAACAATCTAATTTTATTTCAATAAAGTGTATTTTAAATATTTATAGGACATTCAGAACATGGGTCTTTCTTGGTATCACAAATACTAAAGTTTCAATGTAATTGGGTACTCTGATGTAGACTACGCAGGTTGTAAGAATGATCATCAAAGCACAAGTGGTACTTGTTAGTTCTTGAGAGATAGATTGATCTTCTGGTTCAGAAAGAACCAAAAGTCCATAATAATGTCAATAGCAGAGGTTGTGCTCAAATCTATGGATCCAGCAATAACTTAGAGACTATGGAGTTGATGCTGCTGAAGCACTAATCTTTTGCGACTTGTAATCACTCAGAATGTGAGATCTGGAAATTTAGATATGATTAATTTGTGGAATTAATCGGATTTTAAGAATTCAGATTTGTGCGTGGACAAATCTGGTGGTTCAGATTTCAGTTGGAAGGCTTCGAATGTGTTTTTAGGTCAGATTTCATATTGGGAGCAATTCTGGGAATTTTGGTATTTTTAAGTTAGAAATCTGTTTTATGTGAAATCGGATTTTTGAGAAGAGATTTGAATTGTAACGAGGAATCTGCTCTGGTTGATGCCTTCTTGTTTCCAGCGTGTATTTGTTTCGAGAGGCAATACATTGTCGTTTTGTGAAGTCTGAATATCTCGTGTGTGGGAGAGATCTGGTAGCGCGTTTTATATTCAGACGTTGCCTTAGCGGGTTTTGTATCGATTTGGATACGTCACCGTTTGAATTAGTTGCTACGACGCTGTTTCGCAGGAGCAGGTGACGTAGGTGAAATCTGGTTGGTTTGTTCACCAGATGTCAACGCTAGTCAAAGTTCCTGTAGCGCGATGTGGATACGTCGTCGTTTTTGTGAGATCTGGTTGTCTTGTGAGTAGGAGAGATCCGATGTGTTAGTGTGTAGAGATCTGGTATCCACGTGTTTTTGGGTTGGATATGACATCGTTTAGATAAGTGAATACGCTGTCGTTTAGGCTGGGCGTGTTTGTGAGATCTGTTTTGCAACACAGCGTTTAGCGCTTAGTGTTTCAGATCTCTCCAGTGTTCGTTATTAGCATCCAGACTTCACCGTGGTGTTGTGCGACGTCGTTTTGGAGTTGATCGCTGGTTTAGCGCTTGTTGGAGAGATCTGGTTCGCGGGAGTTAGCATCCAGACGTCAACGCTGGTCAACTCTCCTGTAGCGATCGTTGTAGTTTGTGTAGCATGTTCCAACTTTAGCACTTTTATTCTCCAGACTTCTCCGTGGTATTGAAGTGACGTCGTTTTGGGGTTTCGAATGTTGTTAGCGCGCGTGGTTGTGGAATCTGGTTTGGTCGATATATGTTTAGCGCATGTGTAAGATCTCTTTCTGTTGGTGGAATTCGAGTATTGCGATGGTTAAATAATTCAGATTTCTCCAGCATTTTTCTTTAGTGTTCAAACTTCTTCCATGGTTGCGCGACGTCGTTTCGTTGCTGAGCATTGTCTAGTGCATGCGTTGGTTGCTTGAGAGATTTGTTTATGTCGGTGATTTATTTTAGCAGATTTCTCGTGTTTATATAAGAAGCAGGACTTGGTCTTTGTTTCATTAGTTGAGACTCCATACTTAGCGAAATATCCTCCCGACTTTCTTTCTTCGTCGCGAACCCTAGAGTACTGTTCACCGTGATTTTCATTCGCCAATTGCCGCCGTTTCCCGTCTCCGTTTTGGGCAAGATCGGTGCCGCTACACTCCTTGGGAGTTCCTCTTTCGATTAATACCAGCTAGAAGGTTTGAATTAGCCTTGGAGTGAGATCGCGAAGCAGGTAGCATTTCGGTTTAGCTTTGAAATATTACTCATAGCTTTGAAATTAAGCTTCTTGTTGAGTTGAATTGTTAGAGTAATCGTGGGTTTGAGCGTTTACTCCCAGCTCTGAGTTACTGTGATTTGCCATGACCTGTTGAGTGGTTCCTGAGATCTGTTTGTGCGTGTTGTGTAGCAGGTTTCGTCCAGATTTCTAGTGACCGTGTGTTGGCGAGTTTAGAACCAGATTTTAGTTCCTTAATGTAGGCAGTAAATTGTAGAAGGCTGGATTTAAATTGATTTGCAAGGTTCCTTAACAGATTCCAGCTTCTGGGCAGCTTTGTGGAGTTTTTCCATGAGTCGTGAGGGAGCATAGTTGTATATATTGTTGGTACCGCACCTTGGTAGATTCTGTTTGAGGTATTCTGCCGTGAAAGGTACGAATCGAGCTTGTATTACAGCTTTGAGATAAGCATGGGGATGTATTATGTGTTGTATAGTTGTGCCGAGTGTTTGTGTAGAGGCAAGCTGTGTATATCATGCATGTCTATTGGCTGAACTATCTGGTGTATTACCTGCTATTTGGTGATCTGTTGAGTTGCTATGCATGTGATTATTTTAATGCTTTGTTGTGTTGTCTGGCATTACTCGTACATGCATCATGTTAAGCATGTTACTGCATCTGCATAGCATATTGAGCCAATGGTTCCTTTGTTAGCCATGATATGTTGCTCTGTTGGAGCTCTTCCTTTGTGGTGCGGTGCGGTGTTGCATAACCACGATTGAGAGCAGCTGGGGGATGTTGGTTGAGTTGTTCCCAGTCCTCAGTTGCAGCACCTGGAGGATGTTGGTTGAGTTGTTCCCAGTCCTCAGTTGCAGTGACCTGGATAGAGGTTGGTGGGTGGTTGTGTCCACTTGAAATTCCGTGCGACCTGGCGGGTGGCTTCCACGCAGGTGCGACGATGAGCCACTCTATTTTCCATTGGGTGTGATCGGGTGGCTTCCGAGACTCGGTGATGTGTCACAGTTGTTTCTTTCTATTCCGTCTGGCCCTCCGATTGTTGCCGATGTTCTTTGTACCGCTCATGCATTTGCACGACATGATACATTGCATGCTATATCCTTTTACTGTTTTATGCTGCTCTTTGTACTGGGGTTTGACCCCGATGTCCCTCTGGGGCTGGTTGTTTTGTTGCCTACTTGTTATTCAGGTTTCCCAGGTTGTTCCGCTGATCGTGGAGATGATCCAGCTGGAGATGCCCCAGGAGATGTTTAGAGTGTCACAGTTATGTATAGTATCTATTGCACCGGTATCACCGCGGGTGGGATGTCCCGGGTGGTGCTTAGGTTTATATAGTTATTAGTCTGGCAGTGATTTGTGGTTTTCAGCTGTTGTATTTGGCCGTTGGGCAGTGTTGTATTCATTATGATGATACTATGTTATTTTGATTATGTATTAACTAGGATTATTTTGAGTATGACAGTATTTTAAATTAGGTTTTCTTCGTCAGGCCAAAAGAGAAAAATTTTTAGCCACTTTTTAAGTGCTTCCGCTATGTTTTGCGTGTTTTGACTCTGTGTTGTGCACGAGGCCTGACACAGAACGTTGCGCTGCATTCAAGGACCAAATTGACATTGGACATCATTCACAAGAAATCAGTGCTTAAGAAAGACATCGGTTGGAGCATGTTTCAAAAGATCGGCAAGTTACTGATATCTTCACCATACCACTATAGGATGCTAAATTATCTTACTTTACAAATATTTTAGGTCTCCTTAATATGTCTTTGTTCTTTATGCACTTGCTCAGGGGGTACAAAAGTTCAAGCAGATAAGCTTAGAAGTCAGCTGAATGTGTCCATGCTGATGTAGTTCAGCTAGGAACGTATACAACACGATTTTAGCACATTATTTGAACACATGGATCTTTTCTGATATAGTAACGGTTTAACGGTTGTAATTTTAATGCCTTTTAAATGTCTTTAAAATCGTACAGTTACAATTTTTGAATCTCAAAAGTCTTTGAATAACCGCTTTACGCGTGTAATATCAAGTGTAATGTATGTTATTGTTCATACTTATAGCACTTTAAAATATCTTTTCATCTTCGTACGCTTAGTTTAATACTTCCTTTGCAATCAGGTGATTTTTTCTTTCAAAATCTTTCATGCTTTTTTATGAAATTTTTTTTATGTTTACCCATTTCATTCACTATAAAAAAATGGCCTCATTCACTAACAACATGTTGGCGACAATGGCGGATCCGGATCCCGTTTCCCGGGGGCGCAGCGGAAGTTTAAAATTGCCCCAAAAAACGTTCAATACATCAAAATACAATCATAAAACCATGCATAGGAGGTTAAATGAAAGTCACCTTGCTGGCGTCTAGGCGCCTGGCTCCAACCGGATTCACAGGAATCTGGATCTTCAAGGTAGGCGGCGGTAGATCCTCCTCAATCAGGTCCATGACTGGAAACACGACTCCTTCGTCAGCCTGCACTAGAAGGTTTGACGAATTTGGCACGAACGGAATATCCTCGTTACGCTGATCGGAACAAGTCCGATCACACGATCAACGGCGGCGGCGGCACGGCGGCGCGGCGGTGGAGGCGGCGGCCGTGAGGTTTTGGGAGAAGGGGGGCGACGCTAGCTAGGTGGAGGCTAGGGTTATGAGAGTTCAAGTGTATTCATGTAGCCCTAGCTCTCTTTTAATAAATAGGTGATGGGCTTGAACCGGCCCAATGGACTTGGGTCAGGCCCAGGTCCATATGAACATTCGGTTCATTTCCATCACCGTGGTTTCATCATAATCCCGATCTTCGATTAGATCTGACCGATCAAATCAGTTTCCAAAACTGAATATTATGATGTGAAAACAATTTTTCAGACCACCTAGTCCAAAATTACATTTTAGCCCCTCAACTTTGGGAAATCGTAATTTGACCCCTGTTGACTTTTAGGAAGTCGCACTCCCTAAAATCCTCCTCCTATGCTCAACACATGGAGCCCAGTTTCCGTGTGGGAATCGTGAATCCAGTACTTGTGTGACCCTCAATGGTTCAGGGATACAGCTAGCCGTGGGCCCACAACCATTGTGACTCCGAAATCGCAATTTCGGACTTGCCCAACGGATCATGGTAAAGCGCCTAGCAACATCGCCCCATGATCCCCTAGGTATCACTGATAGTGCCTGCAAGAACCAGTTGGTCATGGTTAGCGTACAGTACGATCCTTTCAACACATATATCCCGATCAGATCAACGACCATTGGTAAATCGAGAGTCGCTATAGATCCGATAACTATGCATACATCTTGGAGATTAAATAGTGACATCACGAGTGTTACTAGGCAAACCCATTTACCAAAAACACATACAGTACTCTGGCCAGAGATTTATTACACTATTATCTCCTCAGATAGCATAGGATATCCACGCATGAAAGCGAGTGGTGAATCCTCGACAACGAAGCATCGACTCCTACATGCATCGGGACCTCACCCAATCCCGCCATCTAATGACCCCAAGTGAGTCGGTAAATGGGTCAAAGTGAGGCGCCTATCACGTAGAGTCTCAATGACGTTTCGAGTAGTGAGGACTAATCAGTAGAACCAAGACCTCGGACTTATCCACTCGACAAATGGTAACCACTTGGAAAGTCCGAACGAGGGTAGTTCGATAGATCACCAAGTCACTATCCATCTGCATGCTCAGAACATCACAATGTTCCCTACCAATGAAACATGTTACTTTACATCGCAGATGCTAGTATCAAGCTCGGGCGGCCTTATCCTCATTTTGACGGCCCAATCGACTAGGAACGAGTTCAGAATACATAGTGACTATTAGATATGTTTCATGATAGCCATCATATCCACTATCACATATAACATACACTATGGTGCATTCTAGGTCTTTATCCAACACAATTGTTAACATTATAACATAATGAAAATAAAGAATGCCATAAAGAAATGCGTATTTCATAAATAAAGATCGTTATACACAAGAGTCAATAAAACCCACACGCCACAAGTTGGCTAGTTGGGCATCTACTCTAACAATCTCCCACTTGCCCTATAGCCAACTACTCATCAGACGCAGTCCCATTGTTTCGTGATGTTTTTCAAACAACGGTCCTGGCAAGGGCTTCGTAAGTGGATCAGCAATGTTGTCTGCAGAGGCGACTCTCTCAACTGCTATGTCACCTCTAGCCACAATATCCCGGAGTTGGTCCGTTTTAAGATTAGGATCAAAAAGAAAGATCAGCAGTTAGAGCGCGTTTGTTAAAAAAACCTTTCTAAAATTTTGCTCGCTGCTGATACTAACTTGAGCTGCAATAGCTCGTTGTTCTTGAACGTTTAAAATCAAAGCTTGAGCACCGGAAACAGATCTGGTATGATTTAAAAATCATGCGGAAAATACCAGAACTGAATCCTATATTTTAAAAACAACTCAAACAGATTTATGTACAACATAAATCTGTTCGAGACTCGTGTGCTTGTGTGCTGCTGATATGTTAAACGTGCAATGCGTGCTAAGTAAATAGACTGCTGAATGAATAACAGAACACGATACAGTACGCAGCATATTTGTTTATGGAAGTTCGGATATCAACATCCTACATCTCCCCTTCTTCCACCTCGGAAGGATCCACTACTTCAACTGCACAACAGCCGCAACTGTGTGACTAACTACATACACAAGAGTTTAACGTCTTCATGCTTGGACGGGATCTGTTAACATATTTCGAGATTCATTCACAAACAGATGTGAATGAATCCGGGTGTGTGAGATTGATACATTTAAGCTCTCATCTCTCTGTTTTTCTCACACACGAGGGAATGTGCTCTAATACAAGCTAATCTAGACTTAGCAATCAACACTCGTGAAAAGCTCCTCTCTAATGGCGGTTGATTACTTCGTCTATCTCTCTATTTTCCCTCTGTTGGTGCACTGTATATTCAATGTAATTCTACCATAGTATGTAGCAGCACCAACTGAACGAACGCATAGCGTCTCGTTCGCTCTGTCGACAGACAGCCAGACTTCAATGGGCGTTGCCTCCAATATATAGCCTCTGTAGAAATTCTTCCCGTTGGAAAGCTTCCAAATCTTGTTCAGCGCTTCAGAAGGCTATCTTGTCTTCTTTCTATAATTGTGCAACGCTCCTCTGAAAAGTAAAAGTACTTGCGTCCTTTACTTTTGCAGGCTTCTGTCGCTTTCTCCATTTTGAATTGAGCTCAGCAGTTGACATCCAGCTCTCGCAACTCTTCGTAAGTTGTCAACTGCTTCGCTCCTGCTGATTCAAGTCGACTACTGCTTCTCTTGCGCTTCTGCTGAATCTTGCGACTGAATCTTGCGACTGGATTTTGCGACTGGATGCGTAGCAACAGCTGATACAAATAAGCTCTCGACTGGAAGTACTGTTGCTACCTGCTGAATCTTCGCGCCTGCTGATTATTTCCATCGCAACATCTTCCTGCTGAATCTTAGCGCAAGAGCAAAACGCTGTCGTATCAACTTATGTAAACGACATCGTTTTGCTATCGCTAACTCCAATAGCATCTGCTGAATCTCAACACGACGTCGCTTCATCTTCGCGCTTCTCTTCATCTGCTGAATCAACAATACGACGTCGCTTCTCTTTTGCGCTTAGCATCATCTGCTGAAAACCATCTGCTGATTGTGATGACATCAAGGCTGATGTCATCACAGCTCAATCCAAATTTAGCGCCTCTTCTCATCTGCTGAATCTTCAACTGTAGCTTCCTGCTGAACTTCTTCGTTCCAGCTCCATCTACGCTTCTTCTTCTTCTTCTTGAATAGCGACTGTTGATAGATTTATCAACAGTACTTATAAACGAAATCTTCTTCTTCTTCTTCTTCTTCTTCCGACTGCTAACAGATTCGTCAGCAATACTTATAATTGTGACTGTTGATAGATTCATCAACAGTACTTATAAACGAAATCTTCTTCTTCTTCTTCTTCTTCTTCCGACTGCTAACAGATTCGTCAGCAATACTTATAATTGTGACTGTTGATAGATTCATCAACAGTACTTATAAACGAAATCTTCTTCTTCTTCTTCTTCTTCTTCTTCTTCTTGCGACTGCTAACAGATTCGTCAGCAGTACTTATAAACACGACTGCTGATAGATTCATCAGCAGTACTTATAATTGCTTCCTTTCTTGCGCTTCCAGCTGATCTTCATCATCTGGAACTTAATCTTCAGCGCGCTTCTCTTTTCATGTACCAGCTGGTTCACTTGCTTTTTAGCGCTTGCAGCTGATCTTCATCATCTGCTGGTTTATAATGTTCCAGCTGGTTCAACTTTGGCCATCGCCTGATTACAAACAACTGAATCAACTCTGGACGTCTCCATCGCTAATTCAACTGCTGATCCAAGAACACATCAAACCAACTGCTGCATATTTATTGTGAACCAACTGCTGAATATATTCTTCGACCTGAAATCTGCGCACTTAGAATAGAATTGTTAGAATAACAACAATAGGTTTTGTGTAATTCAAAACTTAATCAGGATCTGTAAAAAACAGATCCAACAATCTCTCCCTTTTTGATTTACACAAAACCTTAAATGAACAATGCATGTTCTAACAATTCTCTCCCTTTTTGTGGGAATCAAAAAGTGAGTGAACTGCTGGACTTCCCGATTTAAAACAAAAGCTCTCCCTACACTGTTTCAACAAAAACAACGAAACAGCAGGAGTTTTAATCTTGAAAA
>KQ998948.1:23053-53990 GCA_001598015.1 Dorcoceras hygrometricum
TTTTTATTCATGCTCAATGGTGGTGCTGTCTCTTGGAAGAGTTCCAATCAAGACACCATCGCGGATTCAACCACTGAGGTTGAGTACATTGCAGCATCAGCTGCTGCTAAGGAGGCGGGTTGGATAAGGAATTTTGTCCAAGAGATTGGCGTCATTCTTTATGGAGTTGGTCCAGTCCTGGTGTACTGCGACAACACGGGTGCCGTTGCTCAAGCAAAGGAGCCTAGGTCTCACCAAAGATCCAAACATATACTGAGGAAATACCACATAATCCGGGATATTGTGGCTAGAGGTGACATAGCAGTTGAGAGAGTCGCCTCTGCGGACAACGTTGCTGATCCACTTACGAAGCCCTTGCAAGGACCGTTTTTTGAAAAACATCGCGAAACAATGGGACTGCGTCTGATGAGTAGTTGGCTTTAGGGCAAGTGGGAGATTGTTAGAGTAGATGCCCAACTAGCCAACTTGTGGCGTGTGGGTTTATAGACTCTTGTATATGACAATCTTTATATGATATTCGCATTTACTTATATGGCATTCTTTACTTTCATTGTGTGTATGATGATTTACAATTGCGTTGAGTAAAGACCTAGAATGCACTAAAGTGTATGTTAGATGTGATAGTGGGTATGACGGCTATCATGAAACACATCTAATAGTCACTGTGTATTCTGAACATGTTCCTAGTCGATTGGGCCGTCAAAATGAGGATAGGGCCGCCCGAGTTCGAGACTAGTAATTGGGATGCGAAGTACCATGTTTCATTGGTAGGGAACATTGTGATGTTCTGAGCGTGCAGATAGATAGTGACCTGGTGATCTATCGAACTACCCTCCTTCGGACTTTCCAAGTGGTTACCATTTGTCGAGTGGATAAGTCCGAGGTCTTGGTTGTACTGATTAGTCCTCACGACTCGAAACGTCATTGAGACTCTACATGATAGGCGTCTCACTTTGACTCGTTTGCCGACTCACTTGGGGTCATTAGGCGGCGGGATTGGGTGAGACCCCGATGCATGTAGGAGTCGATGCATCGTTGTCGAGGATTCACCGCTTGCGTGGATATCCTATGCTATCTGAGGGGATAATAGTGTATAAATCTCTGGCCAGAGTACTAGAAGTAATTTAGGTAAATGTGTTTACCTAGTTACACTCGTGATGTCACTATTCGATCTCCAAGATGTATGAATAGCTATCGGATCTATAGCGACTCTCGATTTACCAATGGTCGTTGATCTGATCGGGATATATGGATTGAAAGGACCGTACTGTACGCTAACCACGACCAACTGGTTCTTGCAGGCACTATCAATGATACCTAGGGGATCATGGGGCGATGTTGCTAGACGCTCTTACCATGATCCGATGGGCAGGTCCGGAATTGTGATTCCGGAGCCACAATGGTTGTGGGCCCACGGCTAGCTGTATCCCTGAACCATTGAGGGTCACACAAGTACTGGATTCGAGATTCCCGCACGGATACTCAGCTGAATATGTTGAGCGTACGAAGAGGCTTTTGGGAGTGCGACTTCTTAAAAGTCAACGGAGGTCAAATCGAGATTTCCCGACGTTGAGGGGCAAAACGGTCATTTTTGCACTGGGGTTCTGAAAAATGGTTTTTCAGATCATAGTATTCAGTTTTGGAAACTGAGTCGATCGGTCCGATCTGATTGGCGATCGGAGTTACGATGAAGCCAAAGTGATGTGGATGAACTGAATGTTCACCCGTTGGACCCGGGCCCGTTGGGCCGGGTCCAAGTCCACCACTTAGTCTATTTAATTAGACTTAGACTTCATTGTTAAATGGAGACTAATCAAACCCTAACCCTAAGCATATAGCCGCCGCCCCTCTCCTCTCTACAAGCCGCCGCCGCCGCCGCCGCCGCCTCTCTTGTGGATGAACTGAATGTTCACCCGTTGGACCCGGGCCCGTTGGGCCGGGTCCAAGTCCACCACTTAGTCTATTTAATTAGACTTAGGCTTCATTGTTAAAGAGAGACTAATCAAACCCTAACCCTAAGCACTATAGCCGCCGCCCCTCTCCTCTCTACAAGCCGCCGCCGCCGCCGCCGCCGCCTCTCTTCGCCGGAAAATCATTTCCAGCCAAATTTGACGAGGAGAATCCGTCCGTGCCGATCTCATCAGTCCTTCTAGTGCAGGCTGACGAAGGAGTCTCGCATCTGGTCATGGACCGGATTGACGTAGTCTACCGCAATCTACCGTGAAGTGCCGTTTTCTCTACGAAATCGGTCGGAGCCAGGCACGAGTTGCCAGCAAGGTAGCAATCTTAAACGCCCTATGAATGTCATAGTATGTTATTGATTTTATCGTATTGATCGTCTCCCGGTATTGTTTTTCTTTCTTCCGCTGCCTCGCCGGGAGGCGTGATCCGTATCCCAACAACACGATCAACGGCGGCGGCGGCACGGCGGCACGGCGGCGCGGCGGTGGAGGCGGCGGCCGTGAGGTTTTGGGAGAAGGGGGGCGGCGCTAGCTAGGTGGAGGCTAGGGTTATGAGAGTTCAAGTGTATTCATGTAGCCTTAGCTCTCTTTTAATAAATAGGTGATGGGCTTGAACCGGCCCAATGGACTTGGGTCAGGACCAGGTCCATATGAACACTCGGTTCATTTCCATCACCGTGGTTTCATCATAATCCCGATCGTCAATCAGATCGGACCGATCAACTAAGTTTCCAAAACTGAATATTATGATGTGAAACAATTTTTTAGACCACCTAGTCCAAAATTACATTTTAGCCCCTCAACTTTGGGAAATCGCAATTTGACCCCTGTTGACTTTTAGGAAGTCGCACTCCATAAAATCCTCCTCCTATGCTCAACACATTGAGCTCAGTTTCCGTGCGGGAATCATGAATCCAGTACTTGTGTGACCCTCAATGGTTCAGGGATACAGCTAGCCGTGGGCCCACAACCATTGTGACTCCGAAATCGTAATTTCGGACTTGCCCAACGGATCATGATAAAGCGCCTAGCAACATCGCCCCATGATCCCCTAGGTATCACTGATAGTGCCTGAAAGAACCATTTGGTCATGGTTAGCATACAGTACGATCCTTTCAACACATATATCCCGATCAGATCAACGACCATTGGTAAATCGAGAGTCGCTAGAGATCCGATAACTATGCATACATCTTGGAGATTAAATAGTGACATCACGAGTGTTACTAGGCAAACCCATTTACCTAAAACACATCCAGTACTCTGGCCAGAGATTTATTACACTATTATCTCCTCAGATAGCATAGGATATCCACTCATGAAAGCGAGTGGTGAATCCTCGACAACGAAGCATCGACTCCTACATGCATCGGGACCTCACCCAATCCCGTCACCTAATGACCCCAAGTGAGTCGGTAAACGGGTCAAAGTGAGGCACCTATCACGTAGAGTCTCAATGAAGTTTCGAGTAGTGAGGACTAATCAGTACAACCAAGACCTCAGACTTATCCACTCGACAAATGGTAACCACTTGGAAAGTCCGAACGAGGGTAGTTCGATAGATCACCAGGTCACTATCCATCTGCATGCTCAGAACATCACAATGTTCCCTACCAATGAAACATGGTACTTCACATCACAGATGATAGTCTCAAGCTCGGGCGGCCTTATCCTCATTTTGACGGCCCAATCGACTAGGAACGAGTTCAGAATACATAGTGACTATTATATGTGTTTCATGATAGCCATCATATCCACTATCACATCTAACATACACTATGGTGCATTCTAGTTCTTTATCCAACACAATTGTTAACATTAAGCTGGGATAAGCTCGATTTCTTTGATCACACTTGAGTCTAGGCACAGTGTCATGTGTTGCATGTGCTTGATCTATGTGATTATGTGTTGATTATTGTTGTGATATCTATGCTGTATCTGTTCTCGTTTTGTGTTGCTTATCCTGTTGAGTGTATCCGTAGATTCCGCCTAGACGTCGTGGTAGAGGTAAGGGGCAGTTTGAGGAATCGGCAGGATATAACGAGGATCGACGTAGTGCTCCTAGTCGTACTCGTAGTAGACACGATTAGGAGGAGGAAGTTGGTGACTTGACTACCCCTGTGGAGAGGATGGACGTTGTGATAGCGAGGTTTCAGAGGATGAACCCTCAGGTCTTCAATGGCGACGAGTCGAGCGAGGATACAGATTCGTGGCTTCGGAATATCACTGGTCTATTCGATCGTGTCCAGTATGACAACGAGCTTCGGTTGAGTTTGGTGACCCTCCAGCTTAGGAAGGGTGCAGAGCGCTGGTGGCGAGGTGCTTCTAGTACCTTGTTGGAGACCGGCGTTGGGATTACTTGGGACAATTTTTTCAAGACTTTCAGGCAAGAGTTTGTTACTGAGTCTTATGTGAATGCCCGTGAGCGGGAGTTTGATCATCTGGAGCAGGGCTCGATGTCTGTTCGTGAGTATGCTCGGAAGTTTTCTTCTTTGTGGGCGTACGTTCCGCACGTTTCTGGCCGGGAGAGGGCCAAGAGGACCAGATTCTTAGAGGGTTTGAATGAGGAACTGTATCAGATGGTGCTGACAAGCAAACCCAAGACTTATGCTGAAGCAGTTGATAATGCTATTGATATTGAGGAGGGTTTGAGGAGTCGTCGTGCTTGTAGACAGTTGGTAGCGCAGGGTAGTCGTCCTGCTGGTCAGGGAGCACAGTCTTCGCAGTCCTCCCAGTCAGCTCATCAGTCCCAGCAACAGCAGCAGCCACAGGTGGCACAGCAGTCTGGCCGTCAGAGGTTTCGACCCCGCGGTCAGCAGTTCAAGAAGAAGTCTGGTTCTGGTTCATCTGGTTCAGGTAGCTCGAGTAGCAGTGTTTCTCGGGCTGAGTTTTGTGGTTTTTGTGGTGGAAAGCATCCTTCTACCCAGTGTGTTGGTGTGCAGGGCTCCTGCAATCTTTGAGGTCAGTATGGGCATTTTTCTAGGGTGTGTTCGTCTGTGGGATCGCAGCAGGCCGCAGCTCTGTCTCAGGGTCGTGGAGGGCAGTATAGGGGTCATTCCCCTCATTTTCAGCCGCCCAGGATTGGTGAGACTCAGTTCAGGCCGTTCCAGCAGCCTGGTCCATCGCTATTCGGACAGTCATCTCAGCCGTTCTATTCTGGACCTCAGCATGCTCAGGCCAACGTCATGATTAGGGAGCAAGCCGAGGAGACACCGAGCAGGGTGATCGCAGGTACTTGTCTTGTTCTCGATTTTCCTGCGCATGTGTTGTTTGACACTGGTGCATCGCATTCTTTCATTTCTGATTCGTTTGTTATTGAGCATGGTCTGTGTACCATCCCTTTGCGCGATGCTGTTCTGTTTCTACCCCTGGCAGTGTGAGCCTATTTTCCCAGGAGGTTTTGTTAGATGGCGTGTTGCGGTTTGGTGAGCATGTGTTGTTGGAAAATTTGATCCGTCTGATGTTGTGGGATTTCGATTGTATCGTTGGGATGGACGTTTTGTCAAATTATAGGGCCTCCGTGGATTGCTTCCATGGGATTGTTCGTTTTAGGCCTTTGTCTGGCGAGAAGTGGGACTTCTACGGCCAGGATTCTCGATCGAAATATCCCGTTAGTCTCAGCGATGGAGATGTTCAGTCTGTTGTCCTTACGTACGGCCAGGATTCTCGATCGAATATCCCGTTAGTCTCAGCGATGGAGATGTTCAGTCTGTTGTCCTTACGGAATGCTTGCTTCATAATCTAAGCTTTGGATGTGTCTTCTTCTTCTCGTGTGCAGCTTAGCGACGTTCCCGTGGTGCGACATTTTCCCGATGAGTTTCCAGAGGAGATTCCTGGTTTTCCTCCAAGGCGGGAGATTGACTTAAGCATAGAGCTGGTGCCTGGCACAGCTCCGATTTCTCGTGCCCCGTATCATTTGGCGCCTACGGAGTTGAGAGAACTCAAGGTGCAGTTGGACGATTTGCTGGGAAAAGGTTTTATTCGACCTAGTATGTCGCCGTGGGGAGCGACCATTTTGTTTGTGAAGAAGAAGGATGGCTCAATGCGGATGTGCATTGATTTCCACCAGTTGAACAAAGCGACTGTTAAGAATAAGTACCCGTTACCCAGGATCGATGATCTGTTTGATCAGCTGCAAGGTTCTCCGGTGTATTCGAAGATTGACTTGCGTTCCGGGTACCATCAGCTGAGAGTAAGAGATCAAGATGTCGCAAAGACTGCTTTTCATACGAGGTACGGACACTTTGAGTTTCTAGCTATGCCGTTTGGGTTGACCAACGCACCTGCAGTCTTTATGGATCTGATGAACCGGATTTTCAGAGATTTCATTGATCAGTTCGTGATCGTGTTCATTGACGACATCTTGGTGTATTTTAAGACTCCTTTGGAGCATAAGGAGCATTTGCGAATTGTCCTTCAGACGTTGAGAGACCAGCAGCTGTATGCTAAATTCTCCAAGTGCGAGTTTTGGCTGGATCGCGTCATATTCTTGGGTCATGTTATTTCAGCCGAGGGGATTTCTGTGGATCCCAGTAAGGTTGATGCTGTTTTGAACTGGGAGCATCCCAGGAATGTGTCAGAGATTCACAGTTTCTTGGGTCTATCAACTGACTCAGAAGGACAAGCGTTTTGTGTGGACTGAGCAATGTGAGAATGCGTTTCAATTGCTCAAGGAGAAACTGACTACTGCACCTGTGTTGGCTCTGCCGTCCAGATCAGGTGGTTTCGTTGTTTGTTCTGACGCTTCGCTCAATGGATTGGGTTGTGTTTTGATGCAGAATGGTCGAGTCATTGTGTATGCCTCGCGGCAGTTGAAACCGCATGAGACTCGTTATCCAGTCCATGATTTGGATCTTGTAGCCGTGGTATTTGCGTTGAAGATCTGGCGTCATTACCTGTATGACTAGCAATTTGTGGTGTACTCGGACCACAAAAGTTTGCAGTATCTGTTTTCTCAACCCGATTTGAATATGAGACAGCGTCGTTGGATGGAGTTGCTGAAGGACTTTGATTGCGAGATCAAGTATCAGCCTGGGAAGTCGAACGTAGTGGCCGATGCTTTGAGCAGGAAGGCTAGTGAGATGCTTGCTTCGTTGTATATCTCTAAGGATCAGGAGTATCTTAATACTACTGGTTGGAGATTCTACCCGATTGAGGATTGTGTCGTGGTTTCTTCTTTCCAAGTGGAGCCACAGATTGTTTCTAGTATTCGAGCAGCTCAAAGGACTGATCATTCCATCCACGAGTTGAAGTTAAAGGTCAGGGCTGAAGAACTTGAGGATTATTCTGTTTCTTCTGATGGTTGCTTGAGGTTTCGTGGCAGGCTGGTTGTGCCTAACCTCATTGATTTGAAGGAGGAGATCCTTCGGGAAGCGCACTGCAGCAGACATAGTGTTCATCCTGGTACACGGAAGATGTACCGTGCGTTGAAGCCGCACTTCTGGTGGACTAGCCTAAAGAGCGACGTTGCTGGATTCGTTGCTCGATGTTTGAACTGTTAGATGGTTAAGGCCGAAAGGATGAGACCTGGTGGTCTGTTGCAGAGTTTAGAAGTGCCTCAATGGAATTGGGAGCACATAGCTATGGATTTCGTGACGCATCTGCCTCGTACCAGCAGAGGATGCGATGCTATTTGGGTGGTTATAGACCGATTTTCGAAGTCTGCACATTTCATTCCCTACGGTATGACCTTTTATCTGAAGAAAATGGCGATAATGTACGTGGATTTTGTGGTTAGATTGCACGGTGTGCCTGTTTCGATCGTCTCCGATCGAGATCCAAGGTTTACTTCCAGGTTTTGGAAGAGTTTGCAAGCAGCTTTGGGTAACAGATTGGCTATGAGCACAGCATATCACCCCCAGACAGATGGCCAATCTGAGAGAACTATCCAGACGTTGGAGGATATGTTACGAGCTGTGGTGATGGATTTCGGAGGTAGTTGTCAAGACGCGTTGTCTTTGGTGGAATTTTCCTACAATAACAGCTATCAAGTGACGATTGGCATGGCGCCTTTTGAGGCTTTGTATGGTAGTAAGTGCAGATCGCCAGTATGTTGGGAAGAAGTGGGGTAGAAGCAGCTATCTGCCCCTGATTTTGTGCATCAAATGAAGGATCATGTGGATCTAATTAGACAGCGGATGAAAGCTGCCCAGGATCGCCAAGCCAGTTATGAGAATAAGAGGCGTCGACCTCTAGAGTTTCAGGTTGGTGATCAAGTGTTTCTCAAAGTTTCTCCATTTCGCAGTGTTATGCGCTTTGGGCGCAAGAGAAAGTTAGCCCCTCGTTACGTCGGACCGTATGAAATTGTTGAGAGGATTGGCTCTTTGGCGTATCGATTGTTGTTGCCTCCAGAATTATCTTCTCTACATAATGTCTTTCATGTTTCCATGTTGAGGAAGTATGAGCCAGATCCGTCTCATGTGCTGAGAACTGACGAGGTTGAGCTAGATCCGGCGTTGAGTTATCAGGAATATCCCTTGCAGATCCTAGGCAGAAAAGAGAAACAATTGAGGAACAAGACCATTCCGTTGGTGATGGTGCAATGGAGCAAGCATGGCAGGTAAGAAGCTACTTGGGAGCTGGAAGAAAAGATGCAGCGCGAGTGGCTGCATCTGTTTGAGTAGCTGTTGAGCTAGATTTCTCAGTAGTGGTAGTTTTCGGTTGTATTTCTTCCCTAGTTGTTTTTATTCGCTTGCTCAGTTATCTTGAACTCTTGGCCATGTGTTAGGTGAATTGCTGTTTTGGCTTTCTGTTGCTGTGTTGTGTTTCCAGGATTGTTGTTTGATTTCGAGGACGAAATCCTTTTTAGTGGGGGAGAAATGTGAGACCTGGAATTATATGAGATTAATTGTTAGATTAATCGTGTTTAAGCAATTCTGGAATTCCCGTTAATTTTTGGTGTTTGTGTTAGAATCGGGTTTTGTGGTGAAAGCTGGTATCAGTTGTCGCAGGAGATCAAAACACCGTCGTTTAGCATTTTGGGAGAGCTTCGTTCAGTCGTTGATGAAGTCTATTGGCAGCGATTGTTTTTGTATTGGATGTTAAACGTCGTCGTTTAGATTAATTAGCACGGCGCTGTTTCGATAGTGTTCCGATGTTTCGGTAGTTGGTGGTTTCTGCCAGCAGATATCAACGTGAGTCAAAGTTCCTGTAGCGGGTGCAAAACGCCGTCGTTTTTATTAGTGGAGGCGACGTCGTATTGGTTTAGCGATAGTGATTGCTGTTGCGGGCGTTGAGTTCATCAGATAGGATGACGTAGGTTGCGCGACGTCGTTTTGGCTTTGTATGGATCTGTTGTAGCGTAGCGCTTTGATCAGATTTGCTGACGTGGTTGTGCGACGTCGTTTTATTTAGTTGAAACGCAGCGTTTAGATGTAATGTCTGGTGTCATCTGTTGGTCGCGTTAGGCATTACTGTTGAGGGATCTGTCGCGTTATTTTGTCCAGCCGTTGGTTTTGGTTGATCAGCTGTTGACAGAAATGATGACGTGACCTATGCGACGTCGTTTGGTTAAGTTGATGCGACACCGTTTTGTTTAGCGTTGTGCGTTGTTTGTGAGATTCAGCTGTTGATTTGTTTTGCGAAAGCTGATTGTGTCAACAGCAATGCCTGCTGGTTGGTTTCTTTGTATTGTCGACTGGTTTTGTCGGTGGAGTTGTTCTTGCTGCTGTCAGCTGGTGAGAAGTGTATATATTGGAAGACTTGGTCTTCGACTGGATTATCAGATTTCCATACTTAGCAAAATATTCTCCCGATTGTCGACCCTTGTCTCGAACCCTAGGGTACTGTTCATCGTGAGCTTCTCCGGCAAATTCCCATCGTTTTTGGCCACCGTTTTGCACGTTTAGGTAGCGTTGGACTCCTCCCGTGAAGATCTTTCATTATATACCAGTTTTGGAGGCTGCGATTAGCTGGTTGTGGAACGCGAAGTTACTACCAGTTCGTGTGTTGTGTAGTTCAGGTAGGACTTCGTTCTTTTGCGATGAGATCTTGTTCCTAGCCTAGAATTGAGCATCCTGTTGAGTTGTTGTGTAGGATGATAGCTGATTGAGTGTGTAACTCCCAGCCGTGCTTTCTGTGCATTAGCGTCCCTGTGATTTATGCCCTGTTTACTTCGACAGGTTGCAATACAGACTTCCCAGACCCTTGTTGTGGTAATTGTTGCACAAAAATATAAGGTACGGATTTGAGCTTGTGATAGCTAGGAAGTTGTGTGAGATATAATGTGAGGCTGCTGGGATGTCTCGTTGAACATGGACGTGTATTGCTTGCTGTGCATCGGTGTTTATGCTAGCTGTTTTATGTAAATTGCATACACGCATTTGTTGACGCATATTTTAGATCCCTCGTGTATTGTATCTTGCAGCCTTGTATCTTGTTGTATTGTTGTTGTTTGATTCTTACCATGATGCGAGGGCGAGCGGCGAAACCGCACTCTCATCTCCTTGCTGGGATTGTTAGCCCTCATGCGCCGAGTGGTTAACTACCACAGTTCATGCGTTGTGCAACAGCAGGTTGAGCTGTTTGATGCATCTGGTATTCGAGTGTGGTGTCAAGGCGAGTGGCTCATTACCACACTTTGAACACACCCCGTGGCCACCGTTTGTTGCAGATTTTATGGAGCTATGTTTGAGTTCCTTGGCTCCCTTTTTGGTTGTAGCCTTCAGCGGTTGTTCAGTGTCTCATGCATAGCATCTACATTTTATCTTATGCTTTTATTTAGCTGTTTCTATTGCTCTCCGTACTGGGGTTTGACCCCATGTCCCTCTGGGTCTTGGTTGTTTTCCTTGCCTGTTTTTTTGTTCAGGTTATCCAGCTGGTCGTGGAGCTGACCCAGCTAGAGGTGCCCCAGGAGGTGTTTAGAGTATCCCAGTAGCGTATAGCATATATATATGTATCAGTATAGTTAGCCAGGGGATGCCCAGTGCTTTTGTTGTATCTTGTGATATTCGGTTGTGGTCGTTACCATGTATCTGATACATGTTTATGTTGTACTGTTGTCGTGGGCTTGTAGCCTTTGTTGGTTGGTGGTTTTGTTAAACTGGGATATCTATTTTAAGTATTGTTGTATTTTTAATTATATTGTTTTAAATCATCAGGCCAAAAGCAAAAAATTTACCCGCTTCTTAGTAGCTTCCGCTTGTGTTTGTGTGGGTTACCCTGTTGTGAGCACGAGTCCTGACAGTTCGACGAAGGTCAAATATGTTTGGAGAAAGGTTCAGCCCCGAAGAGATCTGAATGGTCCACATACTAAGCCAAAGCTCAACATATCTCACCATATTTCTGCACACACCCTTATGGATTTTCATACTGGGAAAACTTTTAAGGTAATTCAAGTATGGGTCCCGAAAGGGGTAATCCAATCTGGACCCAAGTAAAATTGGGTACCAAAATTTGTTGCAATGTTTGCAGGATAACATGTACAAAGCTGCAGATGAGTCAATCATATGGTACCTGGATAGCGGTTGTGCACGTCACATGACAGGAGACCCAAAGATGCTATCAGATGTGACACCTCACAAAGGAGCAAAAATTGTTTTTGGCGATAACTCACATGGTAACACTGTGGGTAAGGGTAAGCTTACCCACGGTAACATTTCAATATCTGATATTTTAGTTGTTGAGAACCTGTGCTATAATTTAATTAGTATAAGTCAGCTGTGTGACAAGGGTTACACAGTTAGCTTTCAAAAGCACACATGCACATTTCAGAGTCAGATGGTCTGACTGTATTGGTAGGTAAAAGATCGGGGAATACATACATTATCAATTGGTCAGAGCAAATGGGATCTGATCAGATCTGCCTAGCAGCTGACTCTTCCAAGAGCTGGCTGTGGCATCAGCGAATGAATCATCTCAACTTCAAAACACTTGCCAAGCTTAGTAAGCTAGAATTGGTTGGTATGCCCAAACTAAATTTTTCTAAAGACAAGATTTGTGGAGCATGTCAACTGGGTAAGCAGATTCGATCTACTTTCAAAAATAAAAATGGTCAACGTTCTTCCCGAAGCTTAGAGCTTTTGCACATGGATCTTTTTGGTCCTATACCCGTAACCAGCTTAAGGGGAACGAATTACACCATTGTTGTTGTGGATGATTTTACAAAATTTACATGGGTGTTGTTTTTAAAATCAAAATCTGAAACTGTTGACCACCTGATTAAGCTTTTGAAACGTTTGCAAAATGATAGATCTTGTACAGTCAACCGGATAAGAAGTGATCGTTACCGAGTTTTTAAATCAAAAATTATCTTCTTATCTGGATGACATTGGGATAAAGCATGAGCTTTCAGCATCGAGAACTCCTCGGCATAAGGGGCTTGCTGAGATGAGGAATCGTACTTTAAAAGAAGCTGCTAGATATATGATTGCTTATTCCGGCATTTCACAAAAATTTTGGGCAGAAGCAATTAACACAGCTTGCTACACTCAGAACAGATCTATGATTAATAAGACCCATGGAATTACCCCATATGAGATCTGGAGTGGCAAGAAACTTTATCTATCTTATTTCAGGATGTTTGGGAGCAGATGTTTTATTCATAATAATGGTAAAATCACCTAACTGATTTCGATGCCAAATCTGATGCAGGTCTATTTCTAGGATATTCAGCTGTGAGCAAAGCCTACGGAGTTTTCAAAAATCAAAGTCTGACAGTTGAAGAATCAGCACATGTGGTTTTTGATGAGACAAGTTTCACATCCAACTCAGCTTCGAGCCTTAATGACTTGTGCACACGTCTCGAATCATCCAGCCTTGATGAATCAAGTGATGACGTGCCACAACAAAGATACTCAGCTGAGATACAACAAGCGTTGGACACACCGCACGACAATGTGCACACGTCTCGAATCATCCAGCCTTGATGAATCAAGTGATGACGTGCCACAACAAAGATACTCAGCTGAGATACAACAAGCGTTGGACACACCGCACGACAATGCTCAAGCAGATCTGACAGGTAACCCAGTAGTCATTGATTTGACTAACGTTGACCAGTTGCAGGAACAGATCTCAACAAGTGTGCCAGCTGCTGGAGCTGAAGCGACCAATGTTCAAGATGTTGCACAAACAGATCCTATAGTACATCGACCGACATCTAACGCACAAGATGCGAACACATCTTATCAAATGGTATCGAGTTCAAATCTGGAACAACGACCACAAAAATTGGAATCTGATGCACAAACTAGCAACATGAACCATCAATTAATGTCAGATAATCCAGATGCGACTATCAAGCCAATCACCCAAGCTGAACAGGGAGTAAATCCAATCGGATCTGATCTTCGGTGGAATAGAAACCATCCACCCGAGCAGGTAATAGGTAACATTCATTCTCCTTTTCGCACACGAGGCCAGCTTATGCATGATCACTTTGATTCAGCATTCATTTCACATATAGAACCTAAGATAATAGAAGAGGCCTTAGCAGACCCAAGTTGGATAGATGCAATGCAAGAAGAACTCAATCAGTTTAAGAGAAACAATGTATGACAACTTGTACCTAGACCTAATAATCATTCAGTAATAGGTACTAAATGGGTCTTTAGGAATAAACTGAATGAAGATGACATAGTAACTAGAAACAAAGCTAGGCTGATAGCACAAGGATTTAGGCAAATGTAAGGCATATATTTCGATGAGACCTTCGCACCAGTAGCTAGACTAGAAGCCATCCGCATGTTTCTTGCTTATGCTGCATTTAAAGATTTTAAGGTCTTTCAAATGGATGTTAAGAGTGCATTTCTTAATAGCGTCTTAACAGAGGAAGTGTATGTTGCACAACCTCCTGGCTTCGTAAATCATATATATCCAGATTATGTTTACAAACTGGATAAAGCTCTATATGGGTTGAAGCAAGCACTCAGAGCTTGGTATGACACACTGTCTAAGTTTCTTATTGATCATGATTTCACAATAGGCACTGTTGATAAGAATCTATTTAAATTTGTCAAATCTGACCACGTCCTGTTAGTTCAAATCTATGTTGATGATATTAATTTGGGTCAGGTAACCCCAAACTGTTCCAGAAGTTCTCTAAGTTGATGCAGGACAAATTCGAGATGAGCATGATGGGAGAGTTTACGTTCTTTCTGGGATTACAAGTGAGACAGCTTGACAATGGGATCTTCATTAATCAAGAAAAATACACGAAAGAACTGCTGAAAAAATTTGGCATGGATAATTTCTCAGCAGCAGCGACCCCAATGATCTCTTCAATCAAATTGGATAAAGATGAAGCTGGAACTGCCATTGAGGTATCTTTATATCGTGGTACTATTGGCTCCTTGCTATACCTAATTCCTAGTAGACCAGACATCATGTTTGCTGTCTGTATGTGTGCTAGATTTCAGGCAGAGCCAAAAAAATCGGATTAAATTTCAATGAAAAGAATCTTAAAATATTTAAAAGGAACTTCCAATGTGGGTCTTTGGTATCCCAAAGACTCCAGCTTTCAACTAATAGGTTACAGTGATGCAGACTACGCAGGATGTAGAGTTGATCGTAGAAGCACAAGTGGTACTTGTCAATTCTTAGGAGATCAATTGATTTCCTGGTTCAGTAAGAAGCAGACCTCTATTGCAATGTCCATAGCTGAAGCAGAGTACTTAGCCGCTGGAAGCTGCTGTGATCAGATCTTATGGATTCAACACCAACTAAAGGACTACGACATTGATACTTCTGAAGCGCCTATTCTCTGCGACAACACCAGTGCCATCACGATTACTCAAAATCCAGTGCTGCACTCTAGAACAAAGCATATCGACATCAGGCATCACTTCATAAGGGACCATGTGCTAAAGAAGGACGTCAGGCTGGAGTATGTGTCAACTGACCAGCAAGTAGCTAACATCTTCACAAAGCCTCTACCAGACGCTAAGTTTTCTTATTTCAGAAACATTTTGGGTCTCTTAGAACTGCCTTGATTTGTATCTGCGCTAACAATTTGTAGGTTGAACAGCTTCTGTGTTTAAAATATCTGAGTCTACTGTTCAGGGGGAACTTCATGGAATTTCAGATCTGGTAAAATTTCAGACTTGGGAGGACCTCAGTTTAGGGGGAACGATAGATCTGAATTAATCAGTGCTGATTCAGTTGAATATGTGAGATCTGGATACACTCAAATGTCATATATACACAGTTGATACTTATCTGGAATCAGATCTGATAATATCCCTGCTAACACATCAAAACAGATCCTAAGGTTGTGACGTGTTAAGTATTTGGCGCTAGTTCTTTCTTTTACTTTTTCACCCTCGCGGTTAAAATTCAAAACTATTTCAAAATCATTTCAAAATCCTGTCAAAATCTTTTCCAAATTTTAATCGTGCCAACGGATGATTGACACGTGTTGTCATCATACGAAACGTCACATCCACTTTATCTCACCGTTTCGCATTCCCTGTTTACATTACACCGTTTCATTTCTCATTAATCTTTCCCTTACGCAAATTACTTTCAAGCTCTCTTGCATTGTTGCTCTCTAGTGCTTTCTGTTGCAGATTATATATCTTTTAGGCGTTCTCTCTTTCTATCTACTAGCTGAAATGGCATCCTCTTTGATTGCGAACGCTCTTCAAGTCAATTTCGACTCTGTCTTGGGTATTTATGATAACGATGCAATTGTTAAGATGTTCAGAGCCCTAGAATCTACTGGGCTTCGTGGATTTCTGGGATATCCGTCAGTTCTCTATGAAAAGGAGTTGGAACAGTTTTTCGATACTACACTTGTGAAGTATAATGAAATTCTCTGTGTCATTCACGAAAAGGTTGTTGTGATTACTGAGGATCGGTTTGTAGGTGTATTCGAACTGCCTACTGCAGGATTGACTGATTTGTTGGAAGTACCAAAGAACTTGGTGTTTGATGCGAGAAGTTTGTTTTCTCAGTCTGGAGAGCCGGTCAAAACCTCTTGAAAAAAGAGGAAATTGAAATATGAATTCCGTTTGTTGAAAGATATACTGGCAAAGTCTGTGACCGTCAAAGCTATTTAGTTTGATGTTGTCACCCATGAATGCTCTGTGTTGATGACGGCGATTCATTTTGAGCTAAAGGTTAACTGGAGCAAACGGCTGTTTGATACTCTTAAGGAAATGGCTGATAAATCCTCCAAGAGAGCCAAGGGCTACGCGGCTCAAATTTGTTTCCTATTGAAGGGCGAGCCATCTGTGACTTTGGGAGAGGCGACGACTTTTCCTCCTCTGAAAATTCTTTTTGCCAAAACTGTAGGTACATATGTCGCCACGAACAAAACTATTGATGCTCGTGGTGAATCTGATGAGCCCGAAGTGACTAAAGTAGCGGTTGTAAAAAGGAAATCTGTGTCTAAAAAGAGATCTGCTTCAACTGCTAACAAGGACACAGATGAGGTACAGGTGGAGACAGTTGCACCAGCTGTTAAGAAGAAGAGGACAGCAACGGGGAGAGCTGCTCCCGCGGAGAAGGATCTGGCACTTGTAACAGTAGCACAAGATGCCTTACCGATTCAAATTGTTGAACCTATCTCAGCTGTGCCAGTTGAGCATCCTCATGCTCAAAAGCGCAAAGCAATGAAGATAAATTTGAGGTTATCAACAGGTTCTGATGATGAAATTGTTGAGAAGGATCCAGGTATGGCGAATGTTGTAGAGAAACAGAAGGAACAGACAGCTTTTGATGATGTGGATAAGATTATTGATCAAGTTCTCACTGAAACCACACAAATGGAAACAGATGTGGTGTAACCAGATGTTGCCGAAGGAGAAGCGATAGGAACAGATTTGGCAGAACCAGTGGTATCAAGATCTGAGGATGACGACATGTCTGGGGTTGATCATACAAGTAAGATAATTGATAAGGAGGAAGAATCTGTGAAGAATAAGGAGACAGATAGTCCGCTTGTAGTGACTGTAACAGGGAAGGAGATTGATCCTGAGCCGATGGCAGATGTGGGACAGATTCCGTCAGATGAGGAGTTACTGTCTATAGAGGATTTGTTGAAGCGGATTCCTAAGGGTATGATGATTCCGTCAGTCACTGCTGCCGAGCCCACGAAGATAAAATTTGGACATGGAATCACAATTAAAGGAGTCGCGGACAAGGTCTGGTACAAGGAAAGTTTCCCTAAAATTGCTATAACTGATGAAGGGAAGGCGCCCCTTGTCGAGCCAGACACAATTAAAGGGCATCCGGCCATGAGATGGTTCAATTAATTTGCGGCGACGTCAAATTTCTTGTACAGTTGAGAGAAAAGGTGATCGATGATTGCTGCATTCTTTAATTCTTTCAGTCTTTGACGTTTAGCGGTTCTGAAATCTCTTAAAGCTATTGCTGCCAAAGAATAGAAAGTGCTAACGTGGGGTGAGACAGATTCCGTGCAACTTTCTCTTAAAAGGCGATTGTATATAGTTGCAAAGTATAGGGAACTGTTGCTGCGAAAATTTTTGGAGGCACATCGAGCAAATTTCAGTTTCGGCCAACCTTGGTCAGCTATGGCTCTTCAAATCATAGATTTATTATCAGCTGCTCATAGCACTTCTACGAAAAATTTGCTGATGCAGAAGCAAGCACTCAATCTAGAGTGGACAAGTTGTGCAATGTTGTTCAAAGGAGCCATTTTTGGTCGAGGATTTTATATCCCCAGGAATCATAAAACCATTTTTTTACTTGCTGGGTTCGGAATTTGCGGTTTATTGAAGGATCTTGGTTAGTGGAAGACGGATACGATCAATGGGTATACGGTTGTGCGGCTCTTGTTTCTCAACTCTGGGAGAAGTTGCCTCAACGGACTTGGTTAGACACTCTGGCATCGATTGGTTGTTTCATTGAGCCAGCTCAATGTCTGAATAATTCAACTCCGCCTACAGTCAAGACTTGGGGTTGGTACAGGGTTTGTATAGAAAGCTTACGGTATTCTATGGTTGGTTTCTTGAGGCCAGTTGGAAGTTTTAATCCTTGTACAGCTTTAGTGTCAGTTGGACCAGTTTTGGGTGATCGCAGTGTTCCGTGAAGGTTGGTAGATAATGTCTCGTACCGTATACAGATTGTATATTCTCTCAATTTATCTTCTTCAGATTTAGTTTTTGCAGATCCAGTTGTACAGGTAGATGCAGATTTAGTTTTTGCAGATCCCGTTGTACAGGTAGATGCAGATTCAGTTTTTGCAGATCAGGTTGAACAGATGGAAGGAGATCAACATCCAGATCCTACATAATCTGATGATTTCTTTCACCACATTCCAGATATCGCCTTGCGGTATCCAGTTCAGAGTAACTCTTCCTATTCTCGTATGCTCTTTACTGCCGCTGACATTCCTTTGAATGACGAGACAGCTGTTGACCAGCTCGTGTTGCCTGCCATTGCTCTTCATACACCAGACCTTGCCGAATCTCTTGCACAGCTCCGAACCTCTGTTTCACAGCTTTCAATTAAGCAGATGAGGACTACAAGCAGCATTGGCGATCTCAGAAATGAACTCTTATCCAAGATCGATAATATTGAGAAAGCTGCTACAGAATCTCGTACTAAGCAAGACCAAGTATTCCGAGATCTTATTAAAAGTGTCAAGCAGGAAGTATAGCTTCAAAAAACTGCCTTATCTCTTGAAATGATTGATTTTAAGAAAGGATTTCGAGCTCATAGTGCCATCGTAACAACAGATTGGCAGATATTGTCAAGGATTTCAAAGCTCAAAAGGCTGATTTCGACGATCAACTGGCTGCTATTTGCACTGATTTGCTTGAATTCCGTGTAGAAACACAGGAGCAGTATGCTACCCTTCGTGATAACCTTTCTGAACTCATAGCCTTCTTCAATAGGGTTCATGATGACAAAAAGGGGGAAGTGGGTAGCAGCCAGGGTCAGCCGCCGCCAGATGATAGATCTAGACCTGGTGGATATGGAGGCAGTAGAAGTGAGCCAGTGAAGAGGAGAGGCAGTGGTTCGAAGAGTGGTCCTAGACGCAGAGGACTCGGATACTGGTTTGGAGGAGAATGATCTGGTATTAGTTTTGATATTTTCAGTTCTTTGTACAAAGCTCTTGTACTCAGCGAAATTTCGAGTATATAAATATAGCGCGAGTTCGAGCATATCTTTCCAATTTGTTTTAAGTCGTAGGCTACTAAGTTTTGTCATTACCAAAAAGGGTGAAATTGTTAAGATAAAACTTATAAGTTTTGGTGATAACAAAAACAAGACTACGAACTGAATATAAATGCAGATCTGATCTTAATTATTCGCAGAGGATAAGAGAAGTGAACATCTCAGATTTTGTGACGTCATTGAGTTGAATATTGCAGATCCGAGAGTTCTGTGTAAAGTTTATTCAGTATCAGATTTGATTATTCAGTTGTATAGAGGTATTCAGATTTGAGTTATTGAGTTAAGGAAGCCTATCGGGTTATTTAAGTAATTGTTCTTTCAGTTATCGGGACAGTTTTTCAGATTTGAGGGCATTCAGATTTGAATCAGAGGCTACAGTGACAGATCTGGGTATGTTTGTCCAGATGTTATAATTCAGACCCGAGCGTTTCAGATGTCAACAGAATCAATATAAGATTTCAGAATTCAGTATTTCAGATGTGGTTACAGAATGATCAGTGTACATCAGATCCGAGGTTATCAGATATGAACAACTCAAATTTAGGTACAGTGTACTTGCAGATGTCTCAAAGTATTCAAATCTGTTTAACAGAATGAACCTTCAGATATGAGCTTCGAATCTATTCAGATGTTATCAAAGGATTATTTGAAAAGAATCAACGGTCATAGTTTAATCGTATAAAAGCTTGGAACTAAGGAGAGATATTAGAGCTATTTGGGTAAAGTTTCAAGTACGCAGAGTGATTGATACGATGATTACCCGCTTTGAAATATAAGTCAATTTATCCCTAACAAGCGCATATTACCTTTTGCATGGCATTAATGGAGCATTAAATGCTATGATACGGTGAAGATATAAAAAGGAGTTTATTTCTACTGGCTACATTTATTGACCGTTGAGGACAAAGAGTAAATAGCTGAAACATTCAAATGAATAAGCTCGTAATCACTCTCGGCAAAACTCTACCATTCACGACGTGTTCTTCGCTATCATAAAGACTCTCTCTCACAACTCACTGGGAATTTGACATTGCAAAATATTCTGTCCCAGTATTCAAATCTCGAAGAACACTGAAGTTCAAGCTGTTCTAGATTCAACCTTCGAGATATCTTCTGGTTTACATTAATCAGTTCTTGTTGATAAAAGAACCAGAAGATTTACAGTACTCATAGTTTCACACTCCATTGTATATCAGTTTTGAGTCTGTAACGAACTTGCTCGTTGAAGCAGTTCGAGAAATTCTTTTGATTGTATTCCGCAGTGTTATCTGCGTGTAGTTGGTGATTACTAGGAGTTCACTTGGAGCGAGGCTCGATGATTGGGTGTCTACAGCGTCTGTACACATCAAAGTCTTCTAGTGGAACCTTCCTGCAAAGGAAGAAGGTGAGACGTAGGATCTTTGGATCCGAACTTCCAGAAACAAATTCTGAACCTTGCACTTTTACTTATCGCATTATTTATTTACACTATTCACTGGTTAATCGACTTATTTTCGCACTATCATTGTTAGTCGAGAAATCAGCTTTGGGACTAAGATACCTCAGATCTGGTAACACAGATCCGAGTTAAGCAAGGCGCTTGTAAAATCACTTTTAAAGGTTTCGAAAATTAAAATCCAAAGGAGTTCATTCAACCCCCCCTTCTGAACTCCTAGGCCTGTTTTCGATCCTAATTGATCCTATCACATCGTCTACTTATAACATTAACAGAGGTTCATCGAGCCCGGTATCTCAGATCTGCTCATCGTCTACTTTGCCACAAATCACTTCAATCCCTCAAAATATTTTCTTTTTCGTACATGCCTTTAACATTTCATAAACTTTCATGATGCGTGTACTTCGTAAAACATGAAAATTTAAAGGTTTAGCCCATCATTATATACTTAATTTCCTTTCAATAAATGCATAATCATATACATAAAATACTACATATATAATTAAATATATATTTATGGGCTTCTATATTTTCTCCTCCGGTCAAGGACTGGTTCAAGTGTGGCCCACTAATTCTAAGCCCCAAAAAGCCGAGACTTAATCTTAAAATGAAACTTAACCCTAAGCTTGACCTGGCCCATTAAACAAATATTAAACTTTAAAACTGGTAAAATACTCGATCCTTCACTTTAAAATCAGTCATTAAATTTTGACAAAATAAAAGTCCCATAAATTAAAAATCTAACTTTAAAATTCAAAGCAAATATTAGGCCCATAAACAAAGGTATTTTGACTTTAAAATTTGGACTAAACATATTAGGCCTATTTCGCTTAAAATCGGACTACATTTTCTGCCTCGACGAGATACATTTTGAGCGGCTAAATCCTAAAATTCATTAAAAATCCATTTCCTAATCAAATCGCTCTCTTTCTGGACCCACGTGACCCTATCTCAATGAGCAGCTCTTGGAACCAACCATAACCGACCAGGATGCCTGCATGATCAACCCTATGTCTGCAAACCCACTGCTCGTGCGCAGACTGCAACCAGGACACGTGCTAACAATAAAACTCATAACTAATTCGTTCCTTGACCAAATCGCTCCCCGTTTGGACCTGCGTGACCCTAAATCAATCAGCTATATATTTCAATCAACCCTGACAACACATACTGCATAGACATATTTATCCGATCCAAACAACTCTACTATCACGCACAGACGACAAGTCAGGACACGTGTTGATCGTAAAATTCGTAACTAATTCATTCCTTGACCAAATCACTCCCTGTTTGAACCCACATGCTCCTAAATCTATGGACTAACTATCGGACCACCCTTGGACCAAACTGTATCCCCATGAACCATACATGTCCGATGCATAACAAGGAACAAATCAAATATGAGTTGAAATCATGATACATGCATGGATCTCAAATACAAAACTTAGATCAAAGAAATTCATATAAAAATCATGCAACATAATTTAAAAAAAGTATATTATGATTTAAATGGTGAAAAAAAGATAGAATTGAGCATGCCTTTTTGAAGAATATCTAGACTATGCGTTACCGGGACGGCGGACTCGAGATAGGGACGCTTGAACCTTGAAACCACCAAGAAACCAAGAATTAGATGGAGGCTTGTGAAAAAGGGGAGAGAGGCATGAGTGAGGGATAGGAAGAGGGAGGGAGGCTAGGTTTTTCAAAAATAATTAGGTAAGGAGAATGAAAGTGTACCAAAAGACCCCTCTCAATACTTTAAATTAGGAAATAAAATATTTTTCCCTCCTTAATCCCCACTAATGAAAACGGGAGAGAGGCATGAGTGAGGGATAGGAAGAGGGAGGGAGGCTAGGTTTTTCAAAAATAATTAGGTAAGGAGAATGAAAGTGTACCAAAAGACCCCTCTCAATACTTTAAATTAGGAAATAAAATATTTTTCCCTCCTTAATCCCCACTAATGAAAACAAATGCTAATTAAAACTCAAAACTTATACTTTAAACCTCAAAATTTCGTACTATAAAATCTCCTAATTTTTAAAATATCGTAAAGCTCATTAAAGCAGCCCGTAAAGGCGAAAAACGGGTTCCCCTCGAATAATATACATAAAAATCTTATTTTTCATAAATACTTCTTAAAAATATAAATTTTAGCTCTTAAAAATATGAGGGCTTAAAAATTTCAAATAAGCTTCACCCCGATCGTCTCCAGTCACGTCAACGCGTCCGGAACACAAACAGGCTAAAAACATGTCATGCACATCTTAAAACAATAAAATATCACTTAATCACATAAAATGACACATAATTTTCTAAAAAATCATTTTCACCCTAGTCATGCACTCATTTCCACGTAGTCAGGATTTCTGGACGTTACAAAACTGGTACAAGAACGTCGCTCTTGAAGAGGGGTTTCCAACCAAGGTACTCCCACTCAAAACTGACCGGCCAATCTTCGGAAATCTGGAGAACAGTAGATCAAGTGAACGGTGACCACGAGGGTTTGGATAATATCTTTTGGGACTCTCGGTAGAGATAAGGAGATGTAGTCTAAAGATAACTAAGTGTTGGTCAACGGTCAAGACTTATATACACACTCTCCACTGTTCCAGTTCAGGCAGACAGACATAACATCAGCTCTCGCTCCAAATAGACCATCTCAGAGCATCCAGCACATCTCTAAGCTGAATCCAGCTTTCTTCCACAGGAAATCCCAAAGCAGTTCACCTATAAGCTGGTGTCCCAAAAACCAGCTCGTGGTAGAAACTCAAACCAGCACAACGAAGCAGTTCAGCTCAGAGTTGTTCCATGCAGATCAGCTCACGTTCGATCTGGTCTATTCCAAACCCAAAGGTTACCTACAGCTTACACCAATTCTCCTAAGCTGATCGCTAATACACTGCTTCTGCTAAAAAGCTCACAAGATACAATCCAACTCAACGCTAAAACTTGCTATCCAGCTCGGAGTTAATCTACTCAACCAGCTCACACCAAAACTGGTCTTAGTTTAACATCAAAATCCATCAGCAGACCTATAAGCTGGAACCAGATCACACTGGACGGGTTCACACCACCTCAGTATAGCTTAGCTCTAAATCTCAGCTGAGTTGATCACCACAACAACATGGTTCTAACTCAAATCAGTAAAGTACATAAGACCAGCTCAGCAGGTCGCTAACTTCGCTGAACCTGAAACAGTTTACTTCAACCAGCTCGTGCAAAACCTTAGACCAGCTGGCAGCAAAGCTGATTCCCATCAACCCCAATTCCCTAAGCTGTAGAATCTCTACTGATAAATCACCAATAAGATCTGATAATCAGTGCTTAAACCCATACTTCAAACCAGTGATAATCTGCACTGAAACCCGAACAGCTTGAAACATCAGCTTAGCACGAAATCTTGGACCAGCATGCATCTAAGCAGTTCCCTTCACCGATAGCTTACCAAGCTGAAAGATCTCTATTGGTTAACTCGTTAATTGCTATCTGATAATTCTCAGTCCTCACAATAAATGTCCATTAAATTTTGAGGAGTTAGCCAGGATGTTTGAGTCAGAGGAGCAATCGGTTCCTGACTATACAGATACAATAGGAGTAGAATAGAATAAAAGGGAACAACAGGTTCTGAAAGTGTAGATATATTGTTTGTATATGAAAATGTAAATAACTACCAGCTCAGAATCCATAAGATCAGCTATGTGGGACGTCAAAGACTCAACATGCACAACCTTCAAAGACATCATAGCAGGAAGCTACATGCATAGAAAAAGAAATGAACTCTTAGATTTTTCTAAAGTAGCTGCTATGCTGCTGAACAAAATGATAATCACATCTCACCAGAATCTAGATCAGAGTAAGTACCTGACCTATCTTTGATTGCTATTTTACCAAAATCACTGGTAGAGCATATTCTTCAAGTCGCTAATAAAGAAGATCAGTCTTTGAATCAAGTCGTAGAGTCGTTGAAGAGTGTTATCAGTAGTATGCAAGTAAATCAGTTAGCTTCGCAAAGCTAAAGACAAAATTACTAAGCATATGGATGTTACAAGCTATGAAAGTTCAAGAGAGGGTTGTACGCCAATCTCACACTCGGATCCATGTTGACCTGATTTATAAACTTGGTCAGAAAAAAATAAAAATTGCAGCAGAAGTATCCACTTTTGGTTCTTAGATAACCGATGTGGTGGAATGCTTAAAGAATGGTCATGATGCCAAAAATAGAGAAAGTAGTAATGTGCAGAGGAATGAAAAGAATTTAAACTTTGGAGTGTAATTGGATTTGACAAGGCCATTTTCGAATTTGAAAAGGCCATTGTCTGACCAAGATCGCTATATGGAATAGAAGAAGTCTCAGATCAGATCTGAGTTCAAGAATTTTTCAATAGAAGTTTTAGCTAGGCATTGGATTAGACTCTTTAGCATTGTACTTGTATTTTTTACAGTGTAATAGACCTCGTAATAAAAAGTTAATTCTTTTAACAAATCTGCTTTTGTCATCACCAAAAATGAGGAATTGTTAAGGATAAAATGTTCTAAGTTTTGGTGATAAGAAATAATTCAGCACGGAGCACAACAGATCAGATCAGACATGACCTATCAACGTTTAAGATTCAGATTAGATCAGAGATTAGCTCATTTCAGGCACTAAGAATAGAACAGAGTGTACTAAATTTAACAAAATAGTTTAAGCTTTGTCAAACAATTTAATAGAGTAGATCCGATCAATTTACAAGAACCGCTTAGAGATCAGATCAACACAGGATATCCATTCAGATCAGGCTAAAGTACAGATTAGTTCAGATGAGTAAAGCAGATAATATTAGAGCTTCACGTTAGATTAGATCATGGTTTTTTATAGGTATTGACTTAACATTATATTTATATTCGTTGAACAACTCATTCATCACTCAGAACATAATCAGAGTTGTTGGAGTACGGGGATTGTTTTTTGGAGAAAAAAGAATGAGCATTTAATGTATCAGTGCGGCAACTTTAAATGCATATTTATTACTTGGAGGCAGCGTCGACTGAGTCTACTTGTAATATTTATTACCATTGAATCAAGAAATTATAAATAGCAGTATCGAAGAATTTGTGAAGAATCTTTGCTGTCAGAACTCTTTCACGCCTAGATAATTCTTCAAAATCATTCTTTGAACACTCCATATCATTTGTTATTTAAATGTTGTATTTCAGTTTAGCTAAAATGAGATTAGGATTTTTATATTATGTTATACATTCATTTAAGCCTTAGATCAATTGTAAGAAAACAGTGGCTATTCTGTTATTAGCAGATAAACTAGGAGTTCAGTTTAGACATGATCTAACTTAGTGGTGTTGGATATACTGCATATTCAATTTAAAGTATTCTAGTGGAAACCTTCCACTTTTGGAAGAATGAGAAAGGTAGAAGCTTGGTTCGAAACAATAAATCCTTGTTTTCTCTATCTATTATATTTACACATTATTTGTCATTTGGTGCTCAAGAATCCTATATAGACTGAGAATGTGAGGACTGTAATTAGCTGAGGTCATTAACGGCTTAATCAGTCCAGATTAGTAGCCAAATAATCGTGATTCTTCCAGTTGGGAGAAGATTGGCTGTGGTGGATCCACTCGGATGCAAGCTGATCCTTCAGTTTGTGCTAAGCTAGTGATGCAGGAAGCAACTTTGGTTTTCAGTCTAGACCAGCACCAGAGCGATCTGGTTCAGTGCCTATACTTATCTTAGGAGGGTGCTGGATGTATAGTTTGTAGAATTCAGCTTGGAAGCTTTCTGAGTAGTTGCGAGCTGGACCAGATTGGGTGCAAGCTGACAGATTAACACTGTGCTATGTTGAGCAGTTCTGAGTTTGCGAGCTGATGTGGCTGTAGCGTGAACCAGTCCAGTGGAGCGGTCAAGGCTGATAGCATTTGGGATGTAGGCATAAGCTGGATGCAGCTTTGGCCCTGAAGCTATGTCACGAGCTGTGTTGACCTTGGAGAGCTATCTTGACCATTGCGATCTGATTTAAGTACGTATATTGAGACCTGGGTGCGTAAGATGATCTGAAAGCTTCATGGTATGGTTGGGACAGTGAAAGCTGAATAGAGTATCGCAATATGGATGAGCGATGCATACTGAACTGATGTACGTACTGTTAGAGGAGAAGGGAGTACGTGACCTGAGCTGGTCGACGTAAGCTGAGAAGTGTAATATGAGTTTTGGAAGCTCTTACTGTTCTGAGATCATAAGGTAAGCGTAGTGCTCTAAGCTGAAGTATGTACTGATGGATGAGAAGCAGGTATGTCTGAGCTGAGTTTCTTATGAGGAGTTTGTTAGTTTGGTGAAACAGTTCTGAGCTGAACTGCTTCGTTGGCTTGAAGGAGTCTTCTGCCGTGAGCTGTTTTGGAGATATCAGCGTAGAGGCGAACAGCTTGAGAGTTTCGCTTGTGAGCGTAAGCTGGGTTCAGCTTAGGAGGTTCTGGGTGCCCTGACCTGACTGTTTAGAACGCAAGTGTTGTGCCTAGTGTTTTGGTGATTTCAGATTTGGCGAGGACGGTTCTTTACACGTAAGTTGGTCAGCGTGTGATCCGATCTGTTGCTGTGAGTTGTGCCGGTGGGCATTTTGAGCTTTCCCGAGCTTATGTGCTATGGGCCGAGAGTGTCGCGGGCTGTTTTGGTTGCCGTAAGTTGGATAAAGCATCCTGAGCTAGTTGCTTGAGTGCGATCTGACCGATGGTGATACGGTGCGTTCAAGTTGTGCTGCCCCATTGAGACCTGATCTGTCTTTTAGCGAACTGGCAGTAGCAGCTCTGAGATGTTGGAGGTTGAGCAGCGAGATGTAACCTGGATTCAGTTTGGGGATGTTTCTGATGTACTGTGCTGAGTAGAAAGATCGCGAGAGGTCCGAACTGTTTGGTAAAGCCAATCTGGGTAAGAGCCACTTTGGTAGGACAGCTTTGGAGAAGGCTGTTGATAGATTTCGTATCAGTGGAGAGCATTTAGGACGATCAGATTAGCTGTAGAGAGCATGATCTGATCTGCTGCTGCAATCTGCATCTCTGCGCGTGGCACAGACTGTTTGTGCGGACAGTTTTGGGTGAGAGTTGATCGTTGTTCCTCTTGAGCTGGAGTGATGCACGAGAGCTGAGTGTGGTTCATGAGCTGGATGTACGCGTGAACTGAACCACGTGCAAAATCTGAACAGATGGAAATGATTTTGAATGTGCAAGCTGAGCTGCTTTACCTGGGCTGAATATAGTTAGGAGGTCTGAGTTGATCTGATATCACTGTAGCCGTAATCTACTGAGAGAGTGGTCTGTAGAGCGTGAGCTGTTGGATGCGAGAGCTGGGTGTTTGTGCGTGCTGAGATGTATGCAGGGCTGTATACAGTGAAGAGACCTGAGCTGAGCTGAAATCACTATAGCCGTGATCTGTTGAGTAGTGAGTATAAATACCCTCTCGTTGACCAACAATTAGTCATATTTAGACCACCCGTCTCTTTATTTTCTTCGGGAAACTCCCGGCAGATATTTTCATACCCTAGGGTTACTGTTCATCCAACCCTATATTTCCAGATAACCGGAGTTCGACTGGTCAGTTTTGAGAGAGAATACCTGGGTTGGAAACCCCTCTTCTAGCTCAACGTTTCAGTACCAGTTTGGAGCCAAGAGGAGGCCGGACGGAGGAAGTCACTGAGAAGCTGTGTTGGCTGTGTTTCGCAATTTCCGGCCGAGTCGAGCTTCGGTTCAGGTAACCGTGTTCTGCTGGTGTTAGTTTCCATTCTTAGCGTTTATCTTTGAGCGGGGTAGTGCTCTTTCATAGCTGTAGTAGCTATTTGGGTTGTGAAGATTCGGCTGAGAGCTGTGTGAGATTGTGCAGAGCTGACTTATTAGATATCGTGCAGATTTGTAACCCTCGTGTGGTTTTGCTGTGAGTTTCTGGCCCTGTGCTGTTGGACGAAAGTCTTCTGGACAGTGTGCATGTATCTGTTCCAGCCTTGAGCCTTGAGTTTAGGTTTTGGTAAGATCTGCACAAGGTACGAATTGATCTTGTGTTTACAGCTTGGAATATGCATGTGAGCAGAGTGGCTGTAGGCTGAGCTGCCGTAGCCTTGTCGTGTATATGTTGAGTTGTTGTACCTTTTATTTCTTGCTCTGAGTTTGTGCATGTTTTGTGCTGACTGTGAGCTGAGTCTTCTTAGCCGTGTATTATGTGATGATTTACTGATATGTTATTGTTGTGCCGTGCTGATTTGCATGTACCTTATTGTATGTTGTTGCATGAGTTTGTTGGCATTGCATACAATCATAGCATATTGAGCCTGAACCTTTGAGAACCGATTGTTGATAAATAGAGTCAATATGCTGATTTTAAAATAAAATGAGGGGTATCGGATGGATCCTGTACCCTCGCCTCCCCGCTGCGAGATTGTGTCTGCCCTGAGGTTTAGTGGGTAGCTCCCACCCCTCGGTAAGCTGAATGGAACCATTTGGGTTGAGCTTTGAGATTTTGTGCTGCTAGTACAGCATGTGGGAAGGCTAGGTAGCTCCCATACTCTCACCTGTGATGTAACCACTGATTATCTGATTAATGAATCACATATGAGTCTATTTTGATCTACTTGACAGCCGATGAGTCTTCGTTGTACCCATCATGCATTGCACGACACATGTTTCATGATTTATTTTATAGTTGTATGATGATGATCTTCGTACTGAGGTTTGACCTCGTTTGTTTCTTATTGGGGCTGCCTTGGCCGTATGTTGGCCATTGCAGGCCTTTTTCAGGTAGATCAACTGGACCGAGAGATGAGTCAGCTAGTGAAGCCCCAGGCGTTGAGTTCAGTTAGATATATATATATATATATATATGCTATATCGAGTCATTACTAGGAGATGCCCTGTGTACTTGTAGCTGTTGATTCGATTTTGAGTTGCATGTATATATATTTGTTGTGGTTTCTCTACTGACTTTTGATTTAAAGTCTTTATTTTGAGTAGGAACCTACTTTGAATTTATGATTTTTAGTCAGGTCAAAAAGAAAAAATTGTATCTACTTTTAAGCTTCCGTGTTTTGCAAGGCACAACGACTCAGCTGTGCAATAAATCTCAATCACTCAGCAGAATCCAAATCGCAGCGACTCAGCTGGCTATCACGACTCAGTGACGACATTAGATTTCTGCACACGGCGACTCAGCCGGAAAATCACGACTTAACGATATTCAGGTATCAAATAATTGCAGGCTCAATATGCTATGCGTGAATGCGATGATAATGAAATCATGCAGTATGCAATATATCACAAACAGCACCATCAATCAGCTGTAAGTTCACTCGCAGATAAGATCAGCACAACTCAGGCATAGTACACAGCACGTAAACACACATACATAATATGTTCTCATGTTCATCTCAAGGCTGTAAGTACGAGATCAATCCGTACCTTTCCCTGAGCAGCTAATATCTCAACAGATCACACGGGAACACATCTTCAACAACCTGCTCAAACCTGCTGCCCGACTAGCTCCTCAAGAACTCAACAGAAGCTGCCTACAAGCTCAAATCTGCCAAGAAATCTAATAATCAGCTCATACAGCTTATGGGCTAAAACCTCGTAGCCTAAATCAGCTACCTCAAATCTACAGAGCACTATACATTTCAGGCCCCGTGCTAATTACTCACAATTAACACATAATAAACGCATAAATACGTAAGCTAAAATCAGGGCTTAAAAATTTTTCGAAATCATTTGGGCCTGAGCGTAAAAACATACATTCAAAATATCGATAATCAAAATATAAGTTAACTCAAACTTATACAAACCAAGTAGCAGTGAATCTCAAGTCTAATACAATTCCCCAATACATAGAAACACGGGGAATCCCCCGGTTCGATACATAATAGAAGTAGACTGGGACTCAAGAGAACGGGGACCGACCAGCTGTACCACTACTCTGTCCAGCCTGGCTACCTGAAGATCCTGCAAATGGGTAACACAGACCCAAGACACAAAAGCAGGAAAACAAATCAATAAAATCTCAATCACTCAGCAGAATCCAAATCGCAGCGACTCAGCTGGCTATCACGACTCAGTGACGACATTAGATTTCTGCACACGGCGACTCAGCCGGAAAATCACGACTTAACGATATTCAGGTATCAAATAATTGCAGGCTCAATATGCTATGCGTGAATGCGATGATAATGAAATCATGCAGTATGCAATATATCACAAACAGCACCATCAATCAGCTGTAAGTTCACTCGCAGATAAGATCAGCACAACTCAGGCATAGTACACAGCACGTAAACACACATACATAATATGTTCTCATGTTCATCTCAAGGCTGTAAGTACGAGATCAATCCGTACCTTTCCCTGAGCAGCTAATATCTCAAAAGATCACATGGGAACACAGCTCCAACAACCTGCTCAAACCTGCTGTCCCGACTAGCTCCTCAAGAACTCAACA
>KQ998948.1:74305-93988 GCA_001598015.1 Dorcoceras hygrometricum
TCAATTAATTGGATTGATTGCATGTTTGGGATGATCGAGAGCCGTGCCCAATGTGTTAGGTGTATGCTCTAGGTTTCGCGATTTTGGTTGTAAATATTGTTGATATATCATTTATGAAATGGGTCTGGTTTATGGCCCGTTCCCACCCCTTAAAATTGTATCCCAACGTGTCATGGATATTTAATGTAAATATTAGATTTAGTGGGAGGACATTTGAAGATGGTGGAGATGATGATCAAAGATGTTGAAGACCGAAGATCTGTAAAACCGGAAGCAAATGTAATAGGATTGCATTGCATACTTCATTTCACCTAGTACTGGACCCAGGTCCGTGATTGGCAACCAAGGACCGCATAGCTCTCGCGATCGATCATCCCAAAAGTTTATGTATATTCGATATATATTTGTTGAATCCGCATGTTAAATTATGATTTAATATTTTGAGACCAAATTTTCAAAATTAAAATCCCTCGTTTTAAATATGATTTAAAACCGATATCAAGATTAAAAGTTTATTTGATAAACTAAGGGAATTTAAATTTGTTTAAATTCTCCTACCTTCCATCAACAATGTGTGTACGTCGATGCTACCCGCATACATGGCCGGACTCATATTATTGATGGGGTTATGTATGCCGGAAAGCTGTACACGTCATTGACACTCGCTGTAAGTCGGTTGGAACTCCCTTTAACGTTGGCTCATATTATTGGGGACATTAAGGGGACCGTCCTTCACGACTCAACATTGATGGGTCATCTTGACACGTGATAGTAATCGGCGTCATATTATTGGGCCCTTACTGGACGTGAGGTAAATACATGGAGGTTGCATCGGTTGCAATTGGACTCTACCTTTTGAGGGTCATGGTTGGCTGATATTATTCGGGACCATGATCGCTTGATTGGACTCTGTGTACCCACTAAGGAAACTTGCTTTCTCGATTTCATTAGAGGGTGGTGAAATCGTTAAAATAGTGCGAGGGTAATTCATAAAACTAAATGACCTTGTTTTATGTCTTAGAGTTTTTCATATATAGTTAGTAATGCATGTCTGTTTTTCTTTTCAGTATAAATTGCTTATAAATGTCTTCGATCAAAAAACCACTCGCTGCTATACTGGATAGCAACAAGTTCCCTGGTCTGAACTACCAAGACTGGCTTCGAAACCTCAATATTGTATTGGCTTCGGAGAAGCTCCTCTACACGCTAGACAAGAGCACTCCGAAGGAATCCCCTGCCGATATCAGCCCTGAGGAGCTGACAAAGCTTAACAAATGGTGGGACGACGAGCTTAAGACACGATGCTATATGATGGCATCGATATCCAACGAAATGCAACGGCGCTTTGAGAAGACGATGTATGCTGCTGACATACACCTTCATCTTAAGGAACTGTATGGGGAGAACTCTCGACATGAGAGGTTTACCACTGTCAAGGAGCTTATGACGAGCCGCATGCGCGATGGGACTTCGGTCCGCGAGCATGGGGTTCGTATGATTGGGCTCATTGAAAAGTTGGTGGGCCTTGATATCACACTTCCACATTAGCTGTCTGTGGATTTGCTTCTCCTCTCACTACCCGCTGCATTCGACCCCTTTTTGGTCAACTTCAACATGTACAAGCTGGAATCCACCCTTGAAGAGGTGGTGAACATGCTCGTAGTGTTTGAGGGAACCATAAAGAAGGACAAGCCCGTCCTCCTTATGGGCTCTTCTTCCTCTGCGAAGAAGGGGCCCAAACGTAAGGGTAAGAAGCGTTTTGCCCCTGCGAAGGAGGAAAATCCCACCTTGGAGGAGGAACTGCAAGGAGTACCTTGAGCAGTTGCGAACTGCAAAAGGTATGTTCTATATCAAAATAAATATGTCTCTTAATTCGACTTCTTGGGTACTTGATACCGGATGTGGATCTCATATCTGCAATGATTTGCAGGTGATGACAAGAAGCCGACGTCTTAGAGAGGGTGAGACCCACTTGAGGCTGGGCAATGGAGCAAGGTTTGCTGCAGTAGATATAGGAGATGTTTATTTATTTCTGTCTTCAAATTTTAAGTTGTTATTGAAAAACGTTTTATTTGTTGCATCTGCGATGTGAAGTACCATGTTTCATTGGTAGGGAACATTGTGATGTTCTGAGCATGCAGATGGATAGTGACCTGATGATCTATCGAACTACCCTCGTTTGGACTTTCCAAGTGGTTACCATTTGTCGAGTGGATAAGTCTGAGGTCTTGGTTGTACTGATTAATCCTCACTAATCGAAACGTAATTGAGACTCTACATGATAGGCGCCTCACTTTGACCCGTTTACCGACTCACTTGGGGTCATTAGGTGGCGGGATTGGGTGAGGTCCCGATGCATGTAGGAGTCGATGCTTCGTTGTCGAGGATTCACCGCTCGCTTTCATGCGTGGATATCCTATGCTATCTGAGGAGATAATAGTGTATAAATCTCTGGCCAGAATACTGGATGTGTTTTAGGTAAATGGGTTTACCTGGTAACACTCGCGATGTCACTATTTAATCTCTAAGATGTATGCATAGTTATCGGATCTCTAGCGACTCTCGATTTACCAATGGTCGTTGATCTGATCGGGACCACGACCGGAAACACGAGTCCTTTGTCAGCCTGCACTAGATGGCCTGATGAATTTGGCACGAACGGAATCTCCTCATCACGCTGATCGGAACAAGTCCGATCACACGATCAACAGCGGCGGCGGCACGGCGGCGCGGCGGTGGAGGGGCGACGGCCGTGAGGTTGGGAGCAGAGGGGGGCGGCGCACACTCTAGGTCTAGGGTTATGAGAGTGTAAGTTATGTTGTGATCTAGCCCTAGACCAAGTCTAGTATTTAAATCATACATGGGCTTGAACCGGCCATGAACATTCGGTTCATTTAAATCACCGTGGTTTCATCATAATCCCGATCGTCGATCAGATCGGACCGATCAACACAGTTTCCAAAACTGAGTATTATGATGCGAAAACAATTTTTCAGACCACCTAGTCCAAAATTACAGTTTAGCCCCTCAACTTTGGGAAATCGCAATTTGACCCCTGTTGACTTTCAGGAAGTCGTACTCCCTAAAATCCTTCTCCTATGCTCAAAACATTTAGCTCAGTTTCCGTGCGGGAATCGTGATTCCAGTACTTGTGTGACCCTCAATGGTTCAGGGATACAGCTAGCTGTGGGCCCACAACCATTGTGACTCCGAAATCACAATTTCGGACTGACCCATCGGATCATGGTAAAGCGCCTAGCAACATCGCCCCATGATCCTCTAGGTATCACTGATAGTGCCTGCAAGAACCAGTTGGTCATGGTTAGCATACAGTACGGTCCTTTCAACACATATATCCCGATCATATCAACGATCATTGGTAAATCGAGAGTCGCTAGAGATCCGATAACTATGCATACATCTTGGAGATTAAATAGTGACATCGCGAGTGTTACTAGGTAAACCCATTTACCTAAACCACATCCAGTACTCTGGCCAGAGATTTATACACTATTATCTCCTCAGATAGCATAGGATATCCACGCATGAAAGCGAGCGGTGAATCCTCGACAACAAAGCATCGACTCCTACATGCATCGGGATCTCACCCAATCCCGCCACCTAATGACCCCAAGTGAGTCGGTAAACGGGTCAAAGTGAGGCGCCTATCATGTAGAGTCTCAATGACGTTTCGAGTAGTGAGGACTAATCAGTACAACCAAGACCTCGGACTTATCCACTCGACAAATGGTAACCACTTGGAAAGTGCGAACGAGGGTAGTTCGATAGATCACCAGGTCATATCCATCTGCATGCTCAGAACATCACAATGTTCCCTACCAATGAAACATGGTACTTCACATCGTAGATGCTAGTCTCAAGCTCGGGCGGCCTTGTCCTCATTTTGACGGTCCAATCGACTAGGAACGAGTTCAGAATACACAGTGACTATTAGATGTGTTTCATGATAGCCATCATATCCACTATCACATCTAACATACACTATGGTGCATTCTCGGTCTTTATCCAACACAATTGTTAACATCATTACATAATGAAAATAAAGAATGCCATAAAGAAATGCGTATTTCATAAATAAAGATCGTTATACACAAGAGTCAATAAAAACCCACACGCCACAAGTTGGCTAGTTGGGCATCTACTCTAACAATCTCTCACTTTCCCTATAGCCAAATACTCATCAGACGCAGTCCCATTGTTTCGTGATGTTTTTCAAACAACGGTCCTGGCAAGGGCTTCGTAAGTGGATCAGCAATGTTGTCTGCAGAGGCGACTCTCTCAACTGCTATGTCACCTCTAGCCATAATATCCCGGATAATGTGGTATTTCCTCAGTATATGTTTGGATCTTTGGTGAGACCTAGGCTCCTTTGCTTGCGCAACGGCACCCGTGTTGTCGCAGTACACCGGGACTGGACCAACTCCATCAGGGATTACGCCCAACTCTTGGACGAAATTCCTTATCCAAATCGCCTCCTTAGCAGCAGCTGATGCTGCGATGTACTCAGCATCAGTGGTTGAATCCGCGATGGTGTCTTGCTTGGAACTCTTCCAAGAGACAGCACCACCATTGAGCATGAATACAAATCCAGAGGTTGACTTCGAATCATCCACGTCACATTGGAAGCTAGAATCAGTGTAGCCTTCCAATTTCAGTTCACTACCCCCATAGACCATGAACATATTCTTAGTCCTTCGCAAGTACTTAAGAATATCTTTCACAACCTTCCAATGCATTTGGCCGGGGTTGGCCTGGTAGCGGCTCATGACACTCAGAGCATATGCGACATCCGATCTAGTTGAGATCATGCCATACATAATACTACCTATTGCCGAGGCATATGGCACACGTGTCATACTCTCTATCTCCTCATCAGTCTTCGGACACATAGACTTAGATAGATTGACCCCCGTGGCACATAGGTAGGTGTCCTCACTATGACCCGTTTACCGACTCATTTGGGGTCATTAGGTGGCGGGATTGGGTGAGGTCTCAATGCATGTAGGAGTCGATGCTTCGTTGTCGAGGATTCACCGCTCGCTTTCATGCGTGGATATCCTATGCTATCTGAGGAGATAATAGTGTAATAAATCTCTGGCCAGAGTACTGGATGTGTTTTAGGTAAATGGGTTTACCTAGTAACACTCGCGATGTCACTATTTGATCTCCAAGATGTATGCATAGTTATCGGATCTCTAGCGACTCTCGATTTACCAATGATCGTTGATCTGATCGGGATATATGTGTTGAAAGAACCGTACTGTACGCTAACCACGACCAACTGGTTCTTGCAGGCACTATCAGTGATACCTAGGGGATCATGGGGCGATATTGCTAGGCGCTTTGCCATGATCCGATGGGTCAGTCCGAAATTATGATTTCGGAGTCACAATGGTTGTGGGCCCACGGCAAGCTGTATCCCTGAACCATTGAGGGTCACACAAGTACTGGATTCACGATTCCCGTATGGAAACTGAGCTCAATGTGTTGAGCATAGGAGGAGGATTTTAGGGAGTACGACTTCCTAAAAGTCAACAGGGGTCAAATTGCGATTTCCCAAAGTTGAGGGGCTACACTGTAATTTTGGACTAGGTGGTCGGAAAAATTGTTTTCGCATCATAATACTCAATTTTGGAAACTGTGTTGATCGGTCCGATCTGATCGATGATCGGGATTAATTTACACTCTCATAACCCTAGACCTAGAGTGTGCGCCGCCCCCCTCTCTTCCCAACCTCACGGCCGCCGCCCCTCCACCGCCGCGCCGTCGTGCCGCCGCCGCCGTTGATCGTGTGATCGGACTTGTTCCGATCAGCGTGACGAGGAGATTCCGTTCGTTCCAAATTCATCAGGCCTTCTAGTGCAGGCTGACGAAGGACTCGTGTTTCCGGTCGTCGACCTGATTAGGAGGATCTACCGCCGCCTACATTCGAAGAGCCAGATTCCCTGTGAATTTGGTTGGAGCCAGGCGCCTAGACGCCAGCAGGGTGACATTCGATAAAACATCCTATGTATGTTTTATGATTTGATTTAAATGTATTGAACAATTTCCGGGGCAATTTTTAAACTTTCGCTGCGCCCCCAGGAAACGGGATCCGGATCCAACACTGCGCCAACATTCCTACCAATACAGTCAGACCACTTGGACTCTGAACCGTGCATGTGTGTTGTTGAAACTTGACTATGTAACCTTTGTCACACAGCTGACTAATGCTAATCAAATTATATCGAAGGTTATCAACAACTAAGACATCAGAAATAGATATTACCGTGGATAAGCTTACCCTTACCCACAGTGTTACCATATGCATTATCACCAAACACAATTTTCGCGCCTTTGTGAGGAATCACGTCTGTTAGCAGCTTTGGATTTCCTGTCATATGTCTTACACAGCCGCTGTCCAGGTACCATAAATTTGATACATCAGCTGGTTCGTACCTGTTATCCTGCAATCATGAAAACCAGCTTTTGGTACCCAATTTTACTTGGGTCCAGATCGGATTACCCCTTTCGAGACCCATACTTGAATTACTTTCACAATTTTCCCAGTATGCGGGTCCACAAAGGTCTGTGCATAATTACTGTGAGATCTATTGAGTTTTGATTTCATCTTCTGACCATTTAGATCTCTCCTTGGCTGATTCTTTGTCCAACCAGATTTTTCCTTCCTTGAATTATGCCTCGGTTGGTTGGGAACAAAAGACTTGGAACCAGCTTTCGCTTTATCCTTGTCCAGCTTGTTCTTTAGCCAGCTGGGCTTGGAATTCTCAGGTCTTTGAAAACCGATACCAGCTTTTCCATTATCGCTCAACTTGGGAGAGTTCTGGTCATCAAACGTTATTGACTCAAAGCAATCATATATCACGTCAGCTTTGACAAAGCTCATCTTATTGAACTTGTCATATGCTGGTTGTGATTGAGTACTTGTCTCTCCTTCACTGCTTTCACTACTGCTGAAACCCAAACCAGTTCTATCGTGCACTGATTTTTGGGTTTCATGCATCTTGTGGAGAGCACGAGCCGATTGGTTCCAGGATCTCATTTCTTTAGTTAGTTTTTCAACTTCAGCCTTGAGCTCACTGGACTCACTTCTCAACAATTCATTCTCAACTGTCAGCTTACTCAACTCAGTCTTCAAGCTGTCAATATCCTCAAGCTCATCAGAACTTGATTCAATCGAACTACTTTTTAGACTCATGTTTTCAGCTTTAGCTTCCTCGAATGAGTGAGAAAGCTTCCTGTACTCTTTGACCATGTCATTTAGTGCAGTGACATCAACTCAGTCTTCAAGCTGTCAATATCCTCAAGCTCATCAGAACTTGATTCAATCGAACTACTTTTTAGACTCATGTTTTCAGCTTTAGCTTCCTCGAATGAGTGAGAAAGCTTCCTGTACTCTTTGACCATGTCATTTAGTGCAGTGACAAGATCTTCTCGTATAAATGCAACATTGGAGAAGTAAAATACCTCATCATCTGATGTTTGGTCAGCCATTAGACAGTGAACCTCCTCCTGTTCACTATCGCTGGATGATGAGCTGCTGGATGAAGATTCTGAGTCAGTGTCCGCCCAGCTCTTTGTGCTTTCCTCAGCCATAAACACTTTGCGGTCATGCTTGCGGCTGGGTTTCTTGTCACTTCTCGTCCTCATCCGCCTATCCTTGGATCTCTCCTTGGATCTCTCAACAGCTCTTTCATCATTCTTTTCATCTCGCTTGTATCGCTCATCCTTCTTGTCATCTCTCCTATATCTGTCATCTGATCTCTTGTCGTCTCTGGGTCTATCCTCCTTTCTTGGCCTATTGCAATCAGCTGCAAAATGCCCTGGACGATCACAATTGTAACATTTCATATCAGAAGCAGTTTTATCAGATTTATGAAAATTATTGTAAGGAGAAGAAGGGTGAAAGGATCTTCTCATGAATTTCCCAAACTTCTTGACGAAGAGGGACATGACGTCGTCGCTGAGTTGGTCAGCTGATTTGCTGGTGCTTGGATAGCACTGTTCAACAAGTGTAGCAGCTAGCGCTTTCGTCGGCTGGGAGGTTGAGGGTACTTCAGATCTTGTCTCGAGTTCAAATTCATATGCTTTCAAGTTTGCGAACAGATCATGAAGCTCCATTTTGTTCAAATCCTTTGATTCCCTCATAGTCATTGTCTTTACGTCCCACTCCTTGGGCAATGCTCTCATCACTTTCAGCGCCAACTCTCTGTTGCTGTATTATTTGCCCAAACTGTTTAGCTCGATCACTATTGCACTGAATCTCTCATCGAACTCTGTCATTGTTTCTCCATCCTTCCTCTTGATGGACTCGTACTTTTGCTGAGCGACTGTTAGCTTGTTCTCCGTCGTCTCGTAGCTTCCTTCACATATCTCCAGCTTTTCCCAGATGTCTTTTGCTGTGGCGCAGGTTTTGATTTTGCTGAACATGTTTTTGTCCTTGTCCAGCGTCTTGTATAGGATGTCCTTGGCCACATTGTCCAAGTTGGCTTTCTTCTTGTCATCATTTGTATATTCATGTCTGGCTTTCTCTAGGAATTGAGGCTCGCCATTTGTTACAGCAAACGCCAGATTGGGCTTCATTATCTTCAATGTCCCTTCAGTGATAACAGTCCACATTTCGTCATCCATAGCAACCAGATGCGCTTGCATGCGTATCTTCCAGTCGTCATAATCTTCTCTGGAAAACAAAGGAATATTGTTTTGAGAAGTATACATATTGATATAAAATAGCGCACAAACAAATACTGTTCAATAACTGAGAAGCGCCTGCTCTGATACCAATTGATGGTCCCAAAAATAGGATCAAAACAAGTACAGGAGTTCAGAAGGGGGGTTGAATGAACTCCTTCAATTTTTCTATTTCAAATTCTTTTCAAAACATTTTACACGCTCTTCTTAACTCAAGTTCGAGTTACCAAACTTGAGGTATCTCAGTTAAGTGCAAATCTCTCGGCTAACTAAAAAGTGCGGAATGAAGCCGATCAATTTGTGAACAGTGAATAGTAAATAAATGCGTAAATGTAAAGAGATAAAGGGACAGAGTTTGTTTCTGGAAGTTCGGATATAAATATCCTACGTCTCCTCTTCTTCCTTTTCAGGAAGGTTTCACTAGAAGATTTGATGAGTGTAGTCCTTCTACAAACACCCAGTCACCGAGCCTCGCTCAAGGTGAACTCCTAGCAACTCCACAAACTTCCACGCAGACGCAGCTGCTGGTTTACAACACTTTGTAATATCTTCAAACGGCTTTGAGAGAACGTTTGTTACAAACTCAATCAAAGGACTACAACAATGAATACACGTATATGAGACTGTAAGATCATCTGGTTTCTAAACAAAGAAACTCGATTGAACACGTGAACCATAGGATGACTTGAAAGTATATCAATGAATACAAGTGGTTGTGTTCTTCAAGTCTTTGAGCTTCGTGAGAATAACTTCAGTATGTGATGAAAGATCATAAAGCAATTTTGCAGAGTTTTAGCAATAGCAATAGCGAGAGTTATTCTTCGATTAAAAACTGCTGGTATTTATAGTCTTCGCTCAACGGTCATTTGAATTGCTAAGGAAATAAAATCCTTTTTGAAATTCTAATAATCTGTAACCGTATGCTCTGCTCCACTACAAGATAAATTTCACACTGTCAGAGCTAATTTGTCGATTTCCATATCTGTGCAATAACCGTGTAACAACCTCTGTAAATATGTACTATTTACCAAAAATAGTACCGACGTTGTCTCCTAATTTTCAGGCAATTGTACGATTCTACTGATCTTTTCCATATTGAGTAATCAATCGTATTTGAATCACTTTAAGCTTGCGCCTGAAATTCTTTATCTTAACCAGCTCCAACTTCCTTCATCGCTCATAATGTTGCGACTGGAAAGTGTTCAAGTATATGCACCGACTGGTTTCTTTATAAAGTCCAACGACTGGTTAGTTCAAACGCCGTCGTTTTAACTTATCCAAACGACATCGTTTGCTATACATCCTCGACTGGTTAAATAACATTGTAGCTCTCGTCTGTATGTACAAACTACTGTAGCTCTCGACTGGTTTCAAAAACCATCGACTGATTCCAATACGCTGTCGTTCCAACTTATTTAAATGCTGTCGTTTTGCACACGCTAACATTCGAATACTTGCGTCTGATTCAAGAACACTGTATCCTACGTCTGGTTATAAAAAAACTGTAGCCAACGTATGATTATAAAAACACTGTAGCCAACGTCTGATAGTTCAACATTACTGTAGCTTGCAACTGATTCGATACCAAAAACTGGTTTACTGTAGCTTGCGACTAAATCACTGTAGCTTGCGACTGATTCGATAACAAAAACTGATTCACTGTAGCTCTCATCTGGATTACTGTAGCTAGCTTCTGGATAACCCAACAACTGAAATCCAACTACCGGAACCCTGTAAAATCATCGTCTGAGTAAACCTGTCGTCTGGATGCACAACTACTATTAACAACGACTGACTATCCAGATTTAACTTAACTTTGTTATCACCAAAACTATAAATTTTATCCTAACAATTTTTATGTTGTACTCCGAGATGATTCAGCTTAGGTCCACTCTGGACTAATACTGTAATTTCAAGTTTAATTCTTCTTTATTTTAGCTTTGATTCGAAGGTATAACTCTAATCTGTTCAAAGTTATACCCAATTTCAAGAGATATTTCATCAGCTTAGAGCTCTGCTGTTCGTTATTCGTTTCTATAGCATGAGCTGATTTTAGTTTTCTTCTTCAATTGAACTCCGATGAAATCCCGGTAGCTTTCAAATATCAAAAGAGTTTTCAAATAGCAAACCATATAAGAAAGCGATCTGTTTCAGATCAAAGAGAAGAAAGATTTACAAAAAGTTTAAAGGAAGTATATTTCAAAAGTTTGTGATTTGTGACGAATATCCGACATTCAACAGAGGGTGTGTGGTAACATGTCGATGGATCGGAGTGCCCTGCCAACAGAGGGTGTGTCGTAATTGGTCGAAGGATCAAGTGCCCTTCCAACAGAGTCAAAAATTATGGAGTGTGGACAACGGAAAAGGAGTCGTTGGGTTCGCTCCACCTAAAACCAGTTAAGCTTGATCAAGTGAATAGAGGACTTAAAGAAAAGCTTTCGTTCACACTTTACCAGAGAAAATGAGGAATACCATGGGTTGTTATATAACCAAGTATTCGAGAAAGCTATGATTTAAAGTTACTTCATTTAATATCAGTAAATGTTTTTAAATAGCAGTAAATGTTTTAAATACCAATAAATGTTTTAAATGTTTCAAGCATTTTCAGTTTATGCTTTCTCAGTTTTCAGTTCACTAGTTTACGGTTGTTTAGCTTTTCAGTTCTATCAGCTTATGAGCTTTCAGTTTATAGTAAAAACTATTTTTATGCATGTACTGCCTGACTTCGTTATTTCCAGATTTGCTTATTGAGCCTCTAGGCTCACTAGGTTTAGAGTTGCTGGTTGGTTCGAGCTGGATCAGATCGGGGGTGTTTATCGTGGAACCTGCGCTTTCGCGCTAGCCAGATTTCACAGTTTTTGTTTAGTTCTGTTTTGAGTTAATTCGGTTCGTATCGAAATTGTATCAGTTATTTCATATACATTTCTCTGTAAATTGAACGAAAATATTTTGCAAGGTTTTAGTCCAGTTCCGCATATCCTATAAGCCTTGAGCTCTTTTCCTTCCGGTCGTGATCTGAACTTTCCCTTTCAGTTCGTACAGAACTTGTATAAGATATTTCATATGACGTCTCTACAACCCGAGCACAATCAATTTGAAATTTTTTGTTTGAATTCCGCATAGTTTATAAGTACTGAGATGTTGTTAAGTTCGAACTATGGAATTTCTAAAATTTTGCAATTTTCTCAAAAGTATTTGGTTAGTTGTCTTTTGAAACAACTCATCACCAGTAGAGCCTATGTGATTGACAGCAGACCAGACTAAACCAGACTCTGCAATAGTTATAGATAAAAAATGTGTTATCACTAGTATGTCTAGTTTTGTTAGATTCCGTTGCAACCCATTTTTGTATCAGAAGTTGATAAGAAACCACCAATCCAACCTGATGTGTTACCGATAAGTTATTGTGTTAAATCGAGAGAAACTTAGATATTTTCGTTTACCGATAGCTTAATGTTTCTGGATGTCTCCTTAGATATTTTAGTTTACTTTAGACTAAGGTAATCTTATAAGCCGTTAATCACTATTGAGCTAAGTTCGCGATCTATTAATTTTCTCTAATCTGATTTTAAGTCACCATCTGTTTTTTTTGTTCTGAGCTGATCGAAGTCGCGATCTGATTTCATTGTCCAATCTGAGTTGACTTTGTTTGATCATCGTAATCCAGTCTGCTCATTTAAGTTGTGTTGACTTTTCCTAATCTGAGTTGACTAAACAGACCAGATCTAATTTTCTATTCTGAGCCAGTACGCTCGCATTCTGTTGTACTTCGAGCTGATTCAGCTTAGGTCCACTCTGGACTGATACTGTAATTTCAACTTTAATTCTTCTTTCTTTCAGATTTGATTCGAATGTATAACTCTAATCTGTTCGAAGTTATACCCAACTTCAAGTGGTAGTTCATCAGCTTAGAGCTGTGCTGTTCATTTTCGTTTCTATAGCCTTATCTGATTTTAGTTTTCTTCTTCAATTGAACTCCGATGAACTCCCAGTGGCATTCGAATATTAAAAGAGTTTTCAAATAGCAAACCATATAAGAAAGTGATCTGTTTCAGATCAAATAAAAGAAAGATTTACAAAAAGTTTAAAGGAAGTAATTTCAAAATTTTTGTGATTTGTGACGAATATCAGACGGTCAACAGAGGGTGTGTGGTAACTGGTTGACGGATCGGAGTGCCCTGCCAACAGAGGGTGTGTGATAATCGATCGACGGATCGAAGTTCCCTGCCAATAGAGTCAAAGATTAAGACGTGTGGACAACGACAAAAGAGTCGTTGGGTCCCGCTCCACCTGGTACCAATTAAGTTTGATCAAGCGAATGGAGGACCTAAAGAAAAGCTTTCGTTCACACTTCACCAGAGAATACGAGGAATACCGTGAGTTGTTATATAACCAAGTATTCGAGAAAGTTATGCTTTAAAATTATCTATATTTAGATCTCTAAACAGTGGTAGGGTTGATTTAACTTATTTATTTATTGTCACAGCTGCTGTGAAATCGGCCACGTTCAAGTGGGTGGTGTGTTAACTTTTTAACGAGATGATGATAAAATCTGATTTAACAATAATTATTAGTTATTGTATTTATACTACTATTTGCCTAATTGTGGTCAACACTATCATTAAATGTTACTTTTACCACAGTAGTGTCATTTACATCCTTCAACGCACAATTTTCTTTGGTAATGACGACTCGAGTGATTAACTGTAATTATCATTGTTGAAACTAATACTATATTGTATTAATGAGTATTTATTAAAAAATGGAACATTTCCAACGTCACATAAAACTATTTTTCTTGTCCAGCACCTCCAATGAAAATTATAGAAAAAGCTTAAAAAATCAATAACCAATTTTTTCCCACAATTATGATTGTAGCGTCTCCGATCTTGTTATATCATTTTACACCTTAATTCAGATCACAGCTGGAATTACAATGTAAATAACATCATGGGAAGAAAATTATAGGGCGTTCATAGTTTGGTCTGTGTCCGTACCAACATAAAATTAGTCAAATAGTCCAAGCCCAAAGAAAATTGGGCAGGCGAGTTCATAGGCTGTGTCTGTGTCTGTGTCTGCACCATACGTTTTAATTTGAATTTAAGTAATGAAGCGGCAGAATCGTTTGACGAAGAAACTGTGGGATCATGACTCAAAGTCCCATGAGTAAAGAGAAACAGAAGTCGGTAGAATAGATCAAACATCAGAAATCGTTCAACTCACCAAATTCTTTGAAAATATTCATCTTTCTCATTCGAACATTTTCAGTCATTTTATTAATTTTAACAGTATTTTCATGTCTTTGTGATACCACTAATAAATCCATCCCGGGACCCGAGAAAAGAGCTCATATTTAAGAGCCACTGATAACCATCCATCTTGACTCCACCTGATCACCTCGATTTTCGGGAATATTTCACTAATCGAGCATATCACCTTGGGACAACGGTTTATATGTCAGGCCTCGTGCTCACATCAGAGATAAACCACGGAAAAACAAACGGAAGCAACTACAAAGTGGTTAAAATTTTTGCTTAGGCCTGACGATTAAAAACAGATAATTTAAAAATACAAGATACTCAAAAATAATCACAGCTTTATAAATCCACAACAATACGAACAGTCAAGTACAACAACTGTCCAACGCCTGAATACAACACAAGTACTGGTAGACTACTAGCCATATAAAACTAAGCATCACCCGGGACATCCCACCCGCAGTGATACTAGTGCATATAAATACTATACATAACTGGGACACTCTAACCACCTCTTGGGGCACCACCAGCTGGATCAAAACCTTGACCAGATACAAATCCTTGAAAACCTGAACAACAAACAGGCAAACAAACACAACAGCCCCAGAGGGACAAAGGGGTCAAACCCCAGTACGGAGAACTACTATAAAACAGCTATGAATTGCAAAAGATAATATGCAAATGCTATTCATGAGAAACAGGACAACAGCCGTAGGCTTCAACCAAGGAAGGGAGCCAAGGAAATCAAGCACAGCTCATCAGTTGACAACAGATTCCGCGAAGAATGGTGGCCACGGTGTATGTACAAGCATATGGGAATTACCCACTCATCTTTACACCACACCCGAATATCAGATGCATCAATAGCTCAACCTGCCGTTGCCAAACCCATGAATTGTGGTAGTTAACCACTCGACGCATGGTGGCTAACAATTCCAGTAAGGAGATGAGAGTGGTATTGCCGCTCGCCCTCACATCCTGGTAAGAACAGATGCAACACAACAAGGCACAGCTACAACAGCTGAAATGGAAATGACAATGTGTATGCAATGCAACAGCTGAATCAGCACTAAACAACAATGCAATGCGTACACAGCAAACACATAATATCCATGCCGATTCCAAGCCGTAATACAAGCTCAACATCCATACCTCTGCTACTGAGCTACAATTACCACACGCAGCTGCCACAACGAAGTCCGAGCAACACAGATCTGTCACCTGCTAAGCCAATACAAGCTACTACTCAAAGACCGAAACATAAAACAACAGAAGCTGGGAGCTACAACTCCACCAGCGCTTATCTACATTCCTAATACAACGGAAAGCTCTAACAAAGTTTAAAGGTATAATTCTCACTTACCCCAACGAACTACCGGCACGGCAGGGACGCTTATGCTAACAAACTACACAAGGGAGATGTCTTAGCGATCCTGCGATCCTCTTCCAGCTCCTCCCAAGCCTTCTAAAGAGGAATAGAACGAAGCGCCTTAGCAAGAGGAGTCCAAGCTACCACTCCCACTCTCGTCGGAGCTGTCTCCACCGGCAATTAGGACGGATAAGGTTACTGTGAACAGTAACTAGGGTATCGCGACAAGATAAGGTTCACGGAAAATATTTCTAAGTGTCGGGGAAACAATAATAGAGAACAACAGCTAAGTCCCCTATTTAAAAGTCACCACTGACTATTGGGAAACAGGTCCACCGATAAACTCAGTTGTCACAACTAATATTCCCAACCAACAGCTGAAATCTCGCATCAGCTATGCCATATAGCTAAACAGCGAATAACTAAACAAAACGATGTCGCACGGAGAGAGGGACACGTCACCACAGAACACGTCACTCGCTAGCCACTGCTGATCGCTAACCAACAGCTGATTACTACGCAAAAACTGATCTCTCGCAACACAGCTGAATACGCGATAACACACCAACAGCTGAATCTTCTAGCGCTTAACCAAAACGTTGTCGTCTCAACTAATCCAAACGACGACGTAGAACCACTCACTGCTGAAACACGCTAGAGCACTCTCTACTGCTCAGCGACTGCTGATCTCGCTACAACTGCTGAATACAACTACTCAGCGATAGATGCTGACGTCACCACTGCTGAACACCAACATCTAGAGATAATTCACGCTAAGTACTGATCGCTGAACTCAAGCGCTGAAACCAAAACCCGATAGCTTCCCTAAGCATATCGACTCAAAGCTGATCTCAACGAAACTCGATTATTAACAAAATTAATCTCATCAGCTTTCGGGTCTCACATTATAACAATCCTCGGCCAGAGCGCGCCTAAGCAGACACTCCATGGGCACCATCGATGCTCCTCGGGTTGTATTTCTAGCACACCTCGGGACCTCGAGGTGTGGCGAGTCTGCCCAAATGCAGTTTACCGACATGAACTCCAGGCAAGAGGTCTGTTATGATAGTGACATGTGACAACAACTTGACTCTCTTGAATAGTGTACTGACAAAGCTGCAAAACTCATACATGTGTGCAGGTATGGGGTAGCGTACACGTGAGCCTGCTAAGCCCATCTATACTCATGATTACTCAGATAGTACAACAAGCAACTACTTGGCTCGCCTATAAATACCCAGGTATTCCTCATTTTACAATACATTCAGCAGACTCATTATTTATACTCTATACGCACTCTCTATTCCCGAATACTTGTTCTGACTTAAGCATCGGAGGGCCTTCGTCGGGATATCTCCCGACGTTCTTTGTCCAGTATATGTGATTGCAAGATATTGTGGGGGAAGTCTAACTCAATCCCCGAGGACAGACCACCCAACCTCCTGACTTGACAGTCTGACGTGGTGATAGCTCATTGGCTGGGCGAAATTCGATTACATCACTTTCTAATCAATTTCTAGTGATGTTTATTTAATTCCTTGTTCATGTAAATTCCGACTGTTTGTTGGAAATACTAATTATGTCATAAGTTTATTTCATCGATTTTCGTTGCATTTCTTTATTTTTGGATCATATTTTATTAGGAGATTAGAATAAACAATCAAATTTTGTTCCTAGTTTCGATTAATTTATTAAGTTAGGTTTTTCAATATTTTACATAGTGCTTGAGCACCTGACAGTACAACAAATTACAAAAATAGTAGTTTGGATTTGAATTTTATTTCATTTCTCAAGTTTACGTTTTTTGGAAATGTATAATATGAAGTTTTGCTTAAGTTTGATTTGATTTTACATAAAATTGTGGCTCGGAAAATATGTTATAAAGTATTTTAAAATTTTAATACATTATCATTTACATAATTTTTTTTATAATACAGAGTCTATATGGAATAAAACAATAATACTCAACTGAAATAACAACAATGATATACTTTGTTGGAGTGCAATAATTGCCCCTACTAGATAGAGCGATCGAACCACGGGGCTTGTGTTGCTATACGGTTTAAAAGATTTGAGTTGCACTGTTACCATCAGCTATAGCTTTTGGTAAAGCGGAAAGCGCTCGATCCTACAATTTGTATCAGAGCCAAGGTCACGGGTTCGATTCTCATTGATTGCAAGGAGTGCAGTTATTGGGAGGGGGATTGTTGGAGTGCAATAATTGCCCCTACTAGATAGAGCGATCGAACCACGGGGCTTGTGTTGCTATACGGTTTAAAAGATTTGAGTTGCACTGTTACCATCAGCTATAGCTTTTGGTAAAGCGGAAAGCGCTCGATCCTACAATTTGTATCAGAGCCAAGGTCACGGGTTCGATTCTCATTGATTGCAAGGAGTGCAGTTATTGGGAGGGGGATTGTTGGAGTGCAATAATTGCCCCTACTAGGTAGAGCGATCGAACCACGGCGCTTGTATTACTATACTGTTTAAAAGATTTGAGTTGCACTGTTACCATCAGTTATAGCTTTTGGTAAAACGACAAGCGCTCGATCCTACATACTTATTTAGTATATTTCATAAATATCATTTATGAAATGCATAATCTTTAAAGGTGAAGCATTTGTTCACAAAGAAAATGTAATTAATTAAATGAAATGAAAGAATCTCAGCATCTCTTAGATTGACATGGTCTCAATTGGGTACGCCGAAAAGGTGGTCAGAAACTTGAAATGTTTTCTTTTTTATGAAAAGTCGTAATTAGGAGTGAGGGTAAATGAATGACCACCACCCATCAATTACCAAACCTATTTATCCAAAAAATACCAAACCCTAATAATAATAATAAGGATAATAATATATGATGCAAATTATATAGAATTTTAGGCAAAATTGTAATAATATAAATACCATTGTATTTATTTATAATCTATATCATAAAACAATTTAGCTCTATTATGTTATTTTGTTTGCTTGTTTCTTTTTATATTTGTACTTTTTGGTTATTTATTTAAAAAGATAACCATGTAACATATCGTGCAAGGGTAAAATCACAACTGAAGTGCAACATTAACAGCCTTATAAAAATCAATTAATTTATAAACAAATATAAGAGGTGTTAAGACCTTATTTTGACAACATCAGAGGAGGAGGGTAAGATTGTATATAAAGGATACGAGATAATACTAGCAGTTACACATGTACCTTCATGATAGGTGCATTCTGTGCTGCGACATGTATAAGAAAATAAAGTTATATTTTGTTTAACAATTATTGTGACACCCGAACCCAACGGGACCACGAGAATTGGGGTAAATAAAAATTTTCGAAATAAAAGAAGGCTAAAAGGTAATTTGTTATAAGCTGTATTTCTTATAACTTAAAAGAAACAAAACACAAGACAATCTCAAAGACCAACAGGTACCTAATTTGCGCGCCAACTACTAAATACATTTGCGGAAGACAGTTTTCATTGATAATTGCAATTGCGATTTACAACAAATGATATTCTACGTAAAAATACAATCGTTGCTACTGATCTAATACAGTACAATCTAAATCAAAATGATACAACTGAGACACGAAAAACGTAGGCCTTGGATAAACACAACACCACCCAGTAGCTGTATTTCAAGTTTCACCTTCTGTTCGATCTCCAGTTGTCGCACCTGCACCATTTTAAAAGCTAGTGAGCCTAAAGGCTCAGCAAGTAAAACCTGAATATTAACAATTTCATTTAACACAGGCAGACAACTGTACATACATAAACATTTCATAAACAATTTGTTCGTAATCTTAGAGACATGGGATAATAGCCCAGCTCTAACATCATTTCCTTTTCTTTAGACTATGGCATATAAGCTCCTCATGGTCCATGTTGCACTTTGATCAAAATGACTCCCGATATCAGTTTTAGCATATAGCTCATTATGAAAGGGCAGTCGACATCTAGACAACTGCTCACCCTTCTCCTTGGTGACCGTCAACTATCTATGCCATAATCTTAAAATAAACTTTGTTCCATTAACAACCTTTCGTAAAACATTCCTTGAAGTTTCTGTAAATCATCGGGTTCCATCATTTTAAACATTTGCTTCCAATTTTAAAACTTTACTGAGTATCGAATTAGAACCTTGAAATCATAACAATGGAGAGAAACCAGTCGCAATGCAGGGACCAGTCGTAAGAAAATGGAACAGCACTTTTGAAACAAAACAGATCTCTGCTAATCGCAAATATCGCTAAAATGAACCAGCTGGAATAAACAAAAACCAGCAGCAAGATCTCTTACTGAGACAATCGTATTAAATGAAACGATGTCGTTGAAGTAAATAACAGATAGGATGA